>CM032479.1:19506370-20034468 GCA_019059595.1 Marasmia exigua
GTTGAGATTGACCGTCGTAGCCGTAATGGGTTGGAGGATAGTATGTTATTCGGGGCAATGCAAGAATATAAAATATAAGTCATGTTTTATATTATTTGGTTCCGGCTTCTTATTCTTCGCTATAATTTTGTTGCTGCTTTTTTTTTACATTATAGCGGACAAACGAGCAGACGGCACACCTGATGAAAAGTGATCACCGCCGCCCATGGACATCTGCAACACCTGAGGTATCACATATGCGTTGCCGGCTCTTAAGAAAGGAGTACACCCTTTTCTTGAAGGTCACCAGGTCGTATCTGTTCGGAAACACCACAGATGACAGCTGGTTCCACAGTTAGTACTGGGTGCCGTTAGTACTGGGGTGATGACGTACTGGGTGACGTTCTTTCGCTACCGCACTAGTACGAGTATAGAGATGCATTAAAGCTGCGTCAGAGTCGGTAGAATCTCTTTCACGGTCTAGCGGCCGCACTCAGAGACGTCATTTAAGCTAATGTTCATTAACTTTCCTGTCATTGACGCTCGTGGTCGTTAGTCCTCTCCCAGATCCATCAATATATTGTAGGTATAAAATATATCTCCTCTATTATAACCTTATAGTAGTATATTTTTAATAATTTGTGTAGGTTATATTGTATTATAGTAAGTTAACATTCGTATATATGAGTGTATCATAACGTGTTTATTTATTTAATTATTATCTAGATATATGTATTTATACTATAAATTTACTTAATCAATATTCAAAATCAAAAGGATTGCACCACCCTCCCCTCTTCTATCTAATGTCCTTTACCTGAAGGTTGTCTGATAGAGATCGCTCCCAGACCGATAAGACCGCCTAAATTGTACATTGTATCTCTGTATACCTAGCTTTTAAGTTTTGTATGTTGTGCAATAAAGAGTATCTATCTATCTATCTAACTAACTTTAGTATCGGTAGTCTTTATGCGTATCAAAATAAGGGTCAATTTTTTTTTTTAAGTAGCCAACTAAGTTAATCAACGACTCTGAGTGTGGGTGGCAGGGAAATCACTCTGATTTTCCGAAAAAAACACAATTCGTTTAAAACATGGGTTTTCTAGTTCCATGATCACAGCTTCGTCGCCGAGCTCTTTTTTTTAAAATCACCAGGTCGTATCTGTTCGGAAATATCGTTGTCAGCCTGGATCCCCGAATCAGGTGATCCGTCTGCTCGTCTGTCACCAATCCGATGAAAATAAATGATAAGGGTTCTCCGACATTGGAGGCCGTGGTATCACTCCCGTCGAGCCGGCCCATTCATGCCAAAGCGTGGATCATCATTTCAGCCAATGAACGTCCATTGCTGGACATATAGGCATATGTCCAGCGATCCCATATAGGCATATGTCCCAATGATCTGTGTGAAGATTATGGGGGAGGCCCCCAAATGATCTCCACACAGATCGGTCCTGTGCCGCCCGCACCCAAGGGATTCTTGCGACCTCTGCGAAGCGTGGCTCTACCAGGGTCAAAAAACGGTACATTTTAGTAAACTGTGCCGTGTTTCACTGTGAAGTGAGGATACCGCAGGCCCAATCCAGGGAAAAGAGAGGGTTTAAATGTTGGCAGCGCACTTGTGACTCCACTGGTGTCACGGGTGTCCATGGGCGGCGGCAGTTGCTTACCATCATCAAAAAAATGTGCAGGTTTTAATGCCGACAGGTTTTCATTCCATCTTTCTGGTGAGGCCCTCGAAAGAATGAATGAGATATTTAAGTAAGACTGACACTATAATACGAGTATTATTCGTATCAAGAAGAATTGGCAGGATTCCACGACTCATAATATCAAAAACGAGCGACGAATGGAGCTTAATTCAATTTATCACAGTCTCTGATAATGTGACCAATTTTTTGCCTCAAAACGGGACGGCGTCCGTTTATCGTAATTAGCAGGTCAATTCATTCATTCATTTATTTTCATTCTTCACTTGTCTGATATCTTTATTTACAAGCCTAAGCCCGCTTTTACTGTCCACCATTTGATTTTAATAAATTTTAATGAATTTAAGACATTAATTGAAAGAACATTTATAACTCTTTTTTAATCTCAGAAAAAAATGCTGTATTCTGTAGGACTTATCCCCCTGAGTATGTACTACTGCGGGGTTATCATCCTTGGTTTTATTAGAGTTCAAAAATAAAAATCTTCATACTTTTTAATTTACTAAAATTAACCTACAAAAATATTTTTTGTATTGTAAATCTTGACATTTGAGCATCAAGGAGACAAGATATAACAGCAAAAATAGTTTTTGGTTGGCACTTTCATATTTAAATATAAATAAATATTTCACAACATCACATACATGGTTCTGACTCCCTGATAGGCAGCTCAAGCACCTGTGTTACGGATATCAGAATCAACAGTGGGATTACAAATATATACATATAATACTTTTCTTTTTTAAATACAAACATTTGTGTGTATAACATGTGTTATACACACAAATGTTTGTACTGTGCGGGGATCGAACCCGCAACTCTTGGACCAAAGGCAGCGTTCACTACCACTGTTCCAAACGGGTCGTCAAAGTATTTGGACCAAAAATACTTATATGAAAGTCCGAGGATCCCCATTGCTCAACACTTTTAAGGTGTTTAAAATTTTTGAAGCATATTAAATTTTGTATATTATACGTCATTCATGTTACAATCATCTGCCTTCATCATCATGTAACTTGATCTGACACCGTCTGTATGTCTGTATATCCGATTATTATTACTGTCTTGTACTCGTATCAGTCCATATCAAGATATTTATTTGCATAAAACACAGTTTACATGCATGGTAGAAATTACATTAATTTGACATTTCGAAAAAGGATAAACTTGCGTCTCAGTGTTGTCTGTTAAAAAAGCAACACGTGGTCACTTTAGCTATTCCGGGCGTTCCGCGAGCTTCATTTTTATAGTGAGCTTTGTTAGTGACGTTTCGGGGTCAGCGGGGCCTTGGCGTAGGTTAGGTCGCGGGCCGGGGCCTCTTCGAAGGCGGAAGTGGAATAAAAAATAAAGTTGTGTCCAAAAATCGAGCATTGATTTCTTGTTATTTAGGTTTAAAGAACATTTATTTCCCAAAATCTAAAACCCAACTACCAAAAAAACACACCTCTAAAAAGTACTGAACAAGACCACGGCGATACGGCATAATAATTTCAGCAGAGACAATTTTCTTGTTCCGTACTTTTAGAGCGTGTTTTTTTGGGAGTCGGGTTTTAATTTTTAATCTTTATTTTTATTTAACATATTTGAAATGTGCTAAAAGCTCTTTCATTTGATACACGGTACCGTCAAGCAACATTTTTTTTAGTTCCTTACTCTAAGTCTAGAGGGGGCTGGTGTCAATTTAACGTGACATCATGTCGCCTTTAACCCGAAGACAATCAAGACGCTTCTAACAACACCTCATTTGTTCAAATATGATTACTAGTTTAGAAGTTATGAGGGAACAGATGAACAACCATACATACATACATACAGGTCAAAATCATAACCCTCTTTGCTTCGCCGAAGTCGGGCAATAAAAACCTTACAGTCACTTACATGAGAAATTAACAAATTTTATGTAGGTAGGTAATTCACAAATAGTCTAATAGCAGCTGATGACATTATAATATAAAATTATAATATGGCTCTGCCCGAAGATGTCTTGCCAATGTCAAGTAACTTTTTAAGAAAAGTGGGTAGTCAACAGTCGAAATCTGTTAAAGTCAGAGTTACTCAATAAAACGCCGGTGTTTGGCGTTTTATTGACCTACGGATTCTGCTGATACCACTCTTAACACAATCAATATTAGGGCCAAGCAAAATGGCACTTGACAACTCAATCGACACACAATAGCAGCGTTATAAACGTTACAATTTATAGATTCTTATTATTAGGATCACTTTGCGGCACTTCACCAAATTTGTATAAAAACCTTTGAATTGCATCAGCCCACGTGGAGTGTTTTATTCATACTGCCAGAATCCCGAGCAATCTAGCGAGTGAACTGAAGTGGCAGTGGGCTGGTCATATTAGCCGCAGAACTGACAGCCGTTGCCGTAAAGTCCTTGAGTGGAGACCGCGACTCGGTAAGTGTAGTGTAGGACGCCCTTTTTTTTTTTTTTTTTTTTTTGGTTTCGCAGGGGGAATGCCGCCGGCTCAAGAGATGAGCCGACTACCTTATGCATACCAGACCACCGGGGGGTGGCCGGGTTATGTGGGGCTCTCCTTTGGCGGGGGGCTTCTCCCAAGGAGAAGCCAGGTAAAGGCATACCCACTAAACCCCCTGCGGTTCTCCCTCATCGCCCATATTGGGGAGTATCATGGTGATACAGCCAAAGCCTGCCTCCACGATATTCCCCGGGCGGATGTCCGCCTATACGGCGGTCTAGGCGGTTCCTCCCCCGGACGTGCCGGGAGAGGGGATAGGGACAGCCGGGAGAACTGAGCCGTCCCTATCGGGCAGCAAAGGGAGCCTGTGCAATGCTGGTGCTGGTGAGTGTAGGACGCCCTGCGACAAGATGGGATGATGACATTCGAAGGCTGGCTGGTGTGGGCTGGATGAGAGTGGCCGAAAATCGGGAGCAGTGGCGTGCATTAGGGGAGACCTATGTCCAGCAGTGGATGAGTGTGGGTTGCTGATGATGATGATGATGAATCTGTTAGGACTACAGACTTAGGATGTCGCCCTAGAATATGGTTAGAATGTTTGCCACGCTTAGTAGGCCTACACTAGTTGGTGGTAAATTTTCGTCCTGCGAATGGCACCAATGGACGCAAATGCAAAGGTTTTAGCACACAGATCTATCACAAACAAGACAGTCGGACACAGTCATCACAGAGTAAGAAGCTCACCACCGACGGCGGGATTGTGTCATCAGACCAATGAAAAATGTTTCTAGTTTATTCGAAATACGATTCTATGAATGTCGCAAAGCTGGAACTGATGTTATGTTACTTTAATGTCTGTAATTTGAAAATGTATTGTCTGCAATTAATATTATTATAATTAATATTAGCTTAATGTTGTAGCTCTTAATAGGGTTAAGGGGTTTAAGTATCTTGGCCATGTGGTTGCCGAGGATTTAAAAGATGATGGAAACATCAAAAGGGAGGGGCGATGGCGGTCTGCTGTATAATATGTTGGCTCGCAGATTAGCACGGTGTAGTTTAGCGGTCAAAATTACTTTGCTTAAAGCATACTGTCAAACACTCTACACCTGCAATCTGTGGATTAACTATACGCAACGGGCCATCAGCGCACTCCGAATCCAATATAATAATGCGTTCGGTGCTGGTACTCCCGCGCTACTGTAGTGCAGCGGCGCCGCATCGCGTCGCTGAAGCGCCGCACGCGCGGCAACCCCGTCACCATCCTGAGCGTGCTCAGCTAGAAGCCGGACAGCCCCGCGCTGCGGCACTGGGTCTAAGTGCATGTGCGCTTGCCCAGGCGCAGCGCGCGGCAGAGACCTAAATTAATTGGTTCTACTAACATAGTTTTTAAGTATTTTTGTATACTAATATTATTATGGGCGAAGCCTGATATAAATAATGTTTATTTATTTATTTTATTAATATGATCCTTGTTGATTGAAATAAATTATATTTAATTATTTCTGTAGTATGATTCATAACCTCGGTAATTATCCCAGATTTCTGGGCGTGAGTAAAGTTGAAGCCAACACGTAGAGGACATTTTACTCTTAAAGTGATGTGACACGGTCGGACAAGTATTAATAGCCGTATATTACGTGCGAAAGAAGTCAAACTGGACGCTAAGGGTCGAACGGTTAGAGTCCCCCCATAAAGAGAATTTCAGTTCATTTGTGGTGAGAGTGCCGACCCACTCCCAAGTGACCTTTATTAAGGGGGACTTCTGGCCGCAGGGAGTCGTGTTTTGGAAGTTTCGACGAGTACCAGCTGACACTATACACCGCACGTAGAAATATTGTAAAAAAAATGAATTTCATTTTAATATGTCAGACTGAAATAAATAAGTTATTATTAATACTTCAAAACGCTTACACTCGAACCGCAAGCCATTTATCAGAGCACAGCTCAGTGCATTCAACCGTTTAAATCGCATAAATCAAATCCTAGGAAGCGATAGCTACGCGATGCCTCATGAAGTGTATTTACCGTAGGAGAGTCATAATTCAGCATGAATGGGCCAGCTTGATTGAAAAGACTCCACAGACTCACAGAAAACTGGCATAAAGCAGCGCCAGCGCTGTGTTGTGTGTGACTGAGTGCCATACACTGTTGTGTGTTGTACCTTTTTTAAGTAAAAAAATATAGTAATTTTATTATAATCTAGCTTGTGTATCATCGTCAGCCCATTTAAGTCCCCGCTGCTAGGGCACGGGCCTCCCTCAATCACATGAGGGGTAATAGGCATATTCACCACGCTTGGCAGACGGGTTGGCGTGGTTTTAGATATAAATGCAGAGTTTTCCTTCTCTGGGTGCTGATGATCATGCCAGCAGCTTTACCTTAGTCGCCTTTTACGACACCTCGGTAAGAGTGAGGGTGGCCTATTCTCCTCTGCCGGGCACCACACGGTCTTTGGTGTAATAGCACTGTAAAATAACAAGTTTTCTTTTTCTTAAATAAATAAATAGGAGACCCAATTAGGGGAGTTAAAAGTTTGACAGCGCACCTGTGACTCCACTAGTGGTGATCCGTCTACTCGTTTTCTACCTATCATATAGAACTGCTCCTAAAACCGTCGCTTCGGAGTCCATGAATCATGATCCAGGATTCGAGAGTGCATTAGAAAGTCTGATAATTACAATGAAGCGACTGCCGTCTGACCTTAGCAACCCTGAGACAGGGGAACCAGGCCAATGGATCACGTTTACACTCTCAGAATCATTATCTCAAATATTGTAGGTGGTAAATTTGAGAAACTATCTGAGACGTGCAGGTTTTCTCACGATATTTTTGCTCACAACCGAGCTCATGGTAGAAATGTACATAGATTTCTGAAAAATCTGGCTATGCATGCTCGGACCATGACTCTCCCTTACGGACCACGAGAACTGCGATTGCTATTACAATGAATCAACTGCCTCTGATTCGCCTCCCATAAAAGAGCGTACTCCCTTTTAAAACGGCCGGCAGCGCACCTTTGACTCCTTTGCCCTTTGACATGGTTTACCATCAGGTGATCCGTCTCCATGTCTACCACCTTTTTTTTTTTTTTTTGTTGCCCGGTGGAAAATGCCGCCTTAAGCACACCCGACCGCTGGGAGACGGCCGGGTAGTGTGGGGCTCTCCCTTGGGGTGCTCCCAGGGGCCTACCCACTAAAAACCACCGGGGCATTTCCTGCTACGTCCATGTGGGGTGGGCTACGGTAACGGGTAGAAACCAAGTCCGCGGCCCACCCTCGAAGGACGAGAGGCTCGCCAGCACGGCCTCTTCAAAACCGGGCCTCGCCGAAAAACGAGGCCTAGGGCCACTCCCATGGCCCACCATTCACCCCTCTCCGGAATCGTCCACGTTGCTGGATTGCAACGCAGACGCTCCGGAAGAGACGACTGCAGACCCCTCCCCCAACCCATACCCTGCTGGCTGCAGGGCAGAGAGAGGAGAGAGCACCCACAGACTTTAAGTAATACCCGAAAACCCTCCCGTTCGAGCATCCCCGCTGGGTTGCGGAGACAATCGACGGGACGGGAAAAGCGGGGGTGGCGAGTCGTAGCTGCATCCCACTGGCTGCGGGACTCAACACAGACCCACCAACAAAGCCCCCACCATAAAGGCGGGGAGAGCGCTCCCGAGAATCGGGGCGCAACAGGCTGTTGGGAGGAATTCCACCACCGTGGAACTCCCCAACATTCGAACGCGCCCGAAGGCGCGACAGTTCAAGGCCCGAGAACAAAATGGCCCCCATACGGCACCATCACACTAGGAACACCGGCCCACCGCACGCCAAAGCGCCCGACAGTGGGTGCCACCACACCCCAACGCCAACCCACGGCAGAAGGGGGGGCTGGATAAAGAAGGCAGCCTCCGTGCCCGGCCCTATTGTGTTCAGGTCCGTAAAGAGAGGCCGGTCCTCTAAGCCCTCAGCGGACAATGAAAGCCCCCGAGTGGTGTGCGCTGCACGCGATCCACTGCGTCGGGGCTGGTCCGCCGGAAATCTGTGCATCCTTTGGCCGTCGGGTAGCAATCCACGAATGAATTACTACCCGCCGTTGCCCGGGGAAAACCGTGCCCCACGGTAACCGTTTCTGTCTAATACCAACTGAAGCTGGAATCAGGACAGAACTGATTACCAGCGGGGCCACTCTAGGAGGTAGATACACCTGAGTCCCCTCCATGTCTACCACCTTCATTATCATCATCAGCCTATTTATGTCCCCACTACTGGGGCACGGGCCTCCTTCAATCACATGAGGGATAATTGCCATACTCACCACACTTGGCAGACGGGTTGGCGAAGGTTTTGATATAAATGCAGAGTTTTCCTTCCCTGGGTGCTAATGATCATGCCAGCAGCTATACCTTAGTCGCCTTTTACGACACCTCGGTAAGAGTGAGGGTGGCCTATTCTACTCTGCCGGGGCCCACACGGCAACCACCACCTACCACATCAAAAAACTTTTAAATTTCCAGTAAATTTATTTTTTCTTTTTTTTTTATGATATTAGCGGAAGACGAGCAGACGTATCACCTGATGATAAGTGTTTACCGCCGCCCATGACCAACCGGTAATACCAGAGGAGATAGCAAGTGCGCGAACTTTTAAGGTGACGGGTAGGGTCAACATGCGACGCCAATTAATTTTAATTGTTAGCAACTATACCGGATATCTTTTTAACAATTTCGAGGCTACAATCTCTTGGAAAACACTTAAACTGTTCATTTAATACTTATACTTAACTTTTGGGTCTGCTTTTGTACTCGAAATTTGAACTACCGCCTAAAACGGCCACTTATGCCACTTACTCCAAATTTCGAGTGCAAAAACAGACTCAAAAGTTAAGTTCCTACAAGTATTAAATAAAGTATAAGTGTTTTTCGAGAGATCGTAGCCCTGAAATTGTTAAAAAGATATCCGGTTTAGTTGCTAACTATTAAAATCGATTGGTGTTGCTACGGGGCATACCCTTCACCTTAAATCCCTATTTCACCCGGATTGGGCCTCCGGACCTTACTCACGCAGCGAAACTCAGCAGAGACGCTGCTTCACACTAGCTTTTTTTAAGGCTTAGTATTCAGAACCATCCCAACAATAACAAAAACCAAATCTGCTCATGTTTGTAGAGCAACAGTAAAAAAGGTAAAATGAGGCCGAAAATTCCAACATATTATACGTCACACTTCAAATAGTATCCATCACTTTAAGACGAATGGAGGCACAGAAATATTTCCGATCACAATTTCGCTCCTATTGAAAAGGTCACACGAACATTTGGTTAAAGCTGTATTTATAACAAAATAGCTGACTTGACATCCTGTATGAAAAGAAACACAACTCATATTTTATTCAAGAAGCAAAACGTTGAGTTGCCACAAATTGTATTTTTTCCGAATATTCAGTTCGGGTTCTTGAGAAGCGCCCATTTATGGCTAGTCTCAAAAATTGCTATTTCTTTGGGTTATGATTTTTCAAGGCGAACACTAGTGACGCTAATTGATTTAATTCTTTACATTTAAAACTATATATTTTTATCAATTTAGGACCGTCGGAGACTCTGCAAATCTGTATATTGTTATTTTAAAATAATAATAAAAATGTTTTTTTGTTACACAATGCTATGTTATTACAGTTTTTAACTTAGGGATATAGGTACACTAGGGATATACTATACTTAGGGATATAATTTTTTTTATTGTATCATTGAGCACTACTTTTTGGTAAGTTTTTGAACTCGAAACTTTGTTTAACGCCAAAAGCTTTCTTTCCCTTGAGGCGTAAATCAAAATTCCGAGTACAAAAACAGACCAAACATTTGTATCTAACAAAATACTATTCAATAAATAGTATAGTTACATTTGTGAAGGTTAAAAATTGAAGGTTGAAAAAGGAATTGTTAAAAATAGTTTTAATTGCTAAACTATTTTTAACAATTCCTTTTTCAACCTTCAATTTTTAACCTCAATCAATTTTAAGATCAATAATAAAAATAGTTTATCTATTGGCGTCGCTAGTGTGCCGTACCTTACCTTATTGGATGACACATTTACAAATTGATTATTTATAAAAGTATGTTAAAAATTAAGAACATGCAAACTCGTTGTCATTTTCATTGAAAACATCGGCATAAAAATCTCTGAACAAACGCTGAAATATTGTCTAAGGCATAAATACATTCTTAGGGATTTGTGTGTAATACCGGAAATCTGATAAAGAATACCAACCTAAATCGAGCTTAACGAAAACAGGACAAAATACCAACGTACGTAATCTCCAAAAAATGTTGGAGCTTTACTGGTTTCGGAAAACCGGAAAAAATAATCGGCTATTGGCTGAAGTGGTCTTACAGTGTTTTGTATAGCCAGTGGCTTGATGTTATGTATTCAGCCGTTATATAGGAATAACGAGAAACTTACATTTAATATTGTTTGGTGTTTAGAATAAGTTGATTCTGACGAGTTTCTTTCTTTTTGCTTATGGCTAGTAGCACAGTATATATATATATATATATATATATATTGATTCGAACATAAGTTGGAAAGAACACGTAGCAAAAATTAAGTCAAAAATATCTCAATTCACTTATGCCCTCAGCTTACTAAAGAAAAACACACGCACAGAATGCGCACTTTCAGCATACTATGCCTACGCATACGCATGGCTGAAGTACGGTGTTCTCCTCTGGGGCCATAGTACAGACGCACATGACCTATTCGTGATGCAGAAGTGTTTAAGAATTATTTACAACCTTAAGAGAAGAGACAGTTGCCGACCACACTTTATACTAAGAAATATATTATCTTTACCATCACTCTATATCCTAGAGATTGTAACATTTGTCAGAAAACACATATCATACTTTAATTACACAACCAGTGTCAGTGCCCGTCGTAATACTAAATTATTGCTTCCAGAACCTAAGTTAACAATTTTCAAAAATAGCCCCTATTACAGATCAATAATAATATATAACAAGTTCCAGATTGTATCAAACGTCAAGGAAAAGACCAGTTATTCTGTAAGCACCTGAAATTATTTTTATTAAAAAAAAATCGGTAAAAAATCTTTTAAATTAAACGGTTTCATCTCATGTGAACTGAAAACTAGAAATTAATAATAACAATTAGGTATTTTGAACTTATAGTTCAGAAATATTTTAGTACGTTTTTATTTTAGTCTAATATGCCTAAAAGCTATTCTGCTTGGTACTCAAATATTTCTGAACTATAAGTTCAAAATAACTAATTGTTATTATTATTTTCTAGTTTTCAGTGCACATGAGATGAAACCGTTTAACTTAAAAGTTTTTTTACCGATTTTTATTTTATAGTTTTTAGTATTTAATGGAAATGCCTACCTCATTTCCTCATTCTAATTAATTCCTTTAGTGCATCATTATTACATGGTTTTTTACCTGATAATTTATTACAATCTAATTCCTCAATACACAGCCCTTCCAGAGACTTGATCTTTCCTTATAACGTCACACAATCTTGGACATAACTGTTTCTGCACACTACTACTCATGCTCTCACCTAATCCGCCATTTTGTAACCACGTCCATCTTGGATTTCAATTTTTTATAGTATATTGTATTCTGCTTGTTGAGCCCTTTCATTTGATACCCACATTGATGGGATTAATAAAACATAAATTATCCGCCATTTTGTAGCGGCGGTCATCTTGAATTCATAATGATAATGAATAAACATAATTGTATTGTCACCAAAATCCAAAGTGTATACAAAATTTCAGATTAATCGGTTGACAGGAGCATGGTGAAATTTGAATTACAAAATTTGACCCAAGAATAAATAATAAAACAAACGGGGTGAGCTAAATAAAACCGTTTAATAAAAATGATATTATTCAGTGGATGAGTTCCTAAATAAATGACAAAACATCCCAGATCTAATACGTAATTATTAAGTTAAGATTAAGATAGTTTTAAGATTATTTTAATTCTGTTGCAATACCCTACTTAACAGGGTCATGTTCATACATAGCCCTAAGAATCTATCTTTGTAAGTGTCATAAATGTACATTGTGCAATATTAAATAAAATAAAAAAAAAAATTATACGCAAGCAGTATGGACACTACGAACAAACGCTCGATTACGCACGCACACAGACGCACACTTTACATGTATTCTAAGGAGTACAATCGTAGGAATTAAATTCAGGGTTGGCGGTTTTACTCGAGTGCCGCTTACTTTATTTTGGTAGAGAAAATAATTAGATACATTATTATGTATGCTATCAAAGAATGGTTTCGGATTATAAAGTGATATGATTGGGGGAGAGGTAAGTGGTGTATCTAAGGAGCGTTCTTTCTATTTCAGTTGAAATTTACTGTTGTCTGCTGTAATTTACGAGTTACGATGACAATTACATTTTGGGGGGTCGGAGATGGAGATTGATATGAGGGGTATGGTGGGACCTCACTATGTCTTGGCCCGAGCGATCGGGTGCATGACCAATACCTTAACGTGGTTTCCAAGTAACGAAACAAAACCTTATGAAAACATGTCCAATTTACTATATATACTGCTTTAGCGTATTTATCTACTGTGCTAGTAGAGTTGTGACTCAGAGACGTAGTCAACTCTGCCAATGTCTAGTAAGTAGAGACACATATCAGGAATTGCATTGACTGGTGACTTGAGTCGGCTTCTTAATTAGTTGAGTTTTCTTTTCAGAAAATCACCACCTATAACAAAACAAAACGTACATCTATGTCTATACAACACAGTATTAAATGGGAGGTTCATTTAAATTTATTTTCCAGTCCCCGCCCAATTCCCGCTGTCCACCCCCTCTTTCAACCAAGAAGGGGTGGACAGCGGGAATTTTTTAAACAATTGTTTCACTGTCCACCCGGGGTGGATATGCAGAGGGTGGACAGCGGGAATAAACCAGTTTTTCTGCGTGCAACTGTACTTGTCAACAATGTCAGAGTTAAAGTCTGCAAACGGCAATCGGACATGGGGTTGGGCACCGTCAACTGTATTCTTTTTTTTTTTTTTTAATTTTGAGGACAACCAACAAATCTTACACCGAATAACCGTAAAAAAACTTACATTACAATATATGCTAAGTGTAGATTCACTTACAGGCTGCCACGACTTGCGAATGTGATTATCTCAATTGAATATATATATGTATGCAAGCATGCATACACACCTGTACACATGCATGCATATACACAATTTTGTCTTTGACTAACAATAGCTATAAAACCGTTCAAACAAAAGGGTAAGGCTCCGAGTAACAAACAAAAAAAATATTTTATCATAATCACCTCACGGCGAAGCACTTACAAATTTCGCCAAAATTGGTCTTCGATAAGCTCATCAGTTAGAGCAGTCCCCCAAATATTTCAATTCAATTCAAAATTCAAAAATATCTTTATTTGCATAAGCTTGTATACATACAGCTCTTTCAAATCTTTAAACATTAAAATTATTTATTTGTAAGTATAATATACATAAGCCGTGTGGTCCCCGGCAGAGTAGAATAGGCCACCCTCACTCTTACCGAGGTGTCGTAAAAGGCGACTAAGGTAAAGCTGCTGGCATGATCATCAGCACCCAGAGAAGGAAAACTCTGCATTTATATCAAAACCCTCGCCAACCCGTCTGCCAAGCGTGGTGAGTATGGCAATTACCCCTCATGTGATTGAGGGAGGCCCGTGCCCCAGCAGTGAGGACTTAAATGGGCTGCTGATGATGATGATGACTAACAGTAGAATATGCTCATCATGTTACTAACACATTTATATGGATTCAAGGTCGGAAATAAATGATTATTTAATTTTTTTACTTTATTGCACAAATTACACAACTTAAGTTATAGGCATAATTCTATGGTGTATACTTTTTATAAATAGATGAATGCTTAAGCACACATAAATGTTTCTATGTCAAGTTGTTAGCATTCCTAATAAATTAATAAATAAAAGGTTAGGAGTATTTCACAAATTATCGACCAACTTCGACGAAAATTCACTGTCTCGTAAGACGTCCTAAAAAAGACATTTAGGCGGAATCGTGGAGATATCGTCAATTTGTAAGGCTAAGCGATTTGGTGCTCATCTTATGCCTTTTACGCACGTTGTCTGCTGAGTGTTTCCGAGTAAGTTATGGTGATTTGTTGCTTAATGTTCTCTGAACACGCAAAGTGATAAAAGCAACAAATTTGTTTAATGGTTTTTCGATGTTAACTTGGCGGCTTGTTTATTTGGCATCTTCTGTTTGTTATCTGGAAACAATTTTCGTAGGAAAAACAACTCCGATCAACTCAGTCGATCTAAACTAGTAGCCACGTACGCACTCTCTACATATATACCTTGGCATCGATGTTCGTAGCAACCTAAATCAACGGGACGATATATCGAGAGCGTAATAAGAACTGCTTCGCGTAAACTCGGGATTCTGAACAGAGTGAGACGGTATTTTACTCCGGCGCAGCTTTGTCTTTTGTACAAGGCACAGGTTCGCCCGTGTGTGGAATATTCTCTGGGATCTCTGGGATGGTTCTGCTAAGTACTTGCTTGCGGTGACCGGGGGATCCTGCGCCCGCGGCCACACACGCCACCCGCGCACTTACCAAGCACTGGACGGAGGCGGTCCCTCTAATTTATAAAAATAATTCTTTGTAACATTTTGGAACTAAAATCATTCTAAATTATCAAAACCTGTTTCTTTTGTCTCGTGATTATATTTTTTTTCTCATTTCAATCTTAAATATTACTGAAGGAATTAAAGAAGTGTAATTTGAGCTTATTTTTTTTTTTTGTAGTCAATTCGTCCCGCTCCTCCTACAACCTCTACATATGCATTACCAAAGGTTCTAGACGGCGTGATTAAAGTTATAAATATGTATTCCTTACTGAGTCAAGGGGTAATGGGTTCGATTCCCGGGACGAGCAAAAAGTATGTTGTGAATTCTACGAACATAGCTCGGGTTTGTGATCATCAATCTGCATTTGGCAAGCGTGGTGATTAAGCCTAATCCCATCATAGTAGCAATAACTTGAATTCTGTGATGGAGACCTTTGCCCTGCAGTGGGGCATTTTATAGGCTGATACTTTACTTTACTGCAGTGCATATGATCGAGCCGTCCACACGGTCGTGGTTTTGATCCAAGCATGCATCTCTAGATTTCCAAATCAATTGGCATATTTCTACCACTAGCCTTGTGGTGACGGAAAACATCGAGGAAATCTGCACATCACGGAGAATTTCTCAAAATTTAATATTGTTGGCACCGACACTGGTACTCATGCGCGTCACGCCAGTCACACGCGCCAGGACTACCTACCTACGAGTATACCGATGCGCCAGGTTTCTCCGGTCGACTCTGGATTTAATGTTAAACACATTCAGGTCGGAGTCGGCTGGGGAGATTTGGCGGATAGTAAGTGACCGAACGTGTGGCTGTCTGTACACAAGTGAACGGGTAGTAAATGTGTAATATCGGCATTTTAATTTTTTCAAATTACATACTTAAATTTTTAAGTTAGAAACTTGTTTAAAATCAGATTTTCCTTAACTAATTTCGTTTATATTTTTGCTTTTGTTTATCATGTTAGATTTATTGTAACGATAGTTTAAGTCTATTCTGAACTAAAATGTTTGTTCTAAAGTTTAAATAAGTCTATCTTAGTGCTGTTTTTAATTGCAATTAGTGAAACTGTAAGTCTATTATTAATCATGTTTTTTGTGCAAAGTTTGTAAATGACTGTTTGTTCCCAAAAATTTTTTTTTATATATTAAATGGGTTTGCACTTGACCTCATTTCACCTGATGGAAAGTGACAATAAGGTCTAAGATGTAGCGTGCTTACCCAGAAGAAGCCTATTCACTCTCGACTTAAAGACACCCAAATTGTAGCTCTCTGGGAATACAGAAGCCGGCAAGTTGTTCCATTCCTTAGCAGTTCGTACCAAGAAAGAGGAAGCGAAACGCTTAGTACGAGCTGGTGGAATTTGCACAGTGTAAGGGTGGATTCCTGTCGTCTTCCGTAATGTCCGGTGGTAGAAAGGATAAATAAATTAAAAAAATGATTGATACGTAAAATATTTGAGATAATGGTTTTAAACATGTAACCGTGATGCAGTTGGTCTGGTAAGCCTGTCTAAGGGTTGCAAAGGTTAGGCGGCAGTCGTTCTCTTGTAATTACTAGATTTCCTGAATCCTGAAACATGGTCCAAGCATAACTAACAGCTTAAAACGCAACTGAGAATTACACGCTAAGTTGAATGAATGAATGAATGAAACATTTATTGACACAACAAATACATAACAAATATCACAAGAATTAAGATATGGGAACAACACGTAACAAAAACAATAAGAATAATATAACATAACATAACACAATAAATATATGTACAGTCAGCATCAAAAGAAGATTAACACTATAGTACCATGTCAAAGTAACTTCTGCCTATTACAATTATGGTCAGTTTCTAAGGGGTTAGTAAAATTGTTACTTCGAGATGGTACTAAAGAGTTAAGCTAATTTTGATGCTGACCATACAAGTGTTGTACCAAATAGGCGCCCGCTCAGCATAAGTCGTGCCGGGACATTGCTGACGCTGGTATTCTGCGGGTGGCCCTGTAGCATATAATGTGTCTGTTCAAGATAAAAAAAAAGAAGAAGAGATATTACAGAGAAAAGTTGAAGTAAGCAAGGATTGTCATGAATAGAGGAAGTAATCGTGGTGTACAAAAAATTAGGAAAGAAGAAGGTAAAAAAAAATACGTAATAATATATAAGTTTGTCTAATATTGGAACCTTTAAAATGTTGAAATTCGTTCCAAACAACAAATACAAACAATTTTAGTTCTAAGAATTTTCGATAGATGTCGCTGTGCAAAGATACATCGCACAAGCATTGTGGTTTTTTAGAAACGTATAAGACCTTCTTTGATTTTTCAATATATGCACTCTTACATAGCAGAAACTTGGTTTTTTTATTTATTTCTACTAGTTCCTGCCTAGTTATTTGGGACACTGTACAAGTTGATGAGTTCGAAATTTCTACGATTTGAATTCGCACATAAATATCTACTCCCAGTCCTCTTATGTAATTACTGTACTATCCTCTTAATTAACAAAACTTCTTGATTAGTTTCTTAACGTGTAACACAGTTTGAACTTTATAAAAGATGAGTTTAGTTTCGCCGGCCCATTCCATTATTGGGATACTAGGCGAAGACTGGATTACCATCCCTATATGTTTGAAGTTCCAGCCATCCGTACTAAGCGCTACGGAAACTCCTTTCCGATGCGAATAGCCAAGGAGTGGAACACGTTGCCCGCCGATGTATTTCCTGAACATTATAACTTGGGCCTCTTTAAGGCAAGAGTGAATAGGTTCTTCATGGATCATGGACAAGCATGGCCTACCTTGGACCTCATCTTCACCTAACATCAGGTGGAATTGAAGGCAAATACTTGTCGGTCGTAACATTAAGCAACTTCTAATCGACCCCTGACTCAAAAGTTGTATTTCATCATCGTCAGGCCCATTTAAGTCCCCACTGCTGGGGCACGGGCCTCCCTCAATCACATGAGGGGTAATTGCCATACTCACCACGCTTGGCAGACGGGTCGGCGAGGGTTTTGATTGCAGAGTTTTCCTTCTCTGGGTGCTGATGATCATACCAGCAGCTTTACCTTAGTCGCCTTTTACGACACCTCGGTAAGAGTGAGGGTGGTCTATTCTACTCTGCCGGGGACCACACGGCAAAAGTTGTATTTACCTTGCATCTTATACCGAAAACTAGTCTGAACCCGCCCTCAATACGTTTTACATTGCTATTTTTAGTTCCGAATTTCACAAATAGATGCCGTTAGGTGTAAATTACATCTCTCAAGTGTTCTCTATACACCTTATAGTGTGTTGTAAAAAAAGTTAACACATATGATTTTATGACGTCACCGAATTCCATAGCGGCAAAATCAATGCGAATGAACAATATAAATATCTGGTTTGTCATCTATTATGGGGTCCACTAACGAAATGACAGAACAATAGGTAGGTGCCTATCCGTTTCTGAACAATTTGAACTCACACCGCATTATCTCAGGTCAGCAAACAAGGTTCAGCTAACTAGTCAACAAAGAACTAAACGGTAGACCAAGCAGTAGCAGTAAAAATATGGGTGTTTAGTCATATGGTACTGAATGTAGACCATTAAAGAGTTTTTAACGACGAATTTATGTACGGAGTCTACTGGTGCAATATTATGTATGTATTATATTATTACTATACATATAAACCTTCGTCTTGTATAGAGTACTATCTAATATACGAGTATTAAACGTGTCTCTTTAATCACTCGATATTGGCAGAGTTATATACACAGTAGCAGCTATAAAAAAAAACACCGCTTCAAAATCTGTTGCGTAGTTTTAAAGATCTAATCATATGTATATACAGACAGACAGTGAAATCGACGTTGTTATATATTATGTATGTATTTGTTATTATGAACATGTCTCTTTGTATTGGTTTGGGTGTTTCCTTTATATTATAAGTATGTATTTACAAAAGACAAATTTTATATGTATATCTTAGTAATCCTACTGTTGATTCTGATATCCGTAACACAGGTGCTTGAACTACCTATCTCGGAGTCGGATCAATGTATGTGATGTTGTGAAATATGAAATAAAATAGAGAAATGTACCTAGTGATGGTTGTTGTCTATTCAGTATTAATATGTATTTGTTAATGTTCAAATATTACCGTGTCTTGTTTTAAATTGACTTCTTATGTTAAAAGCGTTGTGTCTGAGTAACAGGAATACATTATTCACTAAAAATAATTCCCTCTTTTCTACGGAAGAATATTTCAGTCCCCGCGGACAGCGCTAGAAGCGGAAAAATGGTTACTAATAATGATGTTGAAAACTTTAGCTCATTTTCAGATAACTTCGTAAGATTTTTTATCTCCTATAGGTAAAAAGTAAAAAAGTCATTTAAATTCGTTCCATTGGGATTGGCCTACTTTCGGCATTTTTTACTGGCGCTTTGCCAGGAAGTTAAGAGGGCAATAAGTCACCAGTGCTTTCATTCCTAATATTTTTAATTACTATCTGGAAGTGACATTACAGTCGTTAAACTTTGTCAAATGGAAAATGTCCTTAACTCAAATATGGTGTCGAATAATGGCAAGTTTGTTTTTTATAAGATAGAGGGCAGACGAGCAGACGGATCACCTGATAGTAAGCGATTACCGCCACCCATGGACACTTGCAACACCAGAGGAGTCAAAAGTGCGCTGCCGACCTTTTGAAAGGAATACGCTCTTTTCTTGAAGGTTTGCAGGTCGTATCTGTCCGGAAATACCGCAGATAATAGTTCATGCCATAGTTTTGTCGTACGAGGTAGAACGTTTCTTGAGAACCGTACAGTTGAAGACTGCCAACCTAAACAATATTGGATATAACTTTTGAAATTTTAAGATGAATTTTGACAAGCTATGTCCCCAACCAGGTCCTGGCAGAAGGGATAGAAGAAAAAATGCTCAACAAGATGACCCGACATCTCTGAGTAAAAATCCGCTAGATGGCGTACTGTGGACCTGCAGTCCAACATCAACCGCATTGGTTGTTTAGTTTGTCAAATTGAAATTTTACCAGATCACGTTTAACAATAACCAATCACATTGAATATGGACCTCACTGCTATAGTACTCCATCTAGCGGATTTTTCACACGCGAAAGCCCTCATTGCTTCACCGCTATGGATGCCTCAAAAATGTTTTTTTTATATGTGATATATGGCAGTCGATCAGATGGATCACCTGATGGTGAGCCAGTAGTGCGCTGCAAATCTCACTCGGCGAAACACAGCGCAAATGCTGCTTCACTAGTTTTTTGTGAGGCCGTAGTATCACTCATGCGAAATCGTGGCTTCGAGAAATCGAACCCTGTGATGCAAAACGACAGTATTGAGCTCCATTCATACTCTTTATTACACAAAAAGTGTAAGTACATAACATAATGAGTACAGTCATATGTAAACAAAATCACTGCGTTCCTATCGCTTAAATAATGATGACGATTTCTTACGCTCGGCACTTGGTGTAAAATAACTATACTAGAGGTACATCCACAGGGTCTCTGGCGAGGTGTGCTGACAAACAGGTGTCGACAAACAGACTTGTTGGAATTCAGCCACGTAGCTATTTGTCGGGTAAAGTTTGCTCAAGTTCGCCGGACAGAGAGGTATTTGAACTGGTATTTCATTATATGTAGATCATGATTTCGATGGTCGTGTAGAAAAAAAGGTTTATTTGTGTAAAAACGGACCTCAGCTCATATAGTTCTAGAATTGGATTTGTTTTATTGTAATAGGTGGCTGATACGCCCTGTTGGTCTAGTGGTTTAAGTACCGGGCCGTGATCTTGGGGTCCTGGGTTCGATTCCTGGGTCGAACAAAAAGTGTGTTTCGAATTTTTCGAACATAGCTCGGATTTGTTATCACCAATCCGCATTTGGCAAGCGTGGTGATTAAGCCTAATCCCATCATAGTAGAGATGACTGGTTTCTATGATGGGACAGTTATAGGCTGATACTTTACTTTTACCCAGGTGGCTGATGAGCAGACGGTTCACCTGATGGTAACCGATTGCGGATATATATAGAAGGTTCCTATATATAACATTCAGTTACTGTGGGAGAGCCACGCTTTGGCAAGAAGCAGCCGGCTTGGATGGAGGCCTATTCCGGGAGAAATGAGGTTTAAAGGTTGGCAGCGCACTTGTGACTACATTGGTGTCGCGGGTGTCCACGGGCAGCGGCAATCGTTTACCATCAGGTGATCCGTCTGCTCGACTGCCACCTATGACAAAAAAAAAATGACACCCACTCCCACCAATATTTAGCATGAGTATAACAATTACTTCTCTTTAAACCTGCTGACATTTTTTATTTATAAGTAATATAATATTCTACCGTCTGCAGCGAGTTCTTGCATTTACTCTAGTAGATAGTACTTAAAGCAATAGCAACGGTTCTCGAGTCCCAGGTGGCTTAATTTTAAGCTGTCCCGTAACAAACGAGAATATACCTGTCGCATCCAAACAAAGGAGACACACAGTGCGAGTGAAAGAGAGGGAAACTCCAATTTGTTCGTAAAGTCTGCTTTAAATTAGGCCCTCGTCCGATTTACAGTAGTATCAGCCTATATATTATCCCACTGCAAAGGCCTCCATCATAGAAATCAAGTTATCGCTACTATGATGGGATTGGACCTAATCACCACGCTTGCCTAATGCGGATTGGTGATCACAAACCTCGACATGGGAATCGAACCCAGGACCTCAAGATCACGACCCGTCATTGCATTTGGTTTGATTAAGCCTAATCCCATCATAGTAGCGATAACTTGATTTCTGTGATGGAGACCTTTGCCCTGCAGTGGGACTTATAGGCTGATACTTTTTCTTTTAGTTTTGTGTAAATACTTTCTATGTACTGACATGATCTTTTACTGCATAACATAGCATAGCATAGATATTCTTTACTAACAGTCAGTACAATAAGGCGGTCTTATCGCTTGTAGCGATTTCTGCCAGACAACTTTTGGGTAGAGGAAAGAAATATCGTATTCGTAATAAGGGAAGGCAGTGCAAAGTAGTTTAACAAATGAAAACAGTTTTATATAAAAAAAAATATTTGAATTAATGTAACAAAATACAAGCCAAAAACACTTTGTTTGTGCCTTAAAAATCTGAAATTTTCTTTTGATTTCACTAGGATTGCATCATTTGATCGTGATCACGACCAAATACATAAACCACTAGACCACCAGGGCGTCGATTTACAGGCGGGCATTTAATATCTTGAACTCACTACCACTCAGTTGCTCAAAAAAGAGGGATACTCGCTTATCAAAACAGCTAGAGATATAGTTCAGAGCTAACGGTCATCATCGTCAGCCCATTTAAGTCCCCACTGCTGGGGCACGGACCTCCCTCAATTACATGAGGGGTAATTGCCATACTCACCACGCTTGGCAGACGGGTTGGCGAGGGTTTTGATATAAATGCAGAGCTTTCCTTCTCTGGGTGCTGATGATCATGCCAGCAGCTTTACCTTAGTCGCCTTTTACGAGTTTTAGAGCTAACGGTGCGGATGAGTAATTAGCTCACTTTAAAAGGGTGTTAAACTAACTCGTGAGTTAACAAAACCTACTTTTTTGACCTGGCGGGGAATCTAACTTTGCAACGTCCGCGCTCGGGCGTCTCCTCAAGGCCGTCATCAATTTTCCACTCCATATACCAGTTATTCTTCGTCAAATGTCACTTTTGCCGTTTATTACCTCCCTTCCGTGACGGAGGGACGCAAAACACTCCCCTCGTGGCTAAGGCAGATAGGGTTTGGTATTGAGTGGGTGCAAATGTTGACATAATAGATGTAGAGCAGCCGGGACATATATTTGCCATGTCATGAAGAACAGTAACGTTCGTCTAAGAGCATTTAAAAAAAAATCGCCTAGTGCCTTTTTATCTGGTAGGTCATAGAAGAGCAATGCTCTCCGTAGGGCGGGTCGTGATTAGAGTCCGAACATGGATTCGGCGGGTAGGGCTAAAACAAGCCGCGTAGGCTGATGCAATAGGCTATTTGACAAAATTCTGAAAACCTTTGGGTTATATTTGTTTATAAGGAGCCCTAAAAAAATACTTTTCTGGTTTTATTATAAATGTTTTAATAAAAAAACGAAAAAGAAAATGCAATATTCAAATATGCCGCAAAAACGCGTCTTTTAGCAATATGGCGGCCAGTGACGTCGATTGTCCATAAATAAACATTGAGCTTATTGGTGTTTCAGTGTTCTTTTCAAATAGTTTTGATTTTCTGTTGTTTTATTTGAAATGTGCTACGTCATTTCTTCCTTTAAAGGAAAGGCAATCAACCAAAGGCAGTAGACCTACTGACCGTGACCCCTGTTTAAAAAATAATAATTTTAGAAGACGAATTTTGATAAAATAATGAAATATTTTTATCTCGCGTTATTACAAATCGCTCTACAAAAAATATATTAACACTGATGTTATTAAAGAAATATATATTTTTATCACTGTCAAATAGCCTATTCAAAGGTTTTGAATTAGTGTATAGTGGTTTTAGTGTACAAATTTGGTGTTTATTGGTGCAGTGAACTGCCGCAAAGTGATCCTAATAGTAAGAATAGTTGGATTGTATCGTTTTCAACACTGCTTTTTTTCGTGTATAGAGTGCGTTGTCTCGTGACAAATTGCTTGGACCTAATAGAGTCTTAAAACCCGCGATAGCTTTTAGTGAAATCCGCTGAATCCGTAGGTCGATAAAATATTTTACCGGCGTTTTATTGAGTGACTGTGAGTTTGACTGACTTCGACTGTTGACTACCTACTTATTCTCAATAGGTTACTTGACATTGGCAAATGTTCTTCAAAGTAGAGCCATATTAAAAAAAAGAGTCTGAGCATGCAACCTCTGGATGTTTCAATTCTATTTGCACTTTTTAACTAGGCGGTGAGGGAAAATATCGTGATTCACCTTATTATTCGTAAAAAGATGTTATTTTTACCTTACTGTGCCTCTCTCTCTCTCTCCCTCTCTCTTTTTCTCTTCAGTCGGTCCCTCATTGCTGAGGATCGTGACTCCGTTTAGTCCTTCAACCAGTTGTCTCCATCGGCCCCGTTCTGTAGCTTGGTAGAGTGCTTCACTAACAGGTACATTTAGTTCTGCTATTTAGTCCGACCTTCGTTTTTTTTATGTGATAGGTGCTAGACAAGCAGACGGACCACCTCATGGTAAGCGATTGCCACCGCCCATGGACACCCGCGGCACCAGTGAAGTCACACGTGCGCTACCAACCAACCAACAAACGTTTATACACAGAAATGATACCATTTTAGTATCTTGTCATAATAGCTATCTCTGACTTTTATTTTCTTACACGGAATGTATGGTATTGTGATAAGGTATTAAAGTGCATACATATTTTTGCAGGTGACTGTACCCAAATCATTTGTCGTGGTCTACTCCTATTTTCTGCAGACTTTATCTTTCTAAGACTTATGTCAAAGGGGATTAAAGTAATTGAAACACTTTTTACTAGGAAAATATCCCCGGGGAAAACCGGAGATATTTCTAGGAGTCGAAGCTACTAAGCTGATTTTAATTGCGATTCGGTTCAGTGGCTGACGGCCAAAAAGAGAAATATCTATTTTCATCGGATTAAAATTGTCTTAAAGTGAAGCATCGATGTATGTCTGGATCAGTGGTAGTAAACGATATTCGATCCCCGCACAGTAAAAACATTTATATGTGCATGAACATGTCGGTTTGTATTGGTATTGCTGTTTTCTATGTATTATAAGTAAGTATTTACAAAAGCCGTGTGGTCCCCGGCAGAGTAGAATAGGACACCCTTACTCTTACCGAGGTGTCGTAAAAGGCGACTAAGGTAAAGCTGCTGGCATGATCATCAGCACCCAGAGAAGGAAAACTCTGCATTTATATCAAAACCCTCGCCAACCCGTCTGCCAAGCGTGGTGAGTATGGCAATTACCCCTCATGTGATTGAGGGAGGCCCGTGCCCCAGCAGTGGGGACTTAAATGGGCTGATGATGATGATGATGATGATGATGAATATATTTGTAATTCCGCTGTTAGCTCTGAATCCGTAACACAAGTGCTTGAGCTACTCGGAGTCAGATCAGTATATGTAATATTGTAAAGTATTTATTTATTTATCGACGCAATTACGAGACATTTTTAAAAATGTACTCCTAAAAATACTTAACATAAATTATTAAGAGTTTTTTTTAAACAAAATTATGTCATAATGTCTTCTTAAATGTAACACTATTTTTTGTAATTTCTAAAAATTACCACTTTATAAGAATTATGGTAACTACTCGTAGTAACAAGGAAATATAAAAATTGCACATTTAAAAATAAATAGATAGATAGATACTCTTTATTGCACAACATACAAAACTTAGGCTGTGTGGTCCCCGGCAGAGTAGAATAGGCCACCCTCACTCTTACCGAGATGTCGTAAAAGGCGACTAAGGTAAAGCTGCTGGCATGATCATCAGCACCCAGAGAAGGAAAACTCTGCATTTATATCAAAACCCTCGCCAACCCGTCTGCCAAGCGTGGTGAGTATGGCAATTACCTCTCATGTGATTGAGGGAGGCCCGTGCCCCAGCAGTGGGGACTTGAATGGGCTGATGATGATGATGATTTACAAAAGAAAAGTATTAAATGAATATATTTGTAATTCCGCTGTTAGCTCTGAATCCGTAACACAAGTGCTTGAGCTACTCGGAGTCAGATCAGTATATGTAATATTGTAAAGTATTTATTTATTTATCGAGGCAATTGCAAGACATTATTCAAAATGTACTTCTAAAAACACATAACATAAATTATTAAGAGTTTTTGAGACAAAATTATGTCATCATGTCTTCTTAAAAGTAACCATATTTTTTGTAATTTCTTAAAATATAAAAATTGCACATTTAAAAATAAATAGATAGATAGATACTCTTTATTGCACAACATACAAAACTTAAAAGCTAGGTATACAGAGATACACTGAACAATTTAGGCGGTATTTTTGGAAGGACTTTGCTAAAAATATCTCATAATCGCCACAATTAATACCAATATAAAAGGGCCGCTAGTTTTGAAGATTGAAATTACTCAGGGTTACTGTTTTTTTTTAACGGAGACACTTTTATAAATGTAATATACATGCACATGCATGCGGGTCTTATAAATTCTTACAAGACATGCATATACACGCATATTCGTACACTCACACACATTCACATATATACCTACACATATGTGCCTCATGTCTAAAGCTTCTTAGAAGTAAACAAAATAAACATAAATTACATTCCCAGCATATAGAACTGAAGAGCAAAATGCTGAGCAAGTGAAATATTAGGTGCAAACATAACCTAATACCAACTTCCGTAGCTCGTAGTGCCCGTAGCGTTCGTAGCACCGTAACGCTCTGTAGCGTAGTCTCGTAGCACCAATTAGACTTCGCCATTGCTTGTAAAGATGGGGATACAACGGGTTTTTACTGTTGCGGAATTAGGAAATATCTCAGTTTATTTATTAATATATTTATTTTAAAGGCGATGGTAGCTCAATGGATACGAACGCGCCTTCCACGCAGGTGGTCGAGGTTCGAATCCAAGCATGCACCAATAATATATTCCAAATCTATGTGCGTATTTCTACCTTTAGCATCTGCTCGGCGGTGAGGGAAAACATCGTGAGGAATCCTGCACGTTTTGGAAAAAGTTCTGAAACGTGTAACCATGATTCAGTTGGTCTGGTTAGCCTGTTAAAGGGTTGCGAAGGTCAGACGGCAGTCGCTTCATTGTAATTACCAGATCCCCCAATCCTGAATCATGGCCTAAGCGTACCCTGGGCTCCAAAGCGTTAGCTTTGGACGCAACCGGGAATTACACGCTAAGATGAAGAAGATATTTTTTAAAGGTTTACAGAAATTCCAAAGCGCCAGTTATCATACACAAAATCGAACTTCAATTCTTCACAAATAAAATATAAAAAGGGTTATGCAAAAATTTATCAAAATATAATACAAAAGCATGTCAATATAATAATTATATCAATTTGTCAATTTTTGAATTCATCAAGGTTTATTTTAAGACACCCCGTCTTGACTTTGACAGTAGCCCTCGCTTCGTTTCGGAAACTAGTTCCACTTTATATCAATAGATATCACCAGGTGTCGATAACATCGCGCAAACATTTCGTATTTTCGGTTTACCTATAAGCGTTGCCGCTGTCTGTCGGATTTACCTCTTTATAAATAAGTATAGATTATGACTAAGCAAAAAATTCAATTTCTCTAGTATGCTACAAAGGAATGTTCTCTAAGTTTCTTTAAAAATAAACATAGGCCTCAGTCGTAGAAATTAAGTCATTGCTATTTATTTATGTTGATAAAAATTAAATACTGGCGCTCGTTATTAAAAAATTACAAATAATTCAATTTTTTTTTTATGTGATACGAGGGCAGACGAGCAGACAGATCATCTGATGGTAAGCGATTGCCGCCACCCATGGACACCCGCGACACCAGTGGAGTCACAAGTGCGCTGCCAACCTATAAACTCCCCTTTCCCCCAGATTGGGCCTCCGGTACCGTCACTCACGCAGCGAAACACAGCAAAATATTGCTTCACGCCGGTTTTCTGTGAGGCCGTATTATCACTCCGATCGAGCCGGCCCATTCATGCCGAGGCTTGGCTCTCCCACGGTCCACGCTCTGCCACGGTCCTTAAATGCGTAAGAGTAGCGATTTCCTTTATATTTTACAAATGCCTCCTCAAAATGTTCTTCACCATGAAATATGATGACATCCATATCCATATCTACAGTTGGTTATTAGAAATATCGGATCTTATAAATACTAGCCAATTGAGTGAGCATTTAAATAATTTGTTATTTTTTTATACGGGTTCGAAAAGATCAAATTAAAAACTTAATAAAGTTTTTTACTCAGGCCTTGTAACGAGTGATATTTATAAACTTGCTATTTTCGAGAATCCAGCCCTTATTGCCAATTGAGTGAGCCTACATTTCACTGTTTTTCTTGGGTATAATCCTTTTACAAATAAAAAATTGATTTAACAAGTGCTTTTAGAATGTTTTTTTTATGCGATAGGTGGCAGGATCACCTGATGGTAAGCAATTGCGGCCGCCCATGGACACCCGCGTCACCAATGGAGTCAGAAGTACGCTGTCAACCTTTAGAGCCCCCCTTTCCCCCGGACTTCGCCCCCGGTAACCTTACTCACGCAGCGAAAGACAACACAGTGCTTCTTAACGCCGGTTTTCTGTAAGGCCGTGGAATCACTCCGGTCGAGCCGGCCCATTCATGCCGAAGCTTGGCTCTCCCGCTTGGTTTACTAATTAACGTTTACTTATTGCTGATCATATATTTATTCATTTCTACAGGGTGCTCACTCAAGTGAAATATACACAGTGAACAAGTGAGTGAGTACTTCATAAGTTCTCAGTGTGCATCTAACTTAAGTTTTAGCCTCAAAGAGATATGAACTCGGCGTCATATCTCATAAACTTAGAAGACTACTTCTAACGCTCTCGAGTTATTGCGCTATGTGTGACTTTATACCACAACATAGTGCTTTTAGCAACTTGAGTTAAAGTAATTGAAACACTTTTTACTAGGAAAATATCCCCGGGGAAAACCGGAGATATTTCTAGGAGTCGAAGCTACTAAGCTGATTTTAATTGCGATTCGGTTCAGTGGCTGACGGCCAAAAAGAGAAATATCTATTTTCATCGGATTAAAATTGTCTTAAAGTGAAGCATCGATGTATGTCTGGATCAGTGGTAGTAAACGATATTCGATCCCCGCACAGTAAAAACATTTATATGTGCATGAACATGTCGGTTTGTATTGGTATTGCTGTTTTCTATGTATTATAAGTAAGTATTTACAAAAGCCGTGTGGTCCCCGGCAGAGTAGAATAGGACACCCTTACTCTTACCGAGGTGTCGTAAAAGGCGACTAAGGTAAAGCTGCTGGCATGATCATCAGCACCCAGAGAAGGAAAACTCTGCATTTATATCAAAACCCTCGCCAACCCGTCTGCCAAGCGTGGTGAGTATGGCAATTACCCCTCATGTGATTGAGGAAGGCCCGTGCCCCAGCAGTGGGGACTTAAATGGGCTGATGATGATGATGATGATGATGACGATGATGATGAATATATTTGTAATTCCGCTGTTAGCTCTGAATCCGTAACTTAAGTGCTTGAGCTACTCGGAGTCAGGTCAGTATATGTAATATTATAAAGTATTTATTTATTTATCGAGGCAATTACGAAACATTTTTAAAAATGTACTCCTAAAAATACTTAACATAAATTATTAAGAGTTTTTTTGAAACAAAATTATGTCATAATGTCTTCTTAAATGTAACACTATTTTTTGTAATTTCTAAAAATTACCACTTTATAATAATTATAGTAACTACTCGTAGTAACAAGGAAATATAAAAATTGCACATTTAAAAATAAATAGATAGATAGATACTCTTTATTGCACAACATACAAAACTTAGGCTGTGTGGTCCCCGGCAGAGTAGAATAGGCCACCCTCACTCTTACCGAGATGTCGTAAAAGGCGACTAAGGTAAAGCTGCTGGCATGATCATCAGCACCCAGAGAAGGAAAACTCTGCATTTATATCAAAACCCTCGCCAACCCGTCTGCCAAGCGTGGTGAGTATGGCAATTACCTCTCATGTGATTGAGGGAGGCCCGTGCCCCAGCAGTGGGGACTTGAATGGGCTGATGATGATGATGATTTACAAAAGAAAAGTATTAAATGAATATATTTGTAATTCCGCTGTTAGCTCTGAATCCGTAACACAAGTGCTTGAGCTACTCGGAGTCAGATCAGTATATGTAATATTGTAAAGTATTTATTTATTTATCGAGGCAATTGCAAGACATTATTCAAAATGTACTTCTAAAAACACATAACATAAATTATTAAGAGTTTTTGAGACAAAATTATGTCATCATGTCTTCTTAAAAGTAACCATATTTTTTGTAATTTCTTAAAATATAAAAATTGCACATTTAAAAATAAATAGATAGATAGATACTCTTTATTGCACAACATACAAAACTTAAAAGCTAGGTATACAGAGATACACTGAACAATTTAGGCGGTATTTTTGGAAGGACTTTGCTAAAAATATCTCATAATCGCCACAATTAATACCAATCTATAAGGGACGCTAGTTTTGAAGATTGAAATTACTCAGGGTTACTCTTTTTTTTTTAACGGAGACACTTTTATAAATGTAATATACATGCACCATGCATGCGGGTCCTATAAATTCTTACAAGACATGCATATACACGCATATTCGTACACTCACACACATTCACATATATACCCACACATATGTGCACTCATGTCTAAAGCTTCTTAGAAGTAAACAAAATAAACATAAATTACATTCCCAGCATATAGAACTGAAGAGCAAAATGCTGAGCAAGTGAAATATTAGGTGCAAACAACCTAATACCAACTTCCGTAGCTCGTAGTGCCCGTAGCGTTCGTAGCACCGTAACGCTCTGTAGCGTAGTCTCGTAGCACCAATTAGACTTCGCCATTGCTTGTAAAGATGGGGATACAACGGGTTTTTACTGTTGCGGAATTAGGAAATATCTCAGTTTATTTATTAATATATTTATTTTAAAGGCGATGGTAGCTCAATGGATACGAACGCGCCTTCCACGCAGGTGGTCGAGGTTCGAATCCAAGCATGCACCAATAATATATTCCAAATCTATGTGCGTATTTCTACCTTTAGCATCTGCTCGGCGGTGAGGGAAAACATCGTGAGGAATCCTGCACGTTTTGGAAAAAGTTCTGAAACGTGTAACCATGATTCAGTTGGTCTGGTTAGCCTGTTAAAGGGTTGCGAAGGTCAGACGGCAGTCGCTTCATTGTAATTACCAGATCCCCCAATCCTGAATCATGGCCTAAGCGTACCCTGGGCTCCAAAGCGTTAGCTTTGGACGCAACCGGGAATTACACGCTAAGATGAAGAAGATATTTTTTAAAGGTTTACAGAAATTCCAAAGCGCCAGTTATCATACACAAAATCGAACTTCAATTCTTCACAAATAAAATATAAAAAGGGTTATGCAAAAATTTATCAAAATATAATACAAAAGCATGTCAATATAATAATTATATCAATTTGTCAATTTTTGAATTCATCAAGGTTTATTTTAAGACACCCCGTCTTGACTTTGACAGTAGCCCTCGCTTCGTTTCGGAAACTAGTTCCACTTTATATCAATAGATATCACCAGGTGTCGATAACATCGCGCAAACATTTCGTATTTTCGGTTTACCTATAAGCGTTGCCGCTGTCTGTCGGATTTACCTCTTTATAAATAAGTATAGATTATGACTAAGCAAAAAATTCAATTTCTCTAGTATGCTACAAAGGAATGTTCTCTAAGTTTCTTTAAAAATAAACATAGGCCTCAGTCGTAGAAATTAAGTCATTGCTATTTATTTATGTTGATAAAAATTAAATACTGGCGCTCGTTATTAAAAAATTACAAATAATTCAATTTTTTTTTTATGTGATACGAGGGCAGACGAGCAGACAGATCATCTGATGGTAAGCGATTGCCGCCACCCATGGACACCCGCGACACCAGTGGAGTCACAAGTGCGCTGCCAACCTATAAACTCCCCTTTCCCCCAGATTGGGCCTCCGGTACCGTCACTCACGCAGCGAAACACAGCAAAATATTGCTTCACGCCGGTTTTCTGTGAGGCCGTATTATCACTCCGATCGAGCCGGCCCATTCATGCCGAGGCTTGGCTCTCCCACGGTCCACGCTCTGCCACGGTCCTTAAATGCGTAAGAGTAGCGATTTCCTTTATATTTTACAAATGCCTCCTCAAAATGTTCTTCACCATGAAATATGATGACATCCATATCCATATCTACAGTTGGTTATTAGAAATATCGGATCTTATAAATACTAGCCAATTGAGTGAGCATTTAAATAATTTGTTATTTTTTTATACGGGTTCGAAAAGATCAAATTAAAAACTTAATAAAGTTTTTTACTCAGGCCTTGTAAACGAGTGATATTTATAAACTTGCTATTTTCGAGAATCCAGCCCTTATTGCCAATTGAGTGAGCCTACATTTCACTGTTTTTCTTGGGTATAATCCTTTTACAAATAAAAAATTGATTTAACAAGTGCTTTTAGAATGTTTTTTTTATGCGATAGGTGGCAGGATCACCTGATGGTAAGCAATTGCGGCCGCCCATGGACACCCGCGTCACCAATGGAGTCAGAAGTACGCTGTCAACCTTTAGAGCCCCCCCTTTCCCCCGGACTTCGCCCCCGGTAACCTTACTCACGCAGCGAAAGACAACACAGTGCTTCTTAACGCCGGTTTTCTGTAAGGCCGTGGAATCACTCCGGTCGAGCCGGCCCATTCATGCCGAAGCTTGGCTCTCCCGCTTGGTTTACTAATTAACGTTTACTTATTGCTGATCATATATTTATTCATTTCTAAAGGGTGCTCACTCAAGTGAAATATACACAGTGAACAAGTGAGTGAGTACTTCATAAGTTCTCAGTGTGCATCTAACTTAAGTTTTAGCCTCAAAGAGATATGAACTCGGCGTCATATCTCATAAACTTAGAAGACTACTTCTAACGCTCTCGAGTTATTGCGCTATGTGTGACTTTATACCACAACATAGTGCTTTTAGCAACTTGAGTTTACGTAATTGAACTTTTTTAGGAGGCATTTACATTGGATGTTATATTTTAAGGTAACGGGTAGTGCACACTAGCGACGCGAATCGATTTTAATTTGTAACTACTAAACCGGATCTATTTTAAACATTTTCGGGGTTACAACCTCTCGGCAAACACTTGTACTATTTATTAAATAACCATGCACAAATGTTGGGTCCGTTTTTGTTCGCGAAAAATTGATTCACGCCAAAAGTAACCACTTTTGGCGTGAATCAATTTTTCCCGTACGCGTTGAACCCAAGATTTTTGCATGGTTATTTAATAAATAGAATGAGTGTTTGCCGAGAGGTTGTATCCCCGAAATCGTTTAATATAGATCCGGTTTAGTAGCTTGAAATTAAGTCGCTAGTACGTGTCACCTTTAAATGTCACATCAGATAAAATCTTATCTTAAAACCGAGATCTCAACCAAATTTTCTGCCATGCCAAAATCTTTCATCTTTACATTGCAGTTTTGGGGCATAGCTTGTAAAAAATAACAAACTACTTGGCACAAACGAATTTTTTTTGGTTGTTGACATCGCTAAAAGAAAAAAGAACATATCTCAAAATATTACATTTTTCATGTTTACACTGCTGTATTCAATCTTATCTTATTGCAACATCAGATTTGTCGCGCCATAAATGGAAAAGGATTTTGTATCTCGCAAAAATACTTGCAAAAATGCAGATGAAGTTTTCGACTTGAGCCGCCAATTCGGCAAATTGGAGCCGAAAACAAGCCTGTTTAAACAATAAATGTGTAAATTAGGCATTTTAAAATAAAAAGTTAAATTCGGTCCGTAATTTTTCACAGACTTGAAACTTTGGTCACTTTTGCGGTTATTGCAACGAGGCAAAGTTGGTCTGTTCTTATTTACATATCTTTAAAAGTTTTGAGCTCGTTTCTGTTGGATTTATTTTAAAAATAAATTTATTGTAGAACATTATATTTTGTGGAAAATTTAGTATTTCCTGACGGGTTTAAAGATAAATAGAAACATTTATTCACAGAATACACGAAACACAACATTTGACAGATAGTACGAACATACAACAAGCAACACAATAAATATAATTAACTTAATTAAAACAAACAGAAAAATAAACAAAAAGGAACACAAACTGACGAAACATTGTAAACAAAAGGAGAAACAAAAAAAAATATATAAATAGCACGATTTAAAATAATATAAATATAAGAACTCTCCTCCGTACTCTAAAGAATAACGTAATGTCAAGCAATAAAGTAACAAGATTAATTACAAAAGTGCCAGCCACTGTCGCCGCTTTTAAACTGCAATTTCTTTGAAAAGTTCTACATTTTGCCCTCGCAAGTTAAATGCTCTATCATGTAGCCTAGATATAAATTAGGCCTTTGCTAGTGACCTGGATACTTTTATAGCCGGACCTACACTGAAAAGGTCAACCATTCCGAACGTACTACGGTATACACAGTCACTTTTGCCGTTTGATTTATAGATACGATTGATATATTTTTATATGAAATACTTCAATTGAAAATTTATTTTTTTAAAGCGATGGTAGCTCAATGAATACGACCGCACCTTATGCGCAGGTGGTCGAGGTTCGAATCCGAGCATGCACAAATGTTTTTCTCAAATCTATGTGCGTATTTCTACCATTGCCATCTGCTCGGCGGTGAGGGAAAACATCGTGAGGAAACCTGCACGTTTCGGAAAAAGTTTCTGAAAACGTGTAACCATGGTTCAGTTGGTCTGGTTCTCCTGTTAAAGGGTTGCGAAGGTCAGACGGCAGTCGCTTCACTGTAATTACCAGACCCCCCCATTCCTGAATCATGGCGTACTAAGCGTACTCTGGGCTCAAAAGCGACAGCTTTGGACGCAACCGGGAATTAAACGCTAAGATGAAGAAGAAGACTTTAGATGAAAATTTTGGTTATGACATTTTAGGCTTTGGTCGTTGTGCTCTATAAAAATGATGATTTCGTCTTTTTAACTTTTTTTTATGTGGTAGGTGGCAGACGAGCAGATGGATCACTTGATCATCAGATGTCAACAGAAGAACACCTCCTCATTGTGGAATCAACTTCCCGCAGCGGTATTTCCGAACTGGTACGACATTGAGATCTTCAAGAAATGAGCGTAGACCTTCCTACAAGTCCGGCAACGCATCCCCACTCCCTGTGGTGTGGCTGATGTCCATGGGCAGCGATGATCACTTACCATCAGGTGACTCGCTTGCTCGTTCGCCTCCGTTTCTCATAAAAAAAGGAGGTTATCAATTCGACTGTAATATTTTTTTTTTGCATTTGTAATCAAATATTTGTAACAATTACAATTATGAAATGTTGATTTTTTTTTATTTGATAAAGTGTAATTTTGCAAGTCACGATAAATTGATGAAATCAAGGGAAATTCCCAATTCCTAAGACATTAAATTAATTCAAATAATATTTTTTTATAAATATAAAACTGTATGTAAAAGATCATATCTGTAAATAGAAAGTATTTACCCAAAACTTAAAAAAAAAAGGAACAGCCTATAACCTGTCCCACTGCAGGGCAAAGGTCTTCATAATAGAAATCAAGATATCACTACTATGATGGGATTAGGCTTAATCACCACGCTTGCCAAATGCAATGCCGGGTCGTGATCTCGGGGTCCTGGGTCCGATTCCCGGGTCGAGCGAAAAGTATGTTTCGATTTTTTCGAACATAGCTCGGGTTTGCGTTCACTAATCCGCATTTGATCTCGAAAACTGTAAGATATATAAAAAATGTGCACCATTTACCCATGTTTGCATAAAATCAGAAATATTTTAGCTCTTCAATAGAACCACACAACATAACCATTACTTATTTTCACGCCTAAAGTTCGACACAACAGGCGCAAAAAATTGTTTCCATTAAACTTTTAGACGACTTTCTAAGTGACAATTGTTTACTGTATATTCTGAGTAAATACCTTTTGTTCGCAAATATTTTTAGTCGAACTTGGAGAGGTAAAGTTTTAATAGTGATGCGACAAAAGAGTGAGCATTTCGGCACTCAAGTGATTACTTTTCTCCGCGTTTTGTTGTTAAGTTAAAGTAGCAATGTAACTGGACATATCTTTTGAATAACTTTTAACCGTGGGAGAGCCACGCTTTAGCATGAATGGGCCGGCTTGACCGGAGTGATACCACGGCCTCACAGAAAACTTACAGAAGGCCTCAGGCCAGGTCTCACTGAAGCAGCATTGTGCTGTGTTTCGCTGCGTGAGTGAGGGTACCGATTCCGTGGGAAAGGAGGTTTAAAGGTTGGCAGCGCACTTGTGACTCCACTGGTGTCGCAGGTGTCCATGGGCGGCGGCAATCGTTTACCATCAGGCGATCCGTCTGCTCGTCTGCCACCTATCACATAAAAAAGTTATGGTATGTGATAGGTGGTAGACAAGTAGACGGATCACCTGGAGGTAGGCAATGGCCAGTGGCCATGGACACTCCTCACAACATGTTTACCAAATGACTCAATATTCGTAGCTTTTATTCCGAAGACACTCAGGTAAAAATCAACTCATGTCACATCACTAAGTAAAAGTTAGACGCTAAAACAATGGAGTGAAAATTGATGGTGGCTGTTTAAAGCTACCTTGTAATTTTGAAGCATATTTACAACATTTCTTCACGGTATTTTGTCACTTTGATGATAGGAAATAAAACGTAATACCTTTACCAACAAACAGTAAGTAATTGTTAATTTCAACGGTTACTTAATCTGTAACAGTGCTACTAGTCCTAACTCTCGGGAAGTACTTAATATCATAGATGCTCCTTTAGCGCCAAAAAGTCACCATTCGTCGTATCGCCTCATCATCAGCAACCCACACTCGTCCACTGCTGGACATAGGTCTCCCCTAATGCACGCCACTGCTCCCGATTTTCGGCCACTCTCATCCAGCCCACACCAGCCAGCTTTCAAATGTCATCATCCCATCTTGTCGCAGGGCGTCCTACACTACGCTTACCGAGTCGCGGTCTCCACTCAAGGACTTTACGGCTCCAACGGCTGTCAGTTCTGCGGCTAATATGACCAGCCCACTGCCACTTCAGTTTGCTAATTCGGTGTCAGACAGTTATAGGGAAGTAGTATCGCCTCACTTCGATACTACTACCCTATATCTCTCTGACAGACTCGGGATCCTTGGGGTCGAAATATCTGACAGGGTTGAGTTCTGCGGCCATCTGAAAAAAGTGAAATTAGCTTCCAAAAAACTTGGCGTACTCAATAGATCGAGGGCGTATTTCATGCCAAGGCATCTCTTGCAAATTTATAAGGCGAAAGTGCGTCCTCATATGGAATATTGCTCTCACCTCTAGGCTGGAGCTCCTAAGTCTTCCTCTAGACCGTATCCAGCGAAGGGTAGTCAGAATTATCGCCGACCAGGCTCTTTCCGACAAGCTTGATAATTTGTCATTGCGTAGAGATGTAGCATCGCTATATGTCTTCTATCGCATCGAAATGGGGAGTGTGCCGTGCTGTTCAGCCTTATTCCACTTCAACTTTTTTTTTTTTCCTTGTTTTTATGACTGCTGTGGCAAGATGTATTGTGTCTGTTTCAACCCTTTAATGCTTACAATGTAGGTTAGCCGGTATTCGTCGCTTCTGTTTTTTTTGTTTTTTTTTATGAGTTAATTGTAGTATAAGTAGGTTTATTGTATTGTATGGTTATGTATGTATATTTAATCATATTATATATTACTCACATGTATGTCTATGGATATAAATTTAGTTAGCCGTCATACATATTTCTGCATCGCCTAATGGTTGACTGGTAGAGAATGCTGTATAGCATTAAGTCCGCCAATTGTACTTTACTTTCTTGTGCAATAAAGAATAAATAAATAAATAAATAAATTCCAGCTGCAAATTTTCACCATCGTACATCACGCCAGAATTCCAAATTTCACCCACATCACTTGGATGGATTTAACTCCACGCTTTTCACGCCGCCTCCTACCGCGTGTAGTAAAACTATGGGATCAGCTACCAACGATGGTGTTTCCGAACAGATACGACCTGGTGATCTTCAAGAAAATAGCTTATTCCTCGTGATGCCCCGTGTGTCGCAGATGTCCATGGGCGGCGGTAATTCTCTTACCATCAGGTGAACCGTCTGCTCGTTTATCTGCCATAATGTAAAAAAAAAAGAAAGACATACACCCTAACCAGACTGTGCCTTTTCATAGAAGGCCATACTTGAAAAATCGCCCGATGCCGTTAGTAAGTACTGGGCTGACGTGCTGGGTGACGTTTTTTCTCTACCGCACCCGTATAGAGATGCATTAAAGCTGCGTCAGGGTCGATTGGATCTCCTTCACACTCTTTAACGTTATTTTCAAAAAAGGCTATTTCATCATTATTCCAATTGAATCCTTTATAGACGAAGACGGAAACACATACATTTAACAAAATGTATGGTCTCTATACGCCGTGTGGTCCCGGCAGAGTAGAATAGGCCACCCTCAGTCTTACCGAGGTGTCGTAAAAGGCGACTAAGGTAAAGCTGCTGGCATGATCATCAGCACCCAGAGAAGGAAAACTCTGCATTTATATCAAAACCCTCGCCAACCCGTCTGCCAAGCGTGGTGAGTATGGCAATTACCCCTCATGTAATTGAGGGAGGCCCGTGCCCCAGCAGTGGGGACTCAAATGGGCTGATGATGATGGTCTCCATGCAATGACGGAGGTTCGGGACGTCTAAAATAAAACATGTTATGAGTTAAAACTCTGGTAATTACATAATGACTTACTTATATACTAATCTAGCCTCCTTCCTCTACTATAAAATGTCCTTTGCCTGAAGGTTGTCAGGTAGAAATCGCTGCCAGCGATTAGACCGCCAAAATTGTACATTTAAGTTCCTGTAATGCCTAGTTGTTTTAAGTTTTATTTTTTGTGCAATAAAGTATATCTATCTATCTAACCTAGGAGCGTCACACACTACAGCAATAAGTCTATAAAAATATTCATACAGTAAAATAAAATAAATCATATCAACAAACCTTGATGAAAGATCAATTAATAAAATTATTGAATTGGAATTATCTGTTATTTCATCATAATCAGATAGTTCACCACAATTAAGTTTGCATAATAATCGAGTGATTTTCGAACTTTCCCGAGTCTGTAATAATTTTGACCGCAGAAACCAATGAACCAAGATAATTCAGAGAACAGTAATAATTAAACAAAGCTATTATGATGCAAAGGTACCTTTATTTGTCAGCTCAAGGGAAATACTGTCGGAGTACGTGAGCGTATCCGTATGCTAGGGAGTGGCTTGCTTAGCGTACGACTCCGCGGGGGACGACATTACTGGATGTCCTGGTAGGTCGTACAGCGTTGAATTAGCGGTACGCTCTAGCCTGACCGCGATAGCGCAGAGATGGACACCCCAGGGGTTTTCAGTTAGGGTTTGAGTCCCACCCACACACCACCTTGTTCCCTACATGTACCAAGGATGACGGCCATGATGGTTTCCCTTAGGGTAAATAAATAAGGGGAAATGCTGCCCGCCCGAAGTGCAATAGGGCCGACATCTTTATGCATTCCCGTCTACCAGGGGGGCGGACGGGTTATTCGGGGCTCTCCGTCTGGCAAGCTTCTCCTGACGAGAAGCTGTCCAAAGGCATACCCTCCAAAACTATCTGTGACGCACTCTGATCGCCTGAGTGGGGAAGGAACAAGCACACTGGCTCAGAAGCCTCTCTTTATATCCCTCCCCAGGCGAAGGCCCGCTTATAACACGGGCTCGACACTACCTACCCCAGACGAGCTGGAGCGGGTGGTAAGGACAGTTGGGAGCATCCAGCCGTCAGCACCGGGCGGTGGTTAGGATGCATAGATATTCATAAAACATAGACAGGGGATGACTTTACAAAGAACTCTCGCGTGTTGCTACATGTTGTTAGTAAGGACTGACTACATCACGGAATACGCACCCCGCTGTGATCCCCGGGTCTCCACTCAGGAACCCACAGAATCGGAAGTATTATACTTGTTCAGACAAGTAATAATTGTAATAAAATTAGAGTGGTCGAGGGATCCTCTTTCTCATTTTGCGATAGTTCCTTACTTCCTTTTCCGCTATCGCGTCCCCATAAATGAAAACAAAAAACAAAATGTTCCGCTATCGCATCCACTTAAATTAAGAGGATTCAAAGAGGAATTTGCTTATGAGCTAAAACGATGTAAATGAGAAAAAAGTCTCATAAAATATTTTCTAAAATTCACCGAAGTCATGGCAATTTCTTTTTCTTTTTTTTTCGGATTTGTTATCACCAATCCGCATTAGGCAAGCGTAGTGATTAAGCCTAATCCCACTTTAGAAGCGATAATTTAATTTCTATCATGGAAGCCTTTGCACTGCAGTGGGACAGCATTAGACTGATACATTACTTTACTTTACCTACTGCATTCTCGAGTTATTATTAATATATTTTTTAACATTCTTTATTACATATACTCGTTTAGTCGATTAGACTTCGTCAATTTTAACTATTCTGCATAACTCAATGTAAACTTCACTGCACAATTAAACACCAAATTTGTTCACTAAAAACTACTAGAAACTAATTTAAAACCTGTGCATCAGTCCACGTGGTGTGTTTTAATCCTACCGCCAGAATCCTATAACGATGTTTCTACTGGATATTTTATAAACTGTGCGTTCACTTTTATGCCAGTTGAGTAGTTGTTACGTCAAGTCGATATGACAGTTGATGAAATCAGCAAATCATCGAATCAGTTCAGCCTCAGTTACTGACTAATTAAGTTCTCGTTTCATGATTAGAGCCGAGCGTTCCCGTAAATCTATTTTATTAGTAGGTGAATTATACCGCATTATAGCAGAAACTTTTACACTGGAACGACGTGTCATTTGGATTATCGTTACACGTTCAAAATCATTATCTTAACAAAATGTAAGTGAATAATGCACTTAAAATTTTTTCGACAGTCTTCGGGTGGGACTCGAACCATGTAAGTGTCCATAATTTGGACAACCCACTACCTCCCATGGCCATACCATCATCATCATCATCAGCCTATTTAAGTCCCCACTGCTGGGGCACGGGCCTCCCTCAATCACATGAGGGGTAATTGCCACACTCACCACGCTTGGCAGACGGGTTGGCGAGGGTTTTGATATATATACAGAGTTTTCCTTCTCTAGGTGCTGATGATCATGTCAGCAGCTTTACCTTAGTCGCCTTTTACGACACCTCGGTAAGAGTGAGGGTGGCCTATTCTACTCTGCCGGGGGCCACACGGCCATACCAATACTATGGTTATACTCGCTTAATCGTGGAAGACGTGCGCGGATATTTCGTGTCCTTGGAACTCTTGCACTCCACCGCGCACAATAGGGGCTATCGTGTGCGAAAAATCTATTTGATAAATAGAATATGTGTTTGCCGAGAGGTTGTAACCCCGACTTTGTTTAAAATAGATCCGGTTTAGTAGCTATACATTAAAATCGATTGGCGTCGCTAGTGTGCCCTACCCGTCACCTTAAGAAAAGATCTCATCCTTTTCTTTGAAAAAATCTATTACTTTTTATAAGGTCGGCAGCGCACATGTGACTCCTCTGGTACTGCTGGTGTCCATGGGCGGCGGTAATCGCTTACCATCAGGAAATCCGTCTGCTGTTCTGTCCCCTATCTCTTAAAAAATAAAATGTACTGTACTAACGTGGTGTTGATAAAAAAACCTATACATTAAATGTATATAAAAAGCGTTCGGAGCAATGAAGCGAGAAAATCTATCGAGCGGCAAGCCACGGTTACTCTGTAGACTATAATAAATATGTTCAACTTTATTATATTAAATGCTACGGATATCTAGTCAAGTAAAGTATTAGCAACATACTTTAAAGCTTTATTTATAAACGTTCAATAAACCTCCGTTAGCTAAAACAGAGTTATAAAACAGTTTTGACGTTTAAATAAAAAGAAACGCATACAAAATTGTCTAAAAAAATTCAAACTTACGATACTATTTCTAACCCCCGACGCAAAAACGACGGGGTGTTATAAGTTTGACGTGTCTGTCTGTGTGTGTGTGTGGGTTTTGATATAAATGCAGAGTTTTCCTTCTCTGGGTGCTGATGATCATGCCAGCAGCTTTACCTTAGTCGCCTTTTACGACACCTCGGTAAGAGTGAGGGTGGCCTATTCTACTCTGCCGGGGACCACACGGCCACGCTATACTGCATAGTATGACTTCTTACTATGCAGCATATTTTCGGCCCATCTACCGCAGTGCCTCAAGATGAAAGTCTTTAATGCGTGTGTATTGCCAGTAATGACATACTGAACCGAAACGTGACCGCTTACAATGAGCCGCTTGAGAAGGCTCAGAGCCACACAGAGAGCAATGGAAAGGGCTATGCTCGGAGTCTCCTTGCGTGATCGTATCAGGAACGATGAGATCCGTAGAAGAACCAAGGTCAAAGACATAGCCCAAAGAATTGCATGTCTCAAATGGCAATAGGTAGGGAACATTGCGAGGAGATCAGACTGCCGATGGGGCAGAAAGGTCCTCGAGACGAAACCGTGGCAGGCCCCCCATAAGGTGGACTGACCATCTGGTGAAGGTCGCAGGAATCCCTTGAATGCCGGCGGCACAGGATGACAGTACCGATCTGTGTGGAGATTATTGAGGGAGGCCTATTTCCAGCAGTGGACGTCTATTGGCTGAAATGATGAAGATGATAACTTTTTAGAAGCTGCGGTGTACACGCACGCTTTGTCTACAGCCTGGTTAAGTAATAACGAGAACAAAACACTGACTGAATGAGTAGGTATTATTTTTTTTTCTATTCCAAAACCTAACCTCACAATGAAATTACGCAGGTATGACCGTAAAAAAGAACCATTTTTATTGACTAGAAAGGACATAAGTAGAAATAACTCTAAAATATACATTAATAAGGAAAACTAGAATAACTCCACACCTTGCATAGACGTCGCAGCTGCGACACTATAAACCTCCTACCTCGTAAGGAAAATATCCTCCTTGCCTACTGCGAAATAGTGATTGTGCCGACTCAGGAATTTAATCTTAAATTCAGAATTGAGATTCATTTAACTTGAGTATATGCATTAAGGCGATACACCTCGTCGAAACTAGCGCCGCCAATAGATTTAAATTTATTCTAGCGAATATGAGACATTTCAACAAAACTATTCACGACCACTCGAATGTATGGAATCTCTAAATTCGAATTCAATGTCGAGTGCATGAGAATTTTAGTGAAAAAATTAAAATCATTTATTCAATTTAGGTCTATACAGAACACTTATGAATGTTTACCACTAGTCTTGAGAATATTTATAGTATTATATACGTACTTGTGTAACATTATCTTCGTTTAAGCAACCATCATTCTTATTACCACCTAAAGTGGTGACTTTTAGCAATTATACAAATTACGGTTACTTGTACGAAGTAAATTATTATTTATTATTTAATAATAGTCCTAAATAATGTTGTAATGACTTAAGTGCATGCCGTTTATTTATAAAAATATTATGTCTCTAACAACTGTATATATAAAATAATGTTTATTTCTGCCATTCTCAATTTCATTTGTTAAACTACTTTGCACTGCCTTCCCTTATTACGAATACGATATTTCTTTCCTCTACCCAAAGGTTTTCTCGAAGAAATCGCTACAAGCGATAAGACCGCCTTATTGTACTGTCTGTTGCTGTTGTATCATGCTTGTATTTTATTTTTTGCAATAAAGAATATCTATCTATCTAACTGTACCTAAATACTTTCATTTAAACATTCTCAAGAGTACACATGAAACTGAGAAATGTAAAACTGTAAATTGGAGTACTATTCTGTCTTCTTGGTTTTCTTTATATTGCATGTGGTAGTATACCTATAAGTGATTGTTGAATTAGCTCTAATCTCATCATGAATTTAAATTAAATATACTATTGTAACAATCGTTGGTTGACACAACAATTAGTAAAATAAATAAATCGAAATGTATGCATGACGTTAGAACAGTAACCAGAGGGCCTAATTCAAAGCAGACGTTACGACCGAATCGGAGTTTCCCTTTCTTTCACACGCGCTGTGTGTCTCCTTTGTTTGGACGCGACAGGTATACCTATTCTCGTTTGGTACGGAACGGCTTCAAAATAAGGCACCAGTTCTCGGGCTTGTGACTCTCTCTCCCTCTCTTCAGCCTGTCTCAACCCTCCGCTCTTTCTTCAGCCTGTCTCGACCTGGGTGTAGGCCTGCTTCAATTCACGCCACTTGTGGCGTTCTTGTGCATTTTGGTTCCACTTTTTCCCTGCAGTTATTTTTATATCGTCCTCCCAAGGCATTTGGGGTCTCCCTTTTGGTCGTTTCTGATCCCATGGTCGCCATTGCAGCAGTCCCTTGCTCTATGAGTCGCTCTTGCGTGACCAGTCCATTTCAGCTTGGCCACGTGCTGCAAGATGTCTCGTCACATCGCTCGTGACATTTATCATCAAACGACATATATCACTAAAACATAGTTTTTTTGTATGGTTTTCTGGTGACATCCGCCATGTTTTCAAAATATCAGGAGCACGAAAATTGGGGTCCAGGTTAGACTACGAAACTACGACACGAATTAGTGAATCGAGTAGACACGTCACTATTCATCATCATCATCGTCAGCCCATATAAGTCCCCACTGCTGGGGCACGGGCCGCCCTCAACCACATGAGGGGTAAATGCCATACTCACCACGCTTGGCAGACGGGTTGGCAAGGGTTTTGATATAAATGCAGAGTTTTCCTTCTCTGGGTGCTGATGATCATGCCAGCAGCTTTACCTTAGTTGCCTTTTACGACACCTCGGTAAGAGTGAGGGTGGCCTATTCTACGTCACTATTACGTTTAACTTAATTGGAAACTTAAACGGGCTACAGTTGCCTAACGCTATTAAGTTACGTTTAAAAGGTATTTCGAAATGTGAGAGGCGAGTATATTAGTGAGCTTGATAATATCTGAAATTATATTTATGTATGTTCAAAGTGTGTAAAGCTGTTGCCACACTGCTGTTTAAAAATGTTTACAAACATTTTATAACACTAATACATATACTAACAAATGTTGTAGATATTTTATGTCATTAATGACAATACAACTTGACGGACAGATTTTTTTTTTGTTATTTTTGAAATGTAAAAATATAGTATTATTTATTTGTTACTAGTTCCGTTCTCTCTTCTTTCTTTTTAGGACATTAGTTCCACTTTATACTAATAGATGGCGCTAGGAGTCGATTACATCGCGCAAGCGTTTCGTGTTTTCTGATTACCTATAAGCGTTGCCGCTGTCTGCTGAAGTTACCTAATGAACCTGTACTATTCCACCACTTTCCACCGTTTTCTGTGAAGAGCCACGGTTGTTCGAATATTTTTGATAGGCGTCAAATGTTAAATTATGTTGTGAATTATTAATGACTATTATAAAAGAAATTATGCACAAAATAATTTTTTGATCAGATCATGTAAAAATTATAATGTAAAATTTGGCGAAATAGATGTCTATTTCGCCAAATATTGCATTATAATTTGAACATGTGTTCAGACACTCGATTTGTGGTTACAAAAAAGAGATTAGACTTGCTCCATTACAGTCCTAAATTTTATCGAGGTATTTGATTGCTTTATTAGTATTGTATTATTTAATTAATTTGGTTACTTACCTACTTGTCAAATGTGTTTTACTTTGCTTGCCTCGTATTTTGTGCTGTACATGTACTTATGCTCAGTTTATGTTTTAATACTGAACTGTGGAAGCTTTACTGATTTCTGAGTTATTTGTATTTGTTTTAACTTTAAGCCAAATGTAATTGTATTGTTTCCCAATTAAATAAATAAATATACCAACACAGCATAAATACCTACTAGTCATGATAATAAAATAGTACGAGCACATTCCTTTCAAATGTTGTTCCTAGTTTCCGCAATATTCACGCGAAATACTCTCTCTTGCATCTTATGCTTCGAAATATTTGATTCTCACATTTAGAGCTCGCAGTGTCGAGTGAAATTGTAAATGATTCCGTTTGGCAGGTGGGGAAACACACGTTAAAGTTGTACTATTTCATATCTAAGTTTCTAAACATTATTTTACTCAAAGTTTAAATTTGTTACTACTTTTATATTTTTCTTTTATTATTTTCTTTACTTGACTATGAACTAGTGTCTGTAATACCAAAATGTTAATGTAAAACGATAAAGTTTCTTCGATACGAGCCTCGTGCTTGACCAACGGTATTATTGTTTTATGTACACATTTTCTGGTCGGTAAATTTATTTCTATTTCTATTTTTGAGAAATTGTTTAAAATAGATCCGGTTAAAATCGATTGGCGTCGCTAGTGTGCCCTACCCGTCACCTTAAGGTAAATTTTTGCTTGCACGTCTTGACGTGCAAGCGAAAATTTACATTAATTTTTTAACATTTAATTTTTATAACGGTAATATGTTGGTACTGATTCTTGATCAGTACCAACATATTACCGTTATAAAAAGATCTGCCAACCTTCTTTAAATATTCTTTGTAATGTAATGTATCAGCCTATGAACTGTCCCACTGCATGGCAAAGGCCTCCATCATAGAAATCAAGTCATCGCTACTATGATGGGATAAGGCATAATCACCACGCTTGCCTAATGCGGATTGGTGATCACAAACCCAAGCTACGTTCGAAAAATTCGAAACATACTTCGCTCGACCCGGGAATCGAACCCAGGACCCCGAGATCACGGCCCAGTACTTAAACCACTAGACCAACAGGGCGTTTCTTTACATCAAAAAGAATCAATAGTTGATATTTTTTAAAGCAATCTTTTGCAATTTATTCTTAAGTAAATAACACACTTAAAAAGGAATCAATGTTACTATAAGCAAATCTGAACTTTCTGATCTAACGGTTAAGCATAATTTTCTATGCAACGGGTATTACCTAATAATATAATTATCAAGACGGGAATTAACACGATATTTATTATGTGATACAACTTTGTATACTCACATATTTGGCTCGACGTTTCGGCTACGTTACAATAGTATTACCTACTCTGACAAATTTACCAAAGGTAATAAGTGTTCAACTCATAGCATCCAACACGCACAATGGACCAAATGAGAGTGTAAGTGTCCACTTTAAATTAAGTGCTCATAGCATATCAAACGAATCGATTTGAAAACTGACGAACCTTTTCGTTCTTTGACTGTACATAAGTGGAAAAATCTAAAACCATCTTCCTCGTTGTTATAAGTTCTACTGAAATTCGTTTCGTTGAAGCCCCATTAAAACTAAATATCTCGAGTCAGAAGCGTAGAGATCTCTCTAATTTATCGTTTATAATCTCTTGCAATTCAGGCAAGCGCACCGGTTGCTGGAGACATTTTGAATCTAATGCAAGTAGTTTAATATAGTGTAGTCTGTTTTTAGTTATTTGATAGAGGGCAGATGAGCAGAAGGATGACCTGATGGTGAGAGATGGAAACTAGTGGAGTCACAAATACGCTGCCATCCTTAAAAACCTCATTTTCTTTAACCCAAACACAGACGCTGCTTCACGTCGGTTTTCTGTAAAGCCGTAATGTTTTATGGCGAAGCGTGGCTCTCCCACGCACGAAGATAGTCTTAGTTTATGTGGTCTGGTCTTGAGATGAAAAATATGAGCTCAATTTTATTTTGGAAGACCTTTTTAGGCATTGTTCTAAGATAAGTAATAAGATTGTAGATATATAATGTAATTTATTTCTACGCAGACGCTTTGTTGCTGCTGTTGCTGTTGCTGTGCTCAAATAAATATACACAAAATGTATTATGTAGCACAAAATACACACACAAAACGCCAGCTACCAAATGTTAAACAGGCTGCGCACACATACAATGTACACTTACAGTGATCTCGGCGTGATTCGGGGTGAGATAGAGACATACTTTACAGAACGTATTTTACGATACAATATTGTGACTCGACTAATTCTTCTATATAAATGTAAAAAAGAGTCGACTTTATATGTCTAATTGTTTTTATCAACGTAAGATCGTGATCATGATTAGCCCACATCCACCCACTGGTGATTATTGCCTTTCTTCTTTCTTTGTTTTCTTCATTCTTTATTCTGAGCGGAGTTATCATTGCTAGAATATCCAGGACCCACACGCACAATGGACCAAATGGGAGTCCAAGTGCGGAAAAAGGAGTCCAATTGACATTACATTATTTAATCTGTCATGACGGCACTGGTCAATCGAGATACAGGTTTATTCCTAGTTCGTGGGTGGGTGAAGCAGCGCCTGCGCTGTGTTTCGCCGTGTGAGTTGAGGTTACCGAAGGTCTTACCGAAGGCGCACTTGTGACTCCACTGGTGTTGCGGGTTTCCATGGGCGGCGGAATTGCTTACCATCAGGTGATCCGTCTGCTCGTCTGTCACATCTCATATATATATGAGATGTGACAGACGAGCAGACGGATCACCGAGAACGGACGAGAAGACGGATATATATATATATATATATATATATATATATATATATATATATATATATATATATATATATATATATATATATGTATATATGTTTTTTATTTAGGTGTATATATATATATATATATATACACCTAAATAAAAACGAGTTCATTGTATTTTTATATTCTAAGATGCCGTTTTTCTATATCATTTCTTTCGGCCGTCTGCATACCTCATCCTTTGTTTGCCTGCTACCGTTCCAATATTGTCGAACTATCGGGCAGGTGGTGTATCCACAGGACGTCGCCCCATTCTTGGCTGCCATTCGGTCTACCGAATCCATTTCATAAACGATAAACAACGTAAGATAAATGTAAAACCAATATCAATGTAATTTTTTTATCCTATTCTCATTTTCATTGTTTATGATCTTATTTTTTTGTTGTCATTTTGATATTAGCACTGTGCTTTATTCTAATTAAAATCATACACAATTTTATGTTACTGTTACTAATCTAATATCTACAATTGTTATTTTTTTTTAAGTGTCTCTGGAAAGAGCGGGCTACTCTTAATACAAGTATTTTATACTTAACAGGAGGACCCCACTCACGCATGTAATTTGACTGCTAACAAATAAAGAAATTTTGTATTTGTATTGATTTGTACTGTGATTTATTTATATTAAATTCATAGCCCTCTACCGTCTGCTAACTAAAAGGTTGCTAAGTCACAGCGACTCTCTGTGGCTTAACGACCGTTTAGCTAGCGGACGGCAACCCTCATGACCGAACTTCTCGCATAACATCTCAGCGAAGTGGAAGTGTCTGAAAAACAGCGCTGACTGTTGATTAATTAATTAAACGATAACCACCTGGTCCCCAACGACGCAGCCCAAAGGATTGCATGCCTCAAGTGGCAATGGGCACGGCATATAGCGAGGAGAACAGACGGCCGTTGGGGCGGAAAGGTCCTCGAGTGTAGGCCACGTACAGGAAGTCGCAGCCGTGGCAGGCCTCCTACAAGGTGGACCGACGATCTGGTGAAGATCGCGGGAATCTATTGGATGCGGGAGGCACAGGACCGATCTGTGTGGAGAACATTGGGGGAGGCCTATGTCCAGCAGTGGACGTCTATTGGCTGTAATGATGATGATGATGACCTGGTCCAGCTAATGCTGAGATCAGTCCGGGGCAATGGTTCAACTGTTCTTTTTTTATTTTCTAAAAATGTATAAAGTAAATAAGAAAACATGTTTGCAGTCTAAGTGACCTCAGGCAAGTCTATGGCCAGAATGTTGGTTTTGAACCCTAATTGGCTGTGGGAACGGCTATGCTAGTTCAAGAAATCTCGAGTAGAGATCTTGCTAACAGAATTTTCAGTCATATTCATATGAACTTGTGCAGTAAATCTACATGACTAACTTGTAACTTAGATTTGAAAGTATGAGTTTGCAAGTCTAGGCACTTATGGTTCTTTGAAAGTATATTCTAAAGTAATTGCTCAGTGGTTTATGTAAGTCGACAAGCGGTTTTAACGTTTTATTAGGTCAAACTGACTAAATTTTAATTAACTTTATTGTAAACATACTCGGAATTTCTATTTCAATATAAGTCTTTTACGCATCGGTGGCACCGACAACAATTTTTTCGGGGTTGTTACGAAAATAGCAATAAAAACGGATCAGGACATATGAAATAAAAAAAAGGTTTTTTTCACACGCCGTTCATGTCACAATCTCTCTAGCAAGATTGAAATTTTTAGTAGCTATTTCTTTATTTTGCTAGAGATGATTTATTAATTTATTCAAGCTTGCTTGCGTTAGTTGCAGCATATGCTGAAGCTAGACTAGAACTTGTCTTGACTATATAAAAAATTGAAAAACTGCCCAAGTGCGAGTCGGACTCGCCCATGAAGGGTTCCGTAGCAGCAAGTAAGATATATGGAAGGCAAATTGCGGTTTACGGTTTATAACGTATTAAAAAAGAAACTACTTACTATATCTAGTTCAAACCAATTTTCGTTGTTAGTTTTCATGATTATGTACATCATATATTTTTTTTAGTTTTAAAATGCATTTATTATAGAAGTTAGAGGGGGGGGGGGGGGGGAGCACACAATTTAACACTTTGGGAGCCTCTCTTGCTCAAAGTATTGTGTTTAGAAACAAAAGATGTTAAAGATCTCAACATCATTTTATTTTTAATTTTTAAAGACCTATCCATAGATACTACACACGTATAGGTTTGATAAAAAAGTTTTCAGTTTCAAGAATGGACCCCCCCCCCCCCCCCCCAATTTTTTTTTCCAATTTTTATGTACAAATCGTAATGCGGTTAACAAAATACATCTATTTACAAAGTTTCAATAGTACAGTTCTTATAGTTTCGGAGAAAAGTGGCTGTGACATACGGACGGACATACAGACAGACAGACATGACGAATCTATAAGGGTTCGTTCCGTTCATCTATTTCCGTTTTTTGCCATTTGGCACTATATATTTAGGAAGCTAGTTATGTACGTAAAAACGTTTTTTTGACATAGAACATCATCATCATCATCATTTCAGCCAATAGACGACCACTGCTGGACATAGGCCTCCCCCAATGTTCTCCACACAGATCGGTCCTGTGCCGCCCGCATCCAATGGATTCCCGCGATCTTCACCAGATCGTCGGTCCACCTTGTGGGGGGACTGCCGCGGCTGCGACTTCCTGTACGGGGCCTCCACTCGAGGACCTTTCCGCCCCAACGGCCGTCTGTTCTCCTCGATATTGAACATCAAAATATAACAAATTTACTTATGGTGTGTCCCTTGGACGGTATCCTAAGTCTATGATTGGTCCTGACCCTATGGTCACCCTGAGTCTAGTTAGGATCACTAACTAAACTAACTAGGTTGGCGCAGCGAGCCAAAGTGATCCTTGACCTTCGGTAATAAGAGTATCCATCTATCCAATCATCATGACCCAGATAAATCTATCGAACTTTTCATTTATAGTGACACTCATTAAGGGTCCGCCGAACAACGTATTTCCCATACAAACGTTACACCAAAATAATTTGCAATGTGGAGATATCTTGTAGTTTCATTGCTCATTCGGATCAATGAAGTATTTATCGTACTTGAAATACTAAAATTTCAAATTCCAAAGCCGTTCGATGAATACCGGTTGCTAACTCCTTACGAATAAATTATGAATCGCCCGACCAGATGCATACACAGGAAATTCCATAATATGTATATAATTTATCTATAAAATCCCATAATATGTATAATATTTATCGAAGTATAGAACATCTCAAATATACTTGACAGTTTTTACACTTAGCACACACCGATTTTCACCACAATGCAATGTAATTTAAGAGTTTTCGTAATTTGTCACTATATCCCCGTGTACCCGCGCAGCCTCTGGGTGACGGCTGAAAATCAGTGATTTCGCCTCGTGCGTATGCTTCACACTGAGCCTTGACCCACTGGTTGCTGCAGCATCACAGATCTGTGTACAGCATACACACAATCGGTAACCTACATAATATAAGTTTTTTTTTGTTTTGTTTTCTATAAATTTATAACTTGGATGCTTTTATGTTGTGATGTGTGTATGTTGTTGTAACCAATAAACGTTTTATCTATCTATCTTATCCATATCTCGGTTTCAACATTTTTTTACAAAATATTTACACACCGAAAACTACAAACTATTACATAACGTAATTTTTTCGATGCTAACGACCTATTTTCTGCCTATTTGTTATATATAATATAAAAAACGCAAATAATCATTATGTAAATTTAACAGAGACTCAGCTTGTACTGTCTAATTACACGGTGTTTTAAAGAAAATCAAAATATAATTAAGTTTCATTCATCATTTTTGGTATTCACAAACGCACAATATTTTCTTACTAAATTCAAACAGCCATCTTGCTGTTTCTACCCGCACGGAAGGGTCGCAGGGGCGTGACAGACATAGCGAGATGTCCGAGGAACGGCGAAGCTAACCTCGAAGTGAATTTGAACTGGAGGACTCTCAAACTAGAATCTACCACTTACTTGAGTATGCGAGTAGAACATGGAGAAATTGGACACTATGACAGGCACGGGCAGGGCGATCGTCAGCACCCCAGCAAGGGCACACAGGGCGCCCACAAACATGCCCAGATAGGTTTTGGGCGCCATGTCGCCGTAGCCCACTGTGGTCATCGTCACGATGGCCCACCATAGGCCGAGGGGGATGGACTTGAATTGGTTGTCTGGGTTATCCTGGAATAGAGGGTTTTAGTTACAGTTTGAATATTTTATCAAAGTCAAAGTCAAAGGTGTTTATTGCTTTCATGAATGTTACAATACAGGTGGTAAAACATAATCCAGTACATCATGTTACCCTCTTGGGCATAGCTAACACAAACTAATTTAATACATTTGCTAAGGTGCTATGGACAGTTCGTCAGGTTTCATTATTCATTATTATCATCCGTTTTTATTTAATATGTACCTAGTTTTATAAATCAATTAGTTTTATCATATTAGAAAACACATACAATTAATAGTAGTAAAGTCATAGAAATTTTAAAGTAATATTATATTATTATTAATAGGTATTATATCATAGCATTATAGTATTATATTATAGTATTACACTATAGCACCATATTATATTCATATTAATATTAATAGGTATGTCAGATTTATTATTAAAGTGTAAAATTTTTGTCATTGAAATATTCAGTCAGAGTATAATAGCATTTTTTCTGCAGAATCTTTTTTATCTTTTTCATAAAAGCATCAGAATTTTCCTCCATCATCAAATCATTAGGTAGATTATTATGTATTTTTAATGCAGTTACATATGGGCTTGTGCTGTGTAGGTGTAGGCGACTGTTTGGTAATTTATACTTATTTTTATTATTTGCACGTGAGTCGTATAGTCTTGAACATAAAGATGCGTCGAAGATGTTAGGATTCCTTTTTATGAATTTACACATTTCTAAAATGTATATGGAAGTTAACGTCAAGATATTCATTTTACTAAAATGGGGCCTGCAAGTATCCATACCGCCTATGTTAGCAATTATTCTAACGCATTTTTTGCAAGATGAATATATCATTTGCGTCGGTGCTGTTGCCCCATAGAATAATGCCGTAGCTGATCCATGAGTGTGCATACGCATAATACGCTGCAAGGGCTGTTTTTTTGTCAGTACTTAATTTTATTTGCAGAAGCGCGTAACTAAAGCGAGATAATTTATTTTTATTTTTTTCTACGTGGGGTTTCCAACTTAAATGTGAGTCTATCTCCAAGCCTAATAAAGTGCATCTATTGGTTTTCTCAATATAAGTATTGTCTATTTTTAGTTCTACATTAAGGGGTGATTTTTGGTGTGGTCGGAATTCTAATAGGCTTGTTTTGGAGTAATTTATTAGTAAGTTATGTGTATCTAGCCATTCATTATTATTTTTTTAATATCTGTTTTCAAATATATCTAAATATATCTAAATAATAATATCCTTTCAAATATATCTAAATAATATAGTAGCTTAATTTATTTACTAGTGGCCCGCCCTCACTTCGTTTCGGGACATCATTTTTCAAAAAAATATTTATTCTTTCTTTTATTCCCAAGTAGGTTTAAAAAGTAATGGTCATCAAATTGAAATTTACAAATGATTCGTTGTTACTAAAACGAATTTCTTATTTAGTATTTGAGTAATATACACAGTACTTTATCTATTTAGAAAGGAATCTCAAAAAAGCAAAATCCCAAATCCAAATTTAATTGTTATTACCATCTACCGATCCCTGTGGTTTAAACAAAAAATAAACGAGACTTTCTTACAACCTTTTGACCCACTCCACGCGCAATCTAGGGTTCCGTAGTTGCCCATTCCCAAAATAATAATCTAAAATCAATAAGTTATTAAACAATACTATCATTTCGGAGCCCAGGGCACAGAATTTGGCAAGTCTGTCAATTACAACGAAGCGACTGCCGTCTGACCTTCGCAATGTTCTTCTTCACAGCCGAGCTAATGGTAGAATTATGTATATAGAAAACCAGTGCTGAAAACCGGAGGAGAGGGTTGAACCACGACCCCAATAATGAATGCGAATTTTTTCCACTTTCGCTACCTTCGCTCTTAACCAATATTAATCATAAGCCAAAATAGGAAATCCGATGACTATAATACATATTTAAAAAAAAAAAAATTATTAGCCTTGGCTTGGGCCAAGGCTAATAATAATATAAGTTTTGTACAATGGTTCGCCATATAATTTTGCATGCGGTCTTTGACCAAATATGGCGAACCATTGTACAAAACTTAACAGTTTTTTAAAAATCCGTAAAAAATCCGTTAAATTCTTTACTTGCAATATATTTGTAGGTAACACATATATTGTATGTAAAGAATTTGTATTTGTAAAATTATTTGAAATGTCTTGATAAATTTTTAGAATCATGCCTAAATGTTTATTAAACCTTTATTAACTAAAACGTCAAAATATATCAGTTTTCATTAATATCTTTTCGAAAGTTTTTTTTGTATGTTAAATTTTGTATGTTTTTTTTAAACGTCAAAACTGTTCTATACCACCGTTTTAGCTAACAAAGATTTCTTGAACTTGAAGCCCTAAATATTTTGTTCTAATTTCGTTATAATCAATTAAAAATTGGCGGCGGCGCCACAGATCCGTAAAAGGGCTCTTAATAGTATGAGAATGATTTTTATGTGATTGGTGGCAGATGAGCAGGCGGATCGCCTAGTGGTAAGCAATTGGCGTCGCCCATGGACAATATAGGAGTCACAATGCTTTTTTTTATATAAATAATACTATTTTGGAAAGGGCTATGCTCGGAGTATCTCTGAAGGACCGCATCAGAAATGATGTAATCCGACAGAGAACCAGAGTCACCGACATAGCCAACCGAATTAGCAAACTGAAGTGGCAGTGGGCTGGTCATATTAGCCGCAGAACTGACAGCCGTTGGAGCCGTAAAGTCCTTGAGTGGAGACCGCGACTCGGTAAGCGTAGTGTAGGACGCCCTGCGACAAGATGGGATGATGACATTCGAAGGCTGACTGGTGTGGGCTGGATGAGAGTGGCCGAAAATCGGGAGCAGTGGCGTGCATTAGGGGAGACCTATGTCCAGCAGTGGACGAGTGTGGGTTGCTGATGATGATGAATACTATTTTCTTGAAGGTTTGTTAAAAAACTGTTGTTTTTAACTTGCCCTGTAGAAGTGTGTCAAATAGTTAAAAAACACTTTTTATTTAACAAACAAATAAGTAGTACAAAAACTCTATTATCTCTGAAATATCCATCTTGAAAGTAAAACACTCGGGGGTAACAACCCTCTACTGTGCCTCGACTGAGCATTCTCCAACTTTACCAATATTCCAGTGGATATTGAAATTTTCTCGTTGTTTTGATTCCATTGTTTGAGGTTGTATGTTTTAGATGGGAGATCTGTTTTTGTTTACACAATTTTTGATTAAGCAACAAAAGAATAAATCTCGGGGAGGATGGGGAGTGAAAAGGCAAGCAGCCCACTTATGATGGGTGGCAGCAATCGTAAATATTAAAACCGTCTGCTCGTCTGACCCCTATCAGATTGAAAAGCTATGTTGAAAAAGCGTGCGGCTTTTGAACAGGAGGTTAATTTCAAACAGGACCACGCAAGATTTTGCAAATATTTGTGTCTATTGCTTTGCTTAAGTGAGGGATAAATCATTTGGGAACTTTTATGTTCCAAATAGTGTGGACCACTCTGTCGACCACAATGATAAAAATAATAATCATGTTACTTACATGTGAGTGCTCTGTCGGTGGTCGGGCGGAGTGACTCAACTGTTCAAAATTCAAAACGAATATGTCCGAGGTAGTTTCAAAGTCACCCCTGTCCAAGAATTGCTCACCGAAATACGTCTCAGATCGTACAGCCCCGTCATGGAGAGACAGCGAGCATGTGGTCCAGAAAACACTGGCAATCCCAGAAGGCCAGAGAGAAAGGAGACGCCCTTGACCTGGTGGACCAGTACAGCCAACCTAGTTATAAAGTCCCAACTGCCTGACCCGACAACCCAGGACAGATTGTCCTGGCAGAGAAGAATAAGGAGAGCCGATTCCATCTAAAGTGAGAACAGGCAAAGAAGAAGAAGAAAGGACTTACATGTGGATGCTTGGCAATGTTATGCAATTTAGGGTTTAAAGATTAAAATACGCACATGGACTTCAAAAATTGACATGCCCAGTTTAGAACCTTCCGTTAGAAGAAGGTGCAGGTTTTTATCCTCTGATAGGTACTACCTATATTAGCCGAAGAACTGACACCCGTTGGAGTCGTAAAGTCCTTGAGTGGAGACCGCGACTCGGTAAGCGTAGTGAACGACGCCCTGCGACAAGATGGGATGATGACATTCGAAGGCTGGCTGGTGTGGGCTGGATGAGAGTGGCCGAAAATCGCGTGGACGAGTGTGGGTTGCTGATGATGAGGTACCACTACGTTGCTATGGAAGCGTCTGATATCATACAAATCATGTTCATAAGCTTTTACATCTTCGCAGCATAACTGCATTCTTAGCACATGTTTGGTGGAAAAACAACCTTAATGAGGCTAGAATAGCAGGCGATAAAGTTTTTAAAAGGCAGTCTAGACTGGCGTGATTAACTAAACTGAAACAGTCGGTAATGAAAATTAATTGGAGTTTAAAATGTATGATCGTCCGTCTGGATAGCTCTTCAACAAGATAAATGGTTTTAGTTAACCAATAGGGATGTTCAAACGAATTTAAATAGAGTGTTGAAGTGGTGAACTTTAGAGTGTATTAGAATACATCATCACTACATATCAAATCATTTGTAGATATACCTAGACCGCAGGAGAGCCACGCTTCGGTATGAATGGGCTGGCTCGACCGAAGGGACCGACAGGGTGAAATGGCTAATATTGGGATGTCCAGCAGTGGTCTGAGACAGTCTAATGATTATAATCATCATCGTGTCATTCCGGCTTGCGTCCAAATTAAAGTCGTATCGGAACCTCACGCGCGGTAGTCGGGGTGCCACGCTTCGGCATGAATGGGCCGGCTCGACCGGAGAGATACCACGGCCTCACAAAACCAGCATTGTGCTGTGTTTCGTTGTGTGAGTGAGGATTCCGAAGGCCGGAAGAGGAATCGAACCCACGACCTGTGGTGTAAGAGACAGGTTCACTCACTACCAAATGCGCCATCGGTCCAGTGTAATATTTTGTTATTAGGTAATGTAATGTGGACTCCCTTTTCCGCACTTAGACTCTCTTGTTATTAGGTACTTATATCTCTCCTTTGGATTCGTAACCCTTACCCCCTTATTCATCATCATCATTTCAGTCAATAAACGTGCACTGCTGGACATAGGCCTCCCCCAATGATCTCCACAGAGATCGGTCCTGTGCCGCCCGGATCCAATGGATTCCTGCGACTTTCACCAGATCGTCGATCCACCTTGTGGGGGGACTGCCGCGGCTGCGACTTCCTGTACGGGGCCTCCACTCGAGGACCTTTCCGCCCCAACGGCCGTCTGTTCTCCTCGATATAGAACATCAAAATATAACAAATTTACTTATGGTGTGTCCCTTGGACGGCATCCTAAGTCTATGATTGGTCCTGACCCGGCCTGCCACGGCTTCGACCTCCTATACACCCTTATAACAAATCGGGAACTAAAGATACTCCCAGAACTAAACTCGTGCCATCCCCTTTTAACATTGCGTGTTGCTTAGACAATTTAACACGTCTAAGGCGTGTTGGAACGAGATGACATGAGCTTTAAAACGGTGATAACTTAAGATCGCGATTTATAATAAGGTGGTTAGACTTAAACCGTGGGAGAGCCAAGACTCGGCATGAATGAACCACGGCATCACAGAAAACCAGCGTGAAGCAGTGTCTCTGCTATGTTTTTCATCGTTCACAATCCGGGGAAAGGGGGGTTTAAAGGTTGGTAGAGCACTTGTGACTCCACTGGTGTTACGGGTGTCCATGGGCGGCGGCAATCGCTTGCCATCAGGTGATCCGTCTGCTCGTCTGCCTACCTGTCACATAAAAAAAAGAATTATTTGTAATTTTTTTAATTACGAGGCCATTATTTAGTTTTTATCAACATAAATAAATATGACTTAATTTCTACGACGGAGGCCTATGTTTATTTTTTAAGAAACTCAGAGAACATTCCTTTGTAGCATACTAGAGAAATTGCATTAATTGCTTCATCATAATCTATACTTATTTATAAAGAGGTAAATCCGACAGACGGCGTTGGCGATGGGTGACGGCGATCGCTTACCATTTGGTGATCCGTCTGCTCGTCTACCAACTATCACATATAAAAATACGCATATATTTTTATTTATTTTAAATTTTTTGATGATTCGAACCTACGACCCGCGTTAAGAAAGCATACATTCTTATCCAATAAACTACCAATGCTCATATGCAAATTATTCATTTCTCAATTAATTCATACCAACAATAAATACTGTTATCTAAAGTTGGGATGTTTAAACAGCGAATATATCACAGATTCACGGCTTATTTATACGAGACAGAACTAGGGATGGTAAAGAGATATTTAATAGTAACTGTATTCGATAATAGTATCGGATACTTTCAGATAGCAACAGAGGAATTGAAATATTGTGGTAGTGAGCTGAGACTAGCAGTACAAAATGCCTGCTACAGAGCCCACTACGAAACAGAATGAAACTTGCGATCGTTGTTCGATGATATCTTTTCATACTACGATGTGCGTCTCTTTTAATTAATGAAAAAGGTATGTTTTGTTTCTACATGCATGTATATGTGCGTACAGTGATCTCGGTAAGGTTCGTATTAAGACAGATACGGAACGTGCGCGGGAGAGACACGTAAGTTAACGAAATCTCCAATATCCATGTCCGAGCCGACATTTTTTTTGTCGCAGTGGAAATGGCGCCAACCTGGAGTGCAATGGGCTGACGTCGCCGCCTTTCGGCGGCGCCCCATGCACGCCCGTTTGCTTGGAGACTGACGGGTAGCGTCGGGCTTCACCCTTATGTGAGGCCCATTGACCGGCTTACCGACTAAAGCCACTGCGGCTATTCCGGCATAGCCAGGGCTACGAGATGGGACACGGGCTCGACGGACGAACCTGGCACCGCATCCCAAGGACAGCGAAGTTGACACGCCAACACGGTCTCTTTACTCAACCAGGGGGCTTACCTATCTCGGAGTCAGATCAGTGTATGTGATGTTGTAAAATATTTATTTATTATTAATTTATTTATTCGTGACAGTGACTCCTTTGACGTAGCAGGCGTCCAAGGGTGGCGGTAATCGCTTACCATCAGGTGATACGTCTGCTCGTCTGCCGTTTGATATAGACATAAAAAATGCCATCACTTTCTAATTAACGGCAAGCGTTCTGCATTGTTTATAAGCCCTGCCCATATGACTCATCTGGTAGTAACCTTACCTCAAGTTCATGGGTTTTAGGTTCCTTTTCTGAAGAAATGTTCATGTGATGGACAGTTTACTATTTTAGCTGATTTTGATATTTCCTGTACCTGTGATATTATATGATAATAATAATATCCTCCAACCGATTTCGGCTAATGCGCTGGAGATATTATAGTGCTCAAGTGTGTGCGCAAACACAAGTGCACTCTATTAACTCTATTACCTTACCCTAATATTCCAATAGGACACCAGCGTTATCTGATATTTAAGTTTAATTTCATTTTAAAACGAAAAAACCACCATTGACCATGTTCAAATTAATTTTATTCACAAAAAAAATACCAAACATCTAAATAAAACTATACTATTATTTAAAATAATATGTGTATCCGTATTCAGATCCGAAAGTCATGATCATAGCATCACTAATAATGTCCCATTGGACCCTTTTTGTGCAAACGGTTTGTTACTGTGAGTTTTGGGTAGCCGTGTCTTTTTGGCAGAATCTGAGTTTTGTGATAGCTCAAAATTATGTCCTTATAAATTATAGATAATATGATATTTATCTGTGACGTTTCTGAATTTCTACTTTATAAGAAACCACGAGGTGTTATGCTGGTGGTGTTGTGTAAGGCCTTGATGAAGAAGAGTCTTACATGTATACACTTCACATCACGCACTCACGCACATCATCATCATCAGCCCATTTAAGTCTCCACCGCTGGGGCATGGGCCTCCCTCAATCACATCAGGGGTAATTGCCATACTCACCACGCTTGGCAGACGGGTTGGCGAGGGTTTTGATATGAATGCAGTTTTCCTTTTCTGGGTGCTGATGATTATGCCAGCAGCTTTACCTTAGTCTCCGGTAAGAGTGAGGGTGGCCTATTCTACTCTGCCGGGGACCACACGGCAATCTGCCGGAGGCCACACGACACTCACGCACGCTCACATTCAAATCACACAATCGCTTACCATCAGGTGATCCATCTGCTCGTCTACCACATATCTAATAAAACAAACACACACACACACACACACACACACACACACGCACACACACACACACACACACACGCACGCACACTAACACATCATTTCATGTCTCACGTTATCTATCTATCTAATTTTGATAACCTTTTCAATTTTTGTTTTAAACTGCCCAAACCATGTGTTGATAGCCGATTTACGGGCTCGTTTTCATTAAAATCAACACATTTCTCTACAAGGCAATTAAGGCACGTGAACATGCGAAATCGAATCCGTATGGACCAATTAACGAGTCCATTTGAACGAATTTTCGAATTTAACGTTTCGCCTGTAATTTTGCCATATTTTGCCGTAGCGGTCTGTCGTGGAAATCGACAGCCAATTAAATTCCGAAAGTTATCCCAATTAAGTTCAGCTTGGGGATAATCTTATCTTGGAGTTTATTTATCAAGCCGCTTTGGGAGTAAAGGAAAAGCGTACATTCTGCAAGTACTATATCAACCCTGGGGCGTTGTAAAAAGCGATCAAGGGGCATTGCTCAGTGCATTACAACTACATAGAATTTCTGTCACAATGTTTTAAGAGGTAAAACGGTTACCTTCCGTTCCAGTAGAAGAATAGTTGCCAGCTGATGGAAGCTTAGTATAGGATCTGATCTGTCCTCAGCCATCTGGAACTACTCACATAATTGTGTGGTGACTGAGATCCACTTTTAAAGTAACACGGCAGTCATCATCATCATCATTTCAGCCAATAGATGTCCACTGCTGGACATGTGCCTTCTCCAATGATCACCACACAGATCGGTCCCATGGCACCCGCATTCAATAGATTTCCGCAACCTTTACCAGATCGTCGGTTCACCTCGTGGGGGGCCTGCCACGGCTGCTAATTCCTGATGGTAAGCGATTCCCGCCGCCAATAGACACCCGCGACACCAGTGGAGTCACAAGTGCGCTGGTAACCTTTAAACCCCCCTTTCTTCCGGGCTTCGCCTCCGGTATCCTCACTCACGCAGCAAAACACACAAACGCACAGTGCTACTACGTTTTCTATGAGGACGAATGCCGAAGCTCTCCTACGGTAAAAGGCCTCCCCCAAATGTCTCCACACAGATCGGTCCTTCGTTGCCATGATGTTGATAATCATAATAATCGTATCAGTGTTCATACCTTTGGAAGCAACCGGCAGTTCAATCCCTCATTTCTATAGCATAATCCCATAAAATCCCGTACATAGCAATTAATACCGCGGACAACTGTAACCGAATCCATTTGGACAGTTATTGTCGATTGTTGCCGTAATCCCGCCGCGTGGCGCCGCACCTGTCGCACGATTTGACAGTTAATTAACTTTTGCCGCTTTTGGCATCGCTGAGAGGGAAAAAAATGTAGGAAAAAGACGCCAAGAGCGGGTGATCATCATCATCATCATTTTCACGTCAACTGCTGGATATAGGTTTTCCCTAATGTTCTCCAAAAGATCAGTCCTGTGCCGCCCGCATCCTATGGATTGCCGCGACATTTATCGTCGGTCCACCTTATGAGGGACCTGCTACAGCTAAGTCTTCCTGTACGCGGCGTCCACTCCAGGATCTTTCCGCCCCAACGGCCGTCTGTTACCTTCGCTTTGTGCCATGCCCATTGCCACTTGAGACATGCAATCCTTTGGGCTATGTTTGTGACCTTAGTTCTCCTGCGGATCTCATTATTTCTGATACGATCGCGCAAGGAGACTCCGAGCAAAACCCTCTCCAATGCTCTTTGAGTGACTTTGGGCTTCCTTTATCAGCACATTGTAAGTGGACACGTTTCGGCAAGAGTGCGGGTATCATAATACAGTGTGTGTTTTTAACCGTTTTAGAAACTTTTTAAAGTCACTATACATTATATTGCTAATATTAGGGTCCGCGTCCCAAACTAAGGTTTACTCTTGTAGAAAGGAAACGAAAAGCAACTAAGGTAGGGAATCTTTTTTATCAAAAAACATTTGCGATAGTGCGGGATCAACCCTTGCGTCTTGCGCTCAAGCCACAGTGCTATGATATTTTTTTTTAGCCGGCGTCGTCCCCCTCCTTGGCAAAGGCCTTCCCTAAAAGCTGCCATTGGACTTATTTGTAGCGATGGTTTGCCAATTGCCCGAGAAGTGGTCAAAATCATCACGCCATCTCTTTTTGGGCCTGCTTCTCAATCGACGTCCTGCTGGCTGCCAAAGGGGGACAGTCTGGTCCACCTCTCCGGGTGCATCCTACAAACGTGGCCGGCCTAGTCTTCTTCCGACCTCATTTCACCTGATGGAAAGTGACAATAAGGTCTAAGATGTAGCGTGCTTACCCAGAAGAAGCCTATTCACTCTCGACTTAAAGACACCCAAATTGTAGCTCTCCAGGAATACAGAACCCGCCAAGTTGTTCTATTCCTTAGCAGTTCGTACCAAGAAAGAAGAAGCGAAACGTTTAGTACGAGCTGGTGGAACTTGCACAGTGTAAGGGTGGATTCCTGTCCTATTTTGGTCTAGCGGATTTTTCCACCCACATCCGCAATCCCGGTTTTTGAGCGTAATGTAGTATTTCTGACTCGGTCAAAGATTTTTATTGATTATTATTGTTCATTAATTGGTTATTGATTAACTTGGTCTAATTTCGATTTTCACGATGAATATTGCTGCTGACCAGATTTGCTTAATTATGATGATGGTCTAAACGTATAAACAAGCTCGAAAATAAAACAAGGCTATTAGAGACAAAAGGCTTTTCCAATAAAAATCTTTTCTCCACTCAGGCGATGACCGACTGGATTGGCTTACAACACTTCTGTGCAATCCCATACGGTGCTAAAAGCTATACCAATGAATATGAATTCACACAGCTCCAATAACCGAACGGAAATTTACGCTTGAAAAGTGCACGTAATTGGCAGGCCAAGTTGTTTACGTGGGGAGAGAAAAAATAATGATGACGTAACACACCGAGAACAATGGAACACTAGTGCAATTATGTTGAAAATACAGCCAGAGTATATGGGGGTTGGAAAGTAAGACATCTTATTGCACTGTGTTCGTTATTTCTAAAGGTTTTGTAATTTATATTCCATTTAAGCTGATTTGAATAATGTTTATAATCATGATTATCCTACTTTACGAACGAGTACATGTTCAGTGATGGATATATGGAAGACTACAATAATTATTAATCAAATGGTAATTATGAATATTCAAAGCTGATCGCGACTTTGCAAATATTTGCTTATCTAATAAAGTATTACAAAGCGGTACTAATAATATTGTTTTTTTTTTTAATATTTGTTCAAAATAACTACTGTCGCTATCAATCTATACAATTAATAAAGAGGTAAGGTCTTAGGGCGGGTGACTGACTGATCAACGCACAGCCGAGACTACTGGACCGAAAATCATGAAATTTGGAACATAGGTAGCTTTTATTATGTAGGCGCGCACTAAGAAGGGTTTTTTGAAAATTCAAAGGGTTGGTTTTAATGTTAGTATGAGAGTGTCATTTTTGATGTTCGAGATTTGAAAATCCGGATTAGGCTAACCGATTTTAGTTTTTTTTTAATTCAACCCTCAAAGGGTGAAATTTGGGTAAACACATTGTATGGAAGATTAGTCATTTTTAAGCTAGAGTCATGATAATTGACATTTAAGCCCATCATACAGGTTTAAGAAAAGCATTTTATTCTTCATCCCCCAACGGGGCAAAATGGGGTTGAAACGTTCAATGGGAGATTCGTCATATTTAATGCTGGAATCGTGAAATTTGGTAATTGCACTGTTCATACAAAATAATATCAGTATTTTCAGAATATTTTTTATTCAACCCCCTAAAAGGGTGAACGGGGGCTAAAACGTCGTATGGATGTTTGGTTATTTTCAAAGCTAGAGTCATGAAAATATATATTTGGTCTTTGTTTATAAATTAAAATTTAGCTTTTTTTATTCAACTCGTAAACGAGTAAAATGTGGTTAAAGCGTCGTATGAAAGAGTCGCCATATTTAGTAGTCATAAAGATTTATGTAAAATGAATGAAAGGCATTTCAGTATTTTTATTCAACATCTAAATGGGTAAACGGTGGTTATACGTCATATTGACAATTCGTCATATTTAATGTAAGCTGTATAAAGTCATGAAAAATTGTTTAAGGACTTTCATCACTTTTTTCATTCAACCCCTGAATTGGTGAACGGGGCTTAAAATGTCATTTTACGTAACAGATGGCAGAAAAACAGACGGATCACCTGATGGTAAGCGATTGCCGCCATAACACTCGTAACCTCATTTAATTCACGCAGGATGGAGACATTGTTGGTGCGAAAAGCTGTCGTCAAAGCGTCGTTTCGATTGAAGTCCGTCTTTTTTAATGTCCACTTATCAACTCCATATAAAAATATTGGGAAAACGAGAGAGTTGACGAATTTCATTTTTAGTCTCAGTTGAATACCTGTCTTCCTACCTATAATCTCAGAATTGGTTAACTACAATTTAAGTTCTTATGGAAAAATACAATTCTTGAATGTTTTGCTTTAAAATTTAATTACCGAAGCGAAGCGAGTGCGGGCTACTAGTTTCAAAATAATATTCCCACAACAAAGCAGTCTATCTAAGGTTGAAATTTAAATTTTCTTATACAAGTACCAATTTTTTAATCGACACAGAAAGGAATAGTTGATATTTTTTCAAGCAATCTCTTGCAATTTATTCTTAAGTAAATAACACACTTAAAAAGTCGCGCCTGAACACGAGATGAAATGTTTAAGTGTGTTATTTACTTAAGATTAAAAAACGCTGTCACTACAAAAGAATGTGACAGTATAAATGTGTTCAAAAGGAGACTTACATTTTTTTAATTGTTCGAGGCATATTATAACATCAATGAATTCTTTAACGATAATTTTTAATTTGACATTTGTTTAGCTGTTATTTTTTATTTCGTACTTGTAACTAATCTAACTTTCAATAATTGTATCCTCTTGACATTTAAATATAATTTAATTTAATATTAATACTGCATGTACATATGAATTGTGAATTTTTTTTCTTTTAAGTCTCATATCTCTTACGAATATGTACCTAATATGTAATTTGCACACCGTAAGGTAAAATATGGCAAAAGCCTCATATCTATTGCAAATAAATTTACACCTTATCGTCATATGATAATAGTCCATAAGACACCCCGATTACATTAGTTGTTTTTCTCATTCCGTAATTTAAAAATAACAGGCACTGGAACTGTCTTACTTTCGAAATGTACTATGGCAGGACAATATGATACTTTTCACGCTTACGAACCTAATGAGTTCTTTTGTTACTAAAAGAATACTGCTCAGTGTGAGTACTGTGACACTTTGATAATGGAGCTACACGTTTTCATTATCTGAGGGCTGATGACGTAGGCATATGCCTGACACACAATAGGTACAAGGGGACAAGTATTTAATTAGGTACCAATAATAAGGATTTATTCACATGAGATTTTTTCTCTCTCTCTCTCTCTCTCTCTGTGTGTGTGTGTGTGTGTGTGTGTGTGTGTGTGTGTGTAAGTAAGTGTATGTGTGTGTGTGTATTTTTTATGTTAAAGCAGACGAGCAGTCGGATAACCTGATGTTAAGCGATTGCCACAGCCCATGGACACACGCAACACACAATAACGAGATTTCGATAATCGCCGACATATACCGAGCAAAGCAACCGATGGGGACAGTTGTTGACAGAGTTCCGACTCTGAAGAAAAAGGAGATGAAGTCACGATCTTCGTCAGCGAGAGGGAAAAGACTATTCATTGAAATAACTCGGAGATAGGTATAGCTCAAGTAACTGCGTTACGGATATCAGAACCAGCAACAGAATTACGAATATATACAATTGATAGTTTTCTTTCGCAAATACAGAGAATACATAGAAAACACCCAGACCAATACAATTAGACATTTTCATGCACACAAATGTTTGTACCCGCAACCCTTGCACCAGAAGCAGCGTTCACTACCACTGATCCAAACGAGTCGTCAAAAGGTATTGAATTTATCTTTTAAATAACTGAGGTATCACATAATTTAAAGGCTTTCTCTTCATCAAATTGGCATTCCACCTAGGAAGTTGCAATAGCCAAAACTACCCTGGATTTCCATAGCTTTTGACAACCAAATGGTAACTGGTATGCGCGGCTTCAAAACTTTTGACCGTGCAATATTACGTCTCATGACAGCCGGCCGCACTTTTATATCCTTCAAAATTGGTCCATCGGATTAGGAGCCACGAGGGCATAGACAGACGAAAGGGAGTGTTACCAACACCCCGTTCTTCCACTACTCTACCAGGCAGACCCTCAATCGACACCGGTACATGGTAGAAATACCAAAAGTCCGCACAAAGAGGTTTCAATCCTGTTTTCTTATTCGTACTGCGAAACAGTGGAATCAGTTGCCTGAAGAGGTGTTCCCTAGTGGCTACAATTTGGGGGTTTTCAAAGCGTGAGTGAATAGGTATCTTCTAGGTAATCATGCTACATCTTAGACCATATTATCACTTACCATCAGGTGAAATATGGTCAAACGCTTACCTATCTACAGTAAAAAAAAAAAACCCTCTATTGTAATTGTGTCAGGAGTTAACAATTTTCTGGTCCCCACATCTAAATAGATATGATTTCCACCGGAATAATTAACAAATGATACTGTTAGTTTCTGTACTGCTAATGGCTAGATAAGCTAGCCATTAGCAGGCAATTAGTTCCAGACGATTCTTGCTGACTATTCTTAATAGGCACAGTGTGAGAATGGTCAGTATGCGACATTTTATTTGACTGCCTCGGTGGTGTCTAGTCGAAAACCCGGGTTGCCCCAAAAATTGTACCTAAGTTCTTTGGTAAAAAGTTGTCAGCTCTAAGTCTAGAAGTTGGCGTTCTTGTACCCCTGCCAAAGCATATATATAGTCCTGTTGTTAATCCCTTAGGTAGGTCACACTGGTGTCCCATCGGAATATTATGAGGGTTTTGGAAAAGATAATGCACTTGTGTTTGCGGACACTTGAGCACCATAGTATCCAGAGTACGTGGCTGACCGTTAAGATTGGCCATCGTAGCTGAATCGGTTCGGATTATAGCCAGTAAAGCGACATTTATTAATTTAGACATATTAAAAAAAACATAGAAATACCTTTAATTTTTAGGGCGACTATTAAGAGAGGTGCACGTAGATTGACGCCGCCCAATACCAGACTCAAGAGTTCAACTCAATTCGGTTTAATTTTTTTTGGCGAAACAAAGCATAGGCACGCCGGTTTTCTGTGATGCCGTGGTATCACTACATCCATCATTTCTTACTGGTTATTGTAATACTGTGCTAGGATTCTGTCCTAGATAATGGCATAGTAAAAGATTATTGTCTCTCGATAACAATACCGAACTTGGCGACGGTTTAGCAGCTGGCTAATGTGATAATACTACTGTATATATAGTTAGTTACTTGGACTATGTATAGCCGGAACACTAATGCACATAATATGATATTCCGGAGAAGATTCTATATAATTTATCATTTACAGCAAAAACTGGTTTGATAAAGCATACAATTATTTACATTTTGTGGTCAATACGCGGACGCTCCGGCTGTGAAATGAACTGCCATCAGAGGTTTTCATCAGCCGGGGAACACAGCATGAGGTTCTTCAAAAAAGAAGTGTTAAGGTTTTTAAGGGGTCGGCAGCACGTATGCAGGTCCACTGGAGTTGCAAACGTCCATAGGCTGCGGTAATCGCTTACCATCAGGCGAGCCGCACGCTTGTTTGCCACTGACGGTAGTATAAAAAAAATATACCTACTATTTACTTACTAACTTAGTTTAAAAACTCTGCGAAATAAAACCTATATTTAAGCAAAACAGGGACACGCTACCCAATGAGGGTACCGGATGCCTGATCCGTGGAAGAAGGTTATGAGCACACTGGTGGCTCCGTTGGCCGTGTGGTCCCCGGCAGAGTAGAATAGGCCACCCTCACTCTTACCGAGGTGTCGTAAAAGGCGACTAAGGTAAAGCTGCTGGCATGATCATCAGCACCCAGAGAAGGAAAACTCTGCATTTATACCAAAACCCTCGCCAACCCGTCTGCCAAGCGTGGTGAGTATGGCAATTACCCCTCATGTGATTGAGGGAGGCCCGTGCCCCAGCAGTGGGGACTTAAATGGGCTGATGATGATGATGGTACCTGTTAAGCGTTCAGTTACCATCAAGTGATCTCTTACATATTAAAATTGACTAGAGAAATATATAAGCCAGTTGCCCGTCCAAGGTAGCGCTGGAGAGACGAAGTCAAAAAGCATTTGCGCGGACTTCTGGCGGATGACTGGCAGGAGGTGGCGCAGGACCGACCTAGATGGAGACTCTTATTATCGAAGGCTATGGCTCACTTTGGGTCGCTGCGCCAATCTAGTTACTTAGAGAAATATACTTTAGTAAAGTAACAACTCACCTGCGACTTCTCAGCGTAATACACCAGGCTTGCAAATATCACTATACCAAGAACCAAGAAGAAGACCAGAAGCGTCAACTCCTTCGCCGACGCCTTGAACGTATGCACCAGGATCTTCAGCCCTGGGCTATGCCTCGTCAGCTTAAACAGCCTCAATATTTTGATAATTGAGATGAACTCCAAAATATCAGCTTTGTCCACATATTGTCTGACCACTGTGAGTTCCACAACCACATCCATGTAAAAACTAAGGGTAGCTATAAAGTCTATAATATTCACTGGGGATTTCACGAATTCTATTATGTTGGGAGCTACCTGCAACAAAGAAAAGGTCATGTTATTACAAGTAACAGGATTCGGTTGGAAATATGGATCGGTATGTGCGTGTGATTCACGGTAAAAAATATACGTATTTCTTTTATTTAGGAAACAAACAATTTAGTTATTTTGAATAATTTACACAATTAAATAATACACAAATCAGCAAAGTTTCCACAGAAAATTACATGTCAAACGTAAATTATAAAAAAAAAGGAAAAAAAAAATAGACGAATAATAATAGTTAAATAAATAATAACAGAAAATACAATAGAAAAATACAATGTCATGCAATTTAAAAGCTATAACTAAAATTAAATAAAAGAACAAAACTCACTTACAAACCACCTACACCTACATTAAGATTATTATAATATATAAATGTCAAAATTAATAATAATAAAAAAGCATAATTAAAAACATAAAGGTTGAAATCGATTAAGTCAATTAAGTCTAAAAAATCGAGACGAGCTATCCACTCATGAAAGTAACTTTTCTCTTATTTGCCTTTTGTAAGTGCACACATTATTAATATTAAATAGATCGATGTTTTTAAGAATAAAATTTTGCCTAAAACATACTTGTTGCGATTTTTCATACTCTACAGATTTTTTTTTTATGTAATAGGTAGGCAGACGAATAGACGGATCACCTGATGGTAAGCAATTGCCGCCGCCCATAGACAGCTGCGACACCAGTGGAGTCACAAGTGCGCTGTTAACCTTTGAACCCCCCTATCCCCCGGATTGGGCCTCCGGTACCCTCCCTCACGCAGCGAAACACAGCACAGTGCTGCTTCACGCCGGTTTTCTGTGAGGCCGTGGTATCACTCCGGTCGAGCCGGCCCATTTATGCCGAAGCTTGGCTCTCCCACGGTGTCTCCCACGGTTTATATGGAAAAAATAAAGAGCTTTGCGCCGTATCAGGGGCTACAGTACAGCCGTGTTTTTTTTAAGTGATAGGTGGCAGAAGAGCAGACGGTTGACCTGATGGTAAGCAATTTCCGCCGCCCATTTACACCTGCGACACCAGTGGAGTCACAAGTGCGCTATCAACCCTTAAACCCCACTTTCCCCCAGATTGGGCTTCCGGTACCCTTACTTACGCAGCGAAACACAGCACAGTTCTCTTTTACGCCGGTTTTCTGTGAAACCGCAGTATCACTCCGGTCGAACCGGCCCATTCATGCCAAAGCGTGACTCGTGGGAGACCACGATCAACTTTACAAAACTAGAATCCTCAATTTTCAGAAGAAAATTTACATATTCCAAATATAACTCTGTGCGTCCTGTGAAAAGTGGCACAAGTCGACTTATATCGAATTTGATTTTCTTCTTGCTACTTCATCACAAAAAAAATCCTCTATTATTCTATCTGATTAGACGCAAATATTTTTGTATGTCTAATCAGACACAAAAATAGAAGATTTCTTTTGTGATGAAGTGGCAAGAAGAAAATCAAACGTCCACTGCTGGACATAGGCCTCCCCCAATGTTCTCCACACAGATTGGTCCTGTGACGCCTGCAGCCAATGGATTCCCGCGATCTTCACCAGATCGTCGGTCCACCTTGTGGGGGGCCTGCCACGGCTGCAACTTCCTGTACGTGGCCTCCACTCGAGGACCTTTCCGCCCCAACGGCCGTCTGTTCTCCTCGCTATGTGCCCTGCCCTACCGCAGTGTCTCAAGACGAAAGTCTTCAATGCGTGTGTGTTGCCAGTGATGACATACGGAACCGAAACGTGGCTGCTTACAATGTGCTGATTAAGGAGGCTCAAAGTCACCCAGAGAGCAATGAAGAGGGCTATGCTCGGAGTCTCCCTGCGTGATCGTATCAGAAATGATGAGATCCGCAGGAGAACTAAGGTAACAGACATAGCCCAAAGGACTTTAAACAGGACGCACAGAATTCATTTCGAACCAATAGTTTAAGATACTCTCAAAATGATACATGTTAAATCAGAACAAAGTTCAATATTATACTCTATGCTCAATAAATAAATAGATTGACTTAGCAATCGCGTAAAAAGTATACCCGGAAATCAAGAGAAATATGACTTTACAATTGAATAAAATACTAGACTTGGCGTATAAAAATGTATCTCAAAAAAGATTGGGACATTTGCTTCTGGAACAGTGCAGATATTATGCGGAACAGTGTAACGCTTCATTTGGTACATCGACTCACAGATATATCCGTGATTCATTCCGCTCATTCGGATCATTCAGCTTAGTCGGATCATTTGGCTCACTTGGATCATTCAGGTCATTTGAATCATTTGGCTCATCAGATCATTTAGTTTATTTGGATCATTCGGTTCACTCGGACTCAAAATCCATTTGACTCGAATGATACATTTGGAGCGAACATTCATCATCATCATCATCATCATCAGCCTATCGCAGTCCACTGCTGGACGTAGGCCTCTACAATTGTTCGCCACTGTGATCTATCCATGGCTTCTCGCATCCAGCTCTTGCCAGCCATCCTGCGCAGATCGTCCTCCCACCTAGCCAGAGGGCGCCCTAGATTACGTTTGCCAAGACGCGGTCTCCACTCCAGAACTCGTTTACCCCATCGGTTGTCGGTTCTGCGGCTAATATGGCCAGCCCACTGCCACTTAAGCTTGCTAATCCGGTGAGCAATGTCGATAACTTTGGTCGTCTGCCGGATCACCTCATTTCGGATTCGATCTCGGAGAGAGACGCCGAGCATTGCTCGTTCCATAGCCCGCTGAGTGACATTTAGCTTGTGGACCAGCCGTACCGTAAGTGTCCACGTTTCGGCTCCGTATGTCATGACGGGTAGGACGCACTGATTGAAGACTTTCGTCTTTAGGCACTGTGGTATCGACGATACGAAGACACGACGTAGTTTTCCAAATGCTGCCCAACCTAACTGGATTCTCCTATTCACCTCATCCTCGAAGTGAACATTATATATTCGGAACAGTGTATCATTTGGCTGAGTAGGATCACTGAGTCGTTTCAGTAAAGAGTTACATACGTCTAAAAAAGATAACTCTACAAGCACCCATAAACCTAGATCATGTACTATAAAAAGCTTGATATAAATAATTAAGTTCGATAAAAGGAATTCAATACGAAAACCACTGGTGTCCAATCCATTTAGAAATTAGGTTCCATTAATAATTCCTCTCCATTGGCTGGATCGGCAATATCGTTCTTAGCACCAATAGAATAATATTGTCAGCTGTTCAATAATGGATTGGATCTATGTGCATATTTCTACCATTAGCTCGGCGGTAAGGGAAAACTTTTTAATGTGGGCGAGCCACGCTGAGGCATGAATGGGCCGGCTCGACCGGAGTGATACCACTGCCTTACAGAAAACCGGCGTGAAGCAGCGCCTGCGCTGCGTTTCGCCGTGTGAGTGAGGTTACCGGAGGCCCAATGGGGAGGAAGGGGAAAAGGTTGGCAGCGCACTTGTGACTTCACTGGTGTTGCGGGTGTGCATGGGCGGCGGAATTGCTTACCATCAGGTGATCCGTCTTCTCGTCTGCCACCTCTCATATAAAAAAAAAACATGGAAGGAAATCTGCTTGTCTCGAATGGTCTCTCACAATTGTAGATACTTAAAATATTTGAAATGATGATTCCACATGTAACCGTAATCCAGTTAATATGGTTTTCCAGTCTAACAGTTGCAAAGGTCAGATGGTAGTCACTTAACTGACATTACCAGACATGCTGAATCATGGCTCAAGCGTACCCCGGGCTCCAAGGCGACAGTTTTGGACGCAACCGGGAATTACTTGCCAAGATGAGATAAAGATACTTTAAACTCACAGACATGTTATCAAATTTGCGGTTATCTGTCACATTACACTTCAATAAATGAAATTTTAGTGTTTTGTAGCCAATTGCCGTGTGGTCCCCGGCAGAGTAGAATAGACCACCCTCACTCTTACCGAGGTGTCGTAAGAGGCGACTAAGGTAAAGCTGCTGGCATGATCATCAGCACCCAGAGAAGGAAAACTCTGCATTTATATCAAAACCCTCGCCAACCCGTCTGCCAAGCGTGGTGAGTATGGCAATTACCCCTCATGTGATTGAGGGAGGCCCGTGCCCCAGCAGTGGGGACTTAAATGGGCTGATGATAATGATGAGATCAATCGAGGTCAAGCTGGCCCTCTCATGCCAAGTGTGGTTTTCCCACAGTCATCATTTTTTTTAAATTTATAATTGTGTATGCGGAGATCAGTCGTGTCATTGTAGGTAATCGTAATTACCAGACTTCTCGAATCCTGGATCATGGTCCAATCGGTCCCTGAATCCGAAGCGACATCTTTGGACGCAACTGAGAAATTCAAGGAAATACGCTTTCAAGCATCGAGGTTTAAGCCCTCAAAACCCACTTGTTTTGAAAAGCCATAAGCACCATGTCATTACCTATTCAACACCTTTGATCGAACATTTAACATGAGAGGGAGTTATTATGCGGAACTAGAATTACCCATTAATATTCATACGCACAGTAAAAAGAGTTTTGGTAGCAAGACATATGACTGGGTACTAAAAAGTACGGTAAAGCTGTGATAAATACCCTAGTGGGATAGATGCCTCATTTTCAAATACCTAGCTTCGCAAACCAATCTATAACTAAGAGCCGCAGTCACTTCGCAGTAGTGTTACGCAGTACTATCGATAGTTGACCTCAAAAATCATTTAGACTCGATATTATTGCTATTTGTAAAAACTATTGATAGTAAAATTGTTTTAATATTATTGATAACGCCTACACTATCGATATTATCGATTGTGTAATGTCCCAAAATTATCGATAGTATTGTGTTTCCTAACAGAATTAGTAAAAAACTATCGATACTATTCATCGTTTTGTACTATCAATAGTCGATGTTTCAATAGTATTGCTGCCAGATTAAGTGTGTCTGATACTATCGATAGTATCGGACATTAAACAATCGATAGTATTAGAGTTATCAAAAGTACCTATTGATCTAACTTTACTATCGATACCATTTAAAACCAGCAATATTATCGATACTTATGATATTTATTTTACTTTTACTATCGATAGTCGATAGTATATCAAATGACTATCTATATTGGACTATCGATAAGCAACACTACTCCGCAGCTCATTTAGTCACGGTCCGCCGAGCGGTGAGGACGCGTTTTACGCCTGTGTGGCGTGTCCTTTTATCTCCGCGGTGAACTAAACAAACACGTCAAAGTTTCAAAGGTTAGTTTCTGTTGTTTTTAACTTTATAAGTGGACATTATTTTCGTTGGATTTTTATTTAGTTACAAAACCTATTCATCTATTTATGTATCTAGATGTAAATAGGTAGCTAGCTAGATAGCTCTAGGTAGCTACCTATTTAGATAGCTCTTATTTCACTGAGTTGGACAGTCTAGGGTATAGGCACACCACTTTGAGGTAACAATGTGACAGCTTTTAGACCGTGGGAGAGCCATGCTTCGGCATGAATGGGCCGGCTCGACCGGAGTAATACCACGGCCTCACAGAAAACCGGCATGAAGCAGCACTATGCTGTATTTCGTGGCGTGAGTGAGGGTACCGGAGGCCTAATTCGGGGGACAGGGGAGTTTAAAGGTGGCAGTGCACTTGTGCACTTGTTGTCTGCCAAGCGTGGTGAGTATGGCAACTACCCCTTATGTGATTGAGGGAGGCCCGTGCCCCAGCAGTGGGGACTTAAATGGGCTGACGATGATGATGATGAGTGCACTTGTGAGACCACTTTTATCGCGGGTGTCCATGGGCGGATCCGTCTGCTCGTCTGCTACCTATCTGGAAACTATTTAGTAAAACTATTACCGTCCGACTTCCTATGGTCTCGACAAACGCCGCTTCAGTGATATAAAAAGTCATGTCAAAAGGCAAACAAATTAAAAAGGTCAATCAATCAATCAGATGTCTTTCGCTGAGTGATTGGGGTATCGGAAACCAAATCCAGGGAATGCCGAAAGGTTGCCAGCGCACTAAATATGACTCCATTTTTTAACTTCTGGCAGAGCAATGAACAGTGTTAGGGAACACTGCCTTTGATCCAAGGGATGCGGGACAAACATTTGTGTGCATGAACACGTCTGTTTGTATTGGCTGGGTGTTTTCTTGTATTATATGTATATTTTTGTAATTTCACTGTGTAATTTCACATGTAATTGAACTACATATCCCGGAGACAGATCAATGTATGTGATGTTGAGCAGACTGCTCATCATCATCATCATCCCATTTAAGTCCCCACTGCTGGGGCACGGGCCTCCCTCAATCACATGACGGGTAATTGCCATACGCACCACGCTTGGCAGACGGGTTATCGAGGGTTTTGATATAAATGCAGAGTTTTCCTTCTCTGGGTGCTGATGATCATGCCAGCAGCTTTACCTTAGTCGCCTTTTACGACACCTCGGTAAAAGTGAAGGTGGCCTATTCTACTCTGCCGGGGACCACACGGCCGGCAGACTGCTCACCAGATACTAAGTGATTACCGTCGCCTATGGACATTTGTAACACATGAGGCATCACAGGTGTAAATTGACAGTGACAATTACTTACCATCCATGTGATACCTACTGATGTCATCAGTCAAATAGGGCACCGCTGGAAAATTGACCACTGATAACACAAGTCAACAAGAAAACACAACCTGAATAAAAATATGATAATAATGAAGAGCTTAATATGCTATATCTAGATCTGTTATCAGAATCACGACAAGTTATTAAGTTACAGAGGGTTGAAAATTTGAAAAGTAGCACTTAGTGTTTTTTTTAGGATTTATTTAAATATGTATCAATTGGGATGTAACAAATATCAATAGATATTTTGAAAATAAAAACCCCAAATTATGAAATGCTTTTTAATTTATAATTTTACCTGATTTCCCTGCAACGCTACAGCCAATTAAGCTATCTTATGCTTTTTCCATTTCAAGAATTAAGTGATGATTTGTATGCGCTATAAGTACACGGATGTTGATATGAATATTACTCAATATAGATTAAAGACTACAAAATAAATCTTATTGGTATTTATAATTGAGAAAATGAGCTTTACTGATATGCCAAAAACATTTTTTTAAAGTGCTTATACTTGTTTTGAAATTGCCAATGAAAAAGAATATAAAACCAAATTTTGAGATATTTGACTCTCTATAAATCAAATACTAGACGAGGTATCAAAATTTTGAAAACAGATTCATTATCAGAGAGTGCAATTTAGTAAAATTATGGACCTTTGTTATTTGTTATGAAAAAAAGTTAAAATTTTGTTGACTAGTGTAATTTTGTATACTGTGCTAAGCGTGGAATTAATTCAGGAATTTCCCATAGAATAATACATGAGGTTATAGAATTTCATCTGAGTGGATAAATTGGTATTTAGCTGTAATTTTCATATTATTGTTGTTTTAAATGGTTTCCTGTTGTTGTAGTAATGTCATTAAATTTTAATACTAGTTGGAAGACTGTTAGACCAGCTCTAAGGCCCGATATGATCAATATTTGTCCGTGAATATAACGGCATAACTATGGTATAATGACAGATTTGTATAGAATGATAGCGCTATAGAAAGATTTATCTACGGATAAAGATTGGTCGCATTGGGTCGTAGATTGGTCGAATTGGGCCTAACTGCCGCACTTAGAGACGTCAATTAAGCTAAATATTCACTTACTTAATTATCATCATCATCATCATCAGCCCATTTAAGTCCCCACTGCTGGGGCACTGGCCTCCCTCAATCACATAAGGGGTAATTAACATACTCACCACGCTTGGCAGACGGGTTGGCGAGGGTTTTGATATAAATGCAGAGTTTTCCTTCTCTGGGTGCTGATGATCATGCCAGCAGCTTTACCTTAGTCGCCTTTTACGACACCTCGGTAAGAGTGAGGGTGGCCTATTCTACTCTGCCAGGGACCACACGGCTAAATGCAACACAACTCGACACTAAATAATAAATAAGCTCTAAGGCCCGATTCGATCAATATTTGTCCGTGGATATAACGGCATAACTATAAGGACAGATTTGTATAGAATGATAGCGCTATAGAAAGATTTATCTACGGATAAAGATTGGTCGCATTGGGTCGTAGATTGGTCGAATTGGGCCCAACTGCCGCACTTAGAGACGTCAATTAAGCTAAATATTCACTTACTTAATTATCATCATCATCATCATCAGCCCATTTAAGTCCCCACTGCTGGGGCACTGGCCTCCCTCAATCACATAAGGGGTAATTAACATACTCACCACGCTTGGCAGACGGGTTGGCGAGGGTTTTGATATAAATGCAGAGTTTTCCTTCTCTGGGTGCTGATGATCATGCCAGCAGCTTTACCTTAGTCGCCTTTTACGACACCTCGGTAAGAGTGAGGGTGGCCTATTCTACTCTGCCAGGGACCACACGGCTAAATGCAACACAACTCGACACTAAATAATAAATAAGCTCTAAGGCCCGATTCGATCAATATTTGTCCGTGGATATAACGGCATAACTATAAGGACAGATTTGTATAGAATGATAGCGCTATAGAAAGATTTATCTACGGATAAAGATTGGTCGCATTGGGTCGTAGATTGGTCGAATTGGGCCTAACTGCCGCACTCAGAGACGTCAATTAAGCTAAATGTTCACTTACCTACTTAATTATGGAAAGTCTTTATGTGTATTGAAATAAGTGTAAATATTTTTTCTTAATTACATTAAAGTTAATACGTCTCTGAGTGCGGCAGTAAGTCACAAAACCTCTGACTTTTACCTAATGGGTATACAAAGATCCCACATCAGTGTTGCAAGTTTAGCAACTTTAACCGAGACCCACTCTTAGACATGAATGGAGAAGCTCGACCGGAGTGGTACTATGGCAATCACAATGATCAGAAAACGACGCAGGACAAGTGTGTGCGTAGACAAAAGTGCACTCTCTAATTCCCTTACCTACTCTCATATGTTGATGGGCTTTTTTTTTTGTATAATTGAAAAAGAAATCCGCTTACTCTTGGTGTGGGCCTTTTTAATGCTAGTTTTATTGTGTTGAAGAATTTATACAATGCTCCGCGTAACAAAATTTTTGATTATGTGCCTACGAGTTCCTTAGGCCGTGTGGTCCCCGGCAGAGTAGAATAGGCCACCCTCACTCTTACCGAGGTGTCGTAAAAGGCGACTAAGGTAAAGCTGCTGGCATGATCATCAGCACCCAGAGAAGGAAAACTCTGCATTTATATCAAAACCCTCGCCAACCCGTCTGCCAAGCGTGGTGAGTATAGCAACTACCCCTCATGTGATTGAGGGAGGCCCGTGCCCCAGCAGTGAGGACAAAATGGGCTGATGATGATGATGATGATGATGAGTTCCTTAAATTTCTAAGACAGTCTTAATGCTATACTATGTCTATTTTTTTTTAATTATAAAGTTTTCTTTTTTTTATAATTTTTTTTTATTATTATTTTGTGTAGTGTTTTTTTTTCTGTTATGTTACTATGTTTATGTTTTGCTTTAATTATTGTTAGATTTTTTTTGTCATGCTTACATGCTATTACATTACTTAAATACTAAGTTACTATTGTTATTGTTGTTGCGTTGATTGTGAAAATTTGAGATGACATTTATGTAAATTATTGAATATTGCTTATATATTTCTTGCACCAATTGCTGTTTACGCAGTAAATAACGTGGTGCAATGCTGGTGTTAGTAGGTAGTAGGTAATGGTTAAAGGTGGGAATTACGAGTTTGTTTGGGATCCTCAGAGAGAGGGTTTGGGGTTCGGTTTTAATTTTCTATTTCTGGGGTGGGTCTCCCGTCACTATTTTATCTCTAATAGCTACATGCCGCCGGCGGATTGCCATTTGGAGGTTGTATATCGATGGGCTAGTGTGATACGACTGATACGAAGAATCAGCAACAGGGCCAGGGGCTGAGGGCTGATTTATTGATCCGTAGTTCCTTTTTAGACCATATTCACACAGTGAGGCAGGTTATACAGAAGACCAAAGAGTATAACCAGCCCCTGTGCATGGCGTTTGTGGACTATGAAAAAGCTTTTGACTCCGTCGAGACCTGGGCTGTTCTAGAGGCCTTGCAAAGGTGCCAAGTCGATTGGCGATATATCGAGGTGTTGAGGTGTCTGTATGACGCTGCTAATATGTCCGTAGTAATCCAAAATGGCCAAACTGAGCCTGTCCTGCTGCGACGTGGTGTGAGACAAGGAGATGTTATATCTCCGAAACTTTTCTCCGCTGCGCTGCAGGACATGTTTGGAACGCTAAACTGGAAGAAGCGCGGAATCAATATTAATGGCGAGTACATGTCACACCTACGATTCGCAGACGACATCGTCATCTTGGCGGAAACCCTACAAGACCTACAGGAGATGGTGAGCAGCCTGGCTGAATCTTCCAAACACATCGGTCTTCGGATGAACTTGGATAAAACCAAGGTCATGTTCAACGAGCTCGTTGATCCGGGACCGGTCGCTGTTAATGGAGTACCTCTCGAAGTTGTTCAGGAATATGTCTATCTAGGACAAGCGCTCCAATTAGGCAGAAACAACTTCGAGAGAGAAGCCAATAGAAGAATTCAGCTAGGCTGGGCAGCATTTGGTAAACTTCGTCAAGTCTTCTCGTCACCCATCCCTCAAAGTCTTAAGTCGAAAGTCTTCGACCAGTGCGTCCTTCCGGTCATGACTTACGGTGCCGAGACGTGGACACTCACGGCTGGACTAGTCCACCGGTTCAAAGTCGCTCAAAGAGCTATGGAAAGGGCTATGCTCGGAGTATCTCTGAAGGACCGCATCCGAAATGATGTAATCCGACAGAGAACCAGAGTCACCGACATAGCCCACCGAATTAGCAAACTGAAGTGGCAGTGGGCTGGTCATATTAGCCGCAGAACTGACAGCCGTTGGGGCCGTAAAGTCCTTGAGTGGAGACCGCGACTCGGTAAGCGTAGTGTAGGACGCCCTGCGACAAGATGGGATGATGACATTCGAAGGCTGGCTGGTGTGGGCTGGATGAGAGTGGCCGAAAATCGGGAGAAGTGGCGTGCATTAGGGGAGACCTATGTCCAGCAGTGGACGAGTGTGGGTTGCTGATGATGATGATGATGATGAGTTCCTTTTTGGTAAAATTAAAGATTTTTAACTGTCAAACTAAAAAAGTGACGGCGTTAAAGTGACATAATTGCTTGTAATATAACTATTGCCCATAAAACCCATTTTGGAGTCGGTGGGAGAGCTAAAACAAGCTGAGTGGGCTGATGCAATTCAAAGGATTTAAATTAGTGTCTAGTGGTTTTAGAGTACAATTTGGTGTTTATTTGTGCAGTGAAGTGCCGAAAAGTGATTCTAATAATAAGAATCGTGGAATTGTGTCGTTTTTAACACTGATATGTGTCGAGTGAGTTGTCTGGTGACAACTTGCTTGGACCTAATAGAGTCTTAACACCCCCGATTGCTTTTAGAGTGATATCCGCTGAATCCGTAGGTCGATAAAACGTAAAAACACCGGCGTTTTTTTGAGTGACTGTGACTTTGACTGACATCGACTGTTGACTACCTATTTATTCTCAATAAGTTACTTGACATTGGCAAATTATCTTCGGGTAGAGCCATATAAAAAAAAATGAAATAAAACACATTTCACCATTGGTCACTTTTTTAAACCATTAGTTTAGTTTAAATAGGATTTTAAAAAATGGCCATTAGGACTTTTCAAGGCTACAAGTCAGCAAACTTTCGTTGGGCTGATACTGAGTCATCAATTCGGGTTGAAGTCGAATGTAAATCTCTAAATTCGACATTAATGTCAAGTGCATGAGAATTGGCCCTCTGGGACCCCAAGTGAAGGTCCTAGCCACATGAATAAATAAGAGGTAATATTTGCCACTATCAATCCCCTGATCAAGTGAAAGAGGTCAAGGAGGATTCAGCTGGGATGGGCTGCTTTCAAGAAGTTAGGTTACCTTTTTTAAATCTAAAATCTATAACAAAGGTATTTAACCCGTGTGTCCACCCAACACTTACATACGGGGACGAGACATAGACGCAGACTAAAGAAATTAGCTGCTGCGGCATTGCAGATAATGCCGTAGCAGCAAATGCTGAGGCTGGGACCTGATTGGCCACTCCCTTCACTTATTCCTTACAAAATGTAATATCCACCATTCAATGTTTCCGCTGTTGTATGTCTTTCTGCATTATTGTATATTGTTTGTGGCCAATAAATGTATTTTCTTTCTTTCTTCTTTCTTTCACAAGTTAAAGGTGGCGCAACATGCTATGGAGCGTTCCATGCTCGGTCCCTTTTTGCGAGACCGCGTCCACAACGATGAAATCCGCAAAAGAAGTGGGGTAGTAGATGTTGGGACGCGAGTGTTTGGGCTAAAGTGAAGATGGGCTGGACACCGTGCAAGGCGTAAAGATGATAGGTGAAGTGTAAAACTTACCGAATGGCAGCCAAGAATAGGGCGATGTCCTGTGTGTAGACCACCTGCCCGATGATCCGACGATATTGTAACGGCAGTGGGGAAATAATAGATAAGTCTGGCAGGGGACCGAAGGGAGTGGCGTGATAAAGAAAAGGCCTATACTCAGCAGTGATGATGATGAATCCCCTGATATTTCACAGTCAATTTTTTGATATTGAATTGGCAACACCGTTCCACATTTCCCTGAGTCAGCTCATTAGTAATCATCCCCTGACATGATTCGGCTATTCAGCTGTGTGGCAGGAATGGACCTAATTTTGCATATATTTTTTCATACATAATCATACCCACATTATCAACGGTCGTTCGGACCGACCGTAGGGATGGGGCTTGAAAATAAGCGGTAACGATTACTTTTTTATGTCATCGTCATCGTCAGCCCATTTAAGTCCCCACTGTTGGGGCACGGGCCTCCCTCAATCACTTGAGGGGTAATTGCCATACTCACCACGCTTGGCAGACGAGTTGGCGAGGGTTTTGATATAAATGCAGAGTTTTCCTTCTCTGGGTGCTGATGATCATGCCAGCAGCTTTACCTTAGTCGCCTTTTACGACACCTCGGTAAGAGTGAGGGTGGCCTATTCTACTCTGCCGGGACCACACGGCTATTTTTATGTATTAAGTGGCAAACCATTTAGCTTCAAACAACATTTAGCTAATCGCTTTATAAAATTCACGATAAGTTAATTATGCTAGTTTCCACATAATCAGCAATTATATACTGACCGGATGGCGCAATTGGTAGTGACCCTGCCTCTTACACCAAAGGTCGTGGGTTAGATCCCCACCCTGGACAAACATTCGTGCGATGAACACTGGTGTTTGTTCGGTGTCTGGGTGTAATATATGTATTTAAGTATATATTTGTGTTCCTCTGTTGTCTGATATCTGTAACACAAGTGCTTAAGCTACTTAGTACGGAATCAGGTCAACGTATGAGATGTTGTGAGAATTATTACTATTTATTTATTTATTTTACATTATAGCGGACAAACGAGCAGACGGCACACCTGATGGAAAGTGATCACCGCCGCCCATGGACATCTGCAACACCTGAGGTATCACATATGCGTTGCCGGCTCTTCAGAAAGGAGTACACCCTTTTCTTGAAGGTCACCAAGTCGTATCTGTTCGGAAACACCACGGATGACAGCTGGTTCCACAGTTTGATTGTGCAGTGGTAGGAAATGACGTGAGAAACGCACTGTAGTCGATATAAATCCATCCAGGTGATGTTATATGTATTATTTATTGACAACCACGATAAAGTACTCGTCGTACAACTATCGAAAGGTATATAGAGTATCGTTGCTTCCGTCTCTAGTAATTCAAATGACCAGTTCAATTTCAATATTGAGTTCAACCGTACATTCCGCATAATACTCCACTCAAATCGGTATGTCATTAGCCGACGTTGTCCCGCAATGTTCGTCGTTAATCATTGCGGGAACGGTTCCGTATCGGACATGATCTAGGATTATTTAGTGCCGTGTTGTATCGTGTTGCATTTAGTGTTCTGTTGTGTTGCATTTAGCTGTGTGGTCCCCGTGTAGTTCAGAAATATTTTAGTACCAAGCAAAATAGCTTTTAGGCATATTAGACTAAAATAAAAACGTGAGCCCTTGAGTAACTGGCGAGTTCCTTGCCGGATCTTCTCGACCAGAAACAACTTTCCGAGCCGGTGGTAGAATCGCATTATGTTTATTTATTTCTTTAGTATATTTTATGTATCGACATATATATGTATTAACATGTAAATTATACATAAGTACTTATAAATAGTTTTGAGTCATTCAAATGTACGACGATTTGTAAATGCTGTGTACAAGCCTATGCAAATAAAGAATTATTTGATTGATTGATTGATTGATTGCTTTTATTTGATACCCATATTGGTGGGAGTGATAAAAAAATGTTATCAGCCATTTGGTAGCGGCGGCCATCTTAGATTTCAATTTTGCATACTAAATTGTATTCTACTTGTTGAGACCTTTCATTTGATACCCATGTTGATGGGATTGATAAAACCTAAGTTATCCGACATTTTGTAGAGGCTGCCATCTTGTGTTTTAATTTTATATAGTACATTGTATTCTACTAGTTGAGCACTTTCATTTGATACCCATATTGATGGGATTGATGAAACCTACGTTACCCGCCATTTTGTAGCGGCCGCCATCTTGGATTTAAATTTTTTATAGTATATTGTATTCTGCTTGTTATACCTTTGATACCCATATTGATGGGATTAATAAAACATAGTAGAATAGGCCACCCTCACTATCACCGAGGTTTCGTAAAAGGCGACTAAGGTAAAGCTGCTGGCATGATCATTAGCACCCAGAGAAAGAAAACTCTGCATTTATATCAAAACCCTTGCCAACCCGTCTGCCAAGCGTGGTGAGTATGGCAATTACACCTCATGTGATTGAGGGAGGCCCGTGCCCCAGCAGTGGGGACTTAAATGGGCTGACGATGATGATGATGATGATGATGTGTTGCATTTAGTAACGTGTTGTGTTGCATTATTAGCTCGTGGCTTGTTATGTATTGTTGAGGATCGACGGTTGGACCAGCCTCTTTTGTATTGTTGATGTTTTTATACTTTTTTTTACTGATTTTCATATATTATTGTTTTGTTTAATTTATTATCTATTGTCTTTGTCTGATGGTCTATGAACCATGATACAACATCGTTTTGCTGATATCGGTAGTTTCTATTAGTATCCCATGACCAGCGCTTTATTATAAGTCATATTCATTTATTCACATAATTTGTAACAGTATTACATGGCAGTTGTTAACAAATTAACCTTTACAAGCTGTTTGTGAAGTTAAAAAGTTATATACAGTCCAATCGCCACAAGTATCATTCCACATTATTTCAAAACGCGATCTAATGTTGTTACCTTACTAAAGCTCATGCCGTCTCGTTTCAACGCGGGAAAAATAGTTAATGGGGTGACAGAATGCGTTCAGTTCTGGAACTTTTCTTAGATCTCGTTCTGTAATAAGGGGGAGAATGTTTAACCCCCTAGCTGACAGATCATCTAAGGGACCTTCCCTTGGATGATCTTTCAGCTTCAACAGTAGCTATATAGGCCTGTATTCATATTTTGACGACTCGTTTGGAACAGTGGTAGTGAACGCTGCCTTTGGTCCAAGGGTTTCGGGTTCGATCCCCGCACAGTACAAACATTTGTGTGCATGAACATGTCTGTTTGTATTGGTCTGGGTGTTTCTTTGTATTATAAGTATGTATTTACAAAAGAAAAGTATTTTAAGTATATATTAGTAATCCCACTGTTGATTTTGATATCCGTAACACAGGTGCTTGAGCTACCTATCTCGGAGTCAGATCAATGTATGTGATGTTGTGAAATATTTATTATTATTTATTTATTTATTCAACGTCTATATTATAGTCAACGACTGCCTCGTTGGTGTAGTGGGTTGTGCGTCTCACATTAAAGCGACGGCTGCGCTTGGGGTCCCGAGTTTGATCACCGGTTGTCCAAGTACATAATCCTTTTGCCGGTCCAAGACAGTATTGTTTCTGTCTGATCCGAGAATATATGGCTCACGATTAATATGATATTTTATTTATTCCCCATGCTATAATGCCTTTTTATTAAGACTTGCACTACTTTACCCCCATTTCAATTTGCTATACTTTTCCTCTACCCCGAGGTAGTCTAAATGAGAACCAGAATAAATACCAAAGACTAAGATCTGTAAACCAGGGTTATTTTACTTTAGTACTTTTTTCCTTAGTATGGAGGAAATAGTTCAGTGGTTTTCGTTAGATGGAGCTTGTAAAGAGCAGATGTAGCTTTATAAACCAATCAAGCAGACGGTTCGGCGTTTTTTTTCGATAGATGTCACTATTCATTTTTACATCGCGCTAGTAAAGCCTATTTTCAAAACTCAATAGCAATTTTAAAAAAGCACAGAAAATAAAAAATAAATATAGAAGATATTGGGAATGTTGTTATATAGGATATAAAATTACTTCTGATATTTTTTTGAACTGACTGATCATCAAAGGTGGCCGTATTACATTCGTTGAGAATTGGTCGGTTTCCTCTAGATAGCGCTAGCGGCTAATCGGCTAGCCGGCTAGCACTGGCTAGCCGATTAGCCGCTATTCATTCCTCTATCTCAGTATATTAGTTAGGGAACAAGTTTTTTCACATTTTTTAATATACTTTATTTACATTTAACTAAAGTATGTTTGTACCATTTTCTTCGATAACCTTTTGCCATCTTATAGGTAAGGACATGATCCCATTGCTATAAAAAATTTGAGACCTTTCATAAAAATACCGCAACAAGTGGATTTGGCAGTCCTCTCGTGATGTTAACCTAACACTGCCTAAAGAATTCCGAAGAGACCGAAACAGGTGGAAATCTGAAGGTGCAAGGTCAGGACTATACGGCGGATGCATTAACACCTCCCAGCCAAACTCTCTTAATATTTGATGGGTGGATATAGATGTGTGAGGTGATCTAGTGTTATCATAATGAAACACCACACCCCTTCGATCAATTCCTGCCGTTTTCTCTCAACTTCTGTTTTAATCTCATAAGTTGTTCGCAGTAGAGTTCAGAATCGATAGTCCTGCATAGGTGGTAACAGCTCATGAATAATGCCCTTCCGATCCCACCAAACACACAACATCACCTTATTGCGAGTTAACCTGGGTTTCGCCACAGTCTATGAAACCTGACCGACCTTTGACCACGACTTTTTCGCACGTTCTTGTCTTACGTGATCCACTTTTCATCATCAGTTATCAGCTTCTTCAAAAATGATTCGGTTTTGTTACCTCGTCATAAACACATTTTCCTAATTTGAATTTGGAATTATGTGCTTTAAATTTTTAACTTTCAATGATACCAAAACCAGCCAGATACAAACACTATAGCCAAAGAGATTTTATTACAAGTTCATACATACTATAATGCGAAAAGACTTTTTCCCCAACCTATTATATAAGTTACTTTAGGTATGCTGTAAATTTTGTGGAATAAAGTGTATCTATATATTTACTCATGTGTTCATTATTTATGCAATATTTTGTATGAAGGCGTAATATTTTGAAGGAATTCGAAATATTAAATCCTAAGAATATTTCGCTCGCTATTTACACGCCCCGGCTTTTTTTGCTCGCTACAACATTTTTGGCCGCACACCAGCTTGTTTTCACATCCGTTCCATTCCCGGTTAATGTAGCAAGCCTCATTAGAATTCAATTTGTATTGTTCGTATGAATTGCTTTTGAGCGTATGCGCTTTTGGTCATGCCTTATCCAAAATAGGGGTTTCGTAATTCATGTCCATCGAAACGTGTTAACTTTTAACTCTAGGTATATGTTATTTCTACTATTAGATCGGCGGTGAGGGAAAACATCGTATGGAAACCTTTACGTCTCGGATAGTTTCTCAAAAATTGTGAATACCTACAATATTTGAGAAACTATACTATTTATATAATGATTCTGAGCGTTTGAACGTGATCCAGTTGGTCTGGTTTCCCTGTCTAACGGTTGCGAATGTCAGACGGCATTCACTTAACTGTATGTACCAGACTTCCCGAATCCTGGATCATGGCCCAAGTGTACCTTGGCCTCAAAAGCGACAGTTTTGGACGCAACTGGGAATCATTTGTGAAGTTGAGATAGGGGGAGGGAACTTTTAAAGTCACAGCCATGTTATCGAATTTAGGTATTACATAAGGTACACTATAATGCCGTGCCGTGTGGTCTCCGGCAGAGTAGAATAGGCCACCCTCACTCTTACCGAGGTGTTGTAAAAGGCGACTTAGGTAAAGCTGCTAACATGATCATCAGCACAGCAAAACTCTGCGTTTATATCAAAACCCTCGCCAACCTCAGCAGTGGGGACTTAAATGGGCTGACGATGATGATGAAGGTACACTATAATAAGTGAACTTTTAATGTTTTTTAGCAAATTAGATCTATCAAAGTCGAGCTGGCCCATTCATGCCAAAGCGTGGTTTTCATTGTAACCATCATAATTTTATTTATAATTGTGTATTTTCCTCTTGTATCGGATGACGCGTAAAAAGCAAGATTTTTTTATGCGATAGGTGGCAGACAAGCAGACGGATCGCCTGAAGGTAACGAGACACCAGTGGAGTCAAAAGTGCGTGGCAGCGCCTTTGAACGCCCCTTTCCCTCGGATTGGGGCTCTAGTACCATCACTTACGCAGCGAAACACACACATGCATAGGTAAACAAATAAATTTAGACAACATCACAAGTTGAAGGTCGTTCAGCGGGCTATTGAACGAGCAATGCTCGGCGTCTCTCTCCGAGATCGAATCCGGAACGAGGTGATCCGGCAGAGAACCAAAGTCATCGACATTGCTCACTGGATTAGCAAGCTTAAGTGGCAGTGGGCTGGCCATATTAGCCGCAGAACCGACAACCGATGGGGTAAACGAGTTCTAGAGTAGAGACCGCGTCTTGGCAAACGTAATGTAGGGCGCCCTCTGGCTAGGTGGGGGGACGATCTGCGCAGGATGGCTGTCAAGAGCTGGATGCGAGAAAATAAAATAAAATAAAATAAAAAAATCTTTATTCAATTTAGGTCCACACAGAACACTTATGAATGTCAAAATAGGTACAAAATATCTACCGCTGGTTCGGAATGTCGATTTCTACTGAGAAGACACCAGCAAGAAACTCAGTAGTTACTCTTTTCAAATATTGATGTTGTTACAGAGTTTCAATTGAGAAGAGAAAAAAATACAATTATGAAGGTTAATAGACTACTATGAATAACAACTCAAAATATTAATCAATTAACATGACCAAGAATCCTTATCATTTAAATAGTCTTGTACACTATAGTAACCTTTCTTCATTAGGCAGGTTTTGATATGAGACTTAAACTTATCCAGTGATAGGTTAATGACATTTTGTGGTATCTTATTAAATATCTTAATACTTAAGCCAACAAATGAATTACCGATTTTATGTAGTCTGAGAACCGGGACGGCAAGCCTATGTTTATTTCTAGTGTTAAGACTATGACTATCGGACTTTTTTGGAAAAGTGTGCAAGTTCTTACGTACATACATAATGCAGTCGAGGATAAATTGGGAAGCCACGGTTAAAATATTAATTTCTTTAAATATTTCTCTAAGTGAGTCACGTGATCTAAGGCTGTATATAGCGCGGATGGCCCTTTTCTGTAATACAAAAATAGTTTGTATGTCAGCAGCAGACCCCCACAACAATAAACCATATGACATCACACTGTGGAAATAGCTGAAATATACCAGCCTTGCCGTCTCGATATCAGTCAGACGCCTAATTTTTCTTACTGCATATGCAGCGGAACTTAGTCTTCCTGCCAAGGCAGCAATATGGGGACTCCACTGCAATTTCGCATCTATAGTTATACCGAGAAAAACTGTGGAATTAATGATTTGAATAGATTCATTGTTCATCTTAATACTAGTATCGACCTGCCTTACATTTGGCATGGTGAATTTTACACATTTAGTTTTCTTTGAGTTAAGCAGTAAATTGTTAGTCGTAAACCAGTGCAATACCTGCGAGAGAGTATCATTTACGTCGTTATGGATAGATCACAGTGGCGATCAATTGGAGAGGCCTACGTCCAGCAGTGGAATCCGATAGGCTGATGATGATGATGATGATGATGATGATGATGATGATGATGATGATGATGAGACAACATCACACGCAAGGTCCTAGTCAAAAACTAACCTTCCTGCTTGTACTATGGAAACAGGAAAAACGAAGGTTCTACATGTTGGAAGTGTAAACGAAACATGCTGCTCTATGCTTTAGTCTAAGGACTGGTTTCTTGTTAGGCTGTCGATGTGACGTGGGCTTATAGCTATCGAAGAACTGAAATACAAATAATAATAATAATAATTCTCACAACATCTCATACGTTGACTTGATTCCGTACTAAGTAGCTTAAGCACTTGTTTTACAGATATCAGACAACAGAGGAACACAAATATATACTTAAATACATATATTACACCCAGACACCGAACAAACACAAGTGTTCATAGCACGAATGTTTGTCCAGGGTGGGGATCGAACCCACGACCTTTGGCGTAAGAGGCAGGGTTACTACCAATTGCGCCATCCGGTCAGTCATCCGATCAGTCAAATATAAAACATAAACGCTTATTTATTAATACACAAATCTGCTGCTGCCGCCACTCTGTCAACTCTATAAACACCCTGACATTAAATCTGTTTCATAAGCAATAAATATTGAAAAGTATTAAAGTTCCACTACGATAAAAGTTGTTGATCGTACAACTGTTATGTGAAAACGAGTGTTCTTCTCGTATTATCTATGTATGGGTTTCAAAAGTTGCATCTTCGTCTATTTATTATCAAACTTTTGTACGTTTTCGTGCGGAAGCGTGTTTTGTTGCAGCGGTTCACTGAATAAGATCTCACAGTTACAATGATAAATAGTGTTATTTTCCTCAAATTTTTCGAGCTACTAGCATGTCTCAAGATAAAAGTCTATAATGCGTTATTGTTACCAGTAATGACATTCGAACCTAAGCTTGGCCATTTACTTATGGGCCGCTTAAGGTGACGGGTAGGGCAAACTAGCGACGCCAATCGATTTTACTATAATGTATCAAGACGGGAATTAACACGATATTTATTATGTGGGAGAGTCACGCTTCGACATGAATGGGCCGGCTCGACCGGAGTAATACCTACGTCCTCACAGAAAACCGGCGTGAAGCAGTGCATGCGCTGTGTTTCGCTGCGTGAGTAAGGGTACCGTAGGCTCAATCCAGGGGATAGGGATGTTAAAAGGTAAGCATCGCAATTGTGATACCACCGGTGTTGCAGGTGTCCATGGGCGGCGTTAATCACTTAACCATCAGGTGATCCGTCGGCTCGTCTGCCTCCTATGACATAAAAATATATATTATGTGAAACAACATTGTGTACTCACATATTTACTAACGCAAACAATCACAGATACTGTTAGTGTAGTGTGTCGGAGTAGCTTCATTGACAATTCATCTAGTGGCGAATGAATATCAAAAAATGTGAGAGTGTCCGAAGATCCCAGCAGACGACGCCGTGCTCCGCCAGGCCTCTCTCGTGACGACGGCTGCTGTAACGTAGCCGAAACGTCGAGCCAAATATATGAGTACACAATGTGGTTTCACATAATAAATATCGTGTTAATGCCCGTCTTGATACATTATAGTGATAATGCTACGCGAAAATCTAAATAACTGCCAATCGATTTTAATTTTTAGCTACTAAACCATACTAAACTATTTTAAACAATTTCGGGGTTTCGACTTCTCGGCAAGCACTTATACTATTTATTAAATAACCATGCACTAATGTTGGGTCCATTTTTGTACGCGAAAAATTGATTCACGCCAAAAGCGGCCACATTTGGCGGTAGTCCGAAATTCGAGTGCAAAAGTAGACCAAACAGTTGACTATAAGTATTAAATAAATAGTATAGATTGTCTAAAATAGATCCGGTTTAGTAGCTAAAAATTAAAGTCGATTGGCGTCGCTAGTGTGCCCTACCCGTCACCTTAACAAGGCTTAAAGCACCCAAACGGCAATGAAGAGGGCTATGCTTGATTTTTATACATCGTATCAAGAATGACGAGATTCGCAAGAAAACTAAGGTCACAGACATATTTTGTTTTTATGTGATAGGTGGCTGACGAACAGACGGATCACCCGATGGTAAGCGATTGCCTACCGCCCATGGACTCCCGCGACATCAGTGGTGAGTCGGTTAGTAAACCACCTAGTTAGATAGATAGATATACTTTATTGCACAAAATACACAACTTAAGTACTAGGCATTACAGAAATTTTGTGTGCAATGTCGGCGGTCTTATCGCTGAAAGTGATTTCTACCAGACAACCTTCGGTTAAAGGACATTTGATAGTAGAGAAGGGGTAGGGGGTGCAATATTCAATAAGGAAAAAAAAAGAAACTGTAAATGTTAAAATATAACTTATAACCCTAATACATAAATAAAATACAGTATTATAAACTAATAAATAAGTTAGTTAGGTACTTTTTTACCGTTGCGAATGATGAGATTCTAATTTTATTTAATAATAGTTTTATTTATTGGTTTATTTTAGATGAAAATCGGGATATTTTGGCTCTCTTAAAGATTTTTATGTGATAGGTGGCAGACGATCAGACGGATCATCTGATAGTAAGCAATTTCAGCTACCCATGAACACTCGCGGCACCAGTGGAGTCAAAATTGCCCTGCCAATCTTTAAACCCCCTTTTTTTCCCGGATTAGGTACTCCGGTACTCTCACTCAAGCAGCGAAACACAGCACAGTGTTGGTTCACGCCGGTTCACGGTGATATCACTCCGGTCGACCCAGACCATTCATACCGAAGCGACTCTCTCCCACGGTAAATATAAAAACAATCTACTTATACCTTATGCTCATAACTATAAGATTATCGTCGTCCTATACAATTTTAATAAAATAAACTGGTTTCATCGTTGGAACCACGGTAATTCCTACGTGTACGTAACTGACACACAATAACAGTGAACCACAAGTGAAGTTAGTGCGAAATACTTGGGAATTCTTTGTTAAATTACAATCGCTTGCTTCTTCATTGTAAACGTCAGCTTGGACAATTTCAAAGTGAAACATACGGTGTGCAGAATTTCTAGTGTATTGCAAAAACTATTTAGTGAAAAGCAGAGCTTGGTGGTGTTCTCGGATTATAATATTTTGTGAAACTTAGAAAATAACCTAAAAAGATATAATATTGAGTAAAATATTGAGTCATCACTCCGTATCAACTTCGTAGCACAGCGCCATCTATTAAGTGGCATCCGAAGCACACATCGGTCATTAACCCGCTTGCTATAGCCATTTGCCTAACCAATCACAGAGTTCGCTACGATACTTTTAATCTCTATAAATTGAGTTGGAGCTTGATAAGATAACAATGTCGCCACCTGCTGTATCCGAGAAGTGTGCGGGCTGCATGAAACTTATTCCTAATAAAGAGTTTCTTCGTTGCGTCCACTGCATGGGAATATATGACTTGCTTTGTATTAATATGAGCCCACAAAGATTTTATTCTTTCTATAAACTGGACAAGGGTCGTCGAGACAGCTGGAAATGCCCTGTCTGCGTGAGCAATATACCCAAGAAGGGCAACCAGAACACCCCAGTTCGCCCCACTCAAACCCCAGAACCTGAAATTCAGTCTGATCAAAATTGCAATGTCACTCAGCGTGTGAAACCATCGGAAAAGCCAAGCTCCGACTCGAGCCTTATTGAACCTTATCTCGACAAGTCGGACACTGAGTCTCCTCAGAATTCCAATATTTACCTCAAACAGATCTGCGAGGAAATGAAGGCTATGCGTGCTGAGATGGTCAAGTTTAACTCAGTAATGTCAGACTTAGCGGCGGCCTTAAAGTTACAAACCACCCGGATAGATCAACTGGAAGATCGAGTTGACATACTCGAGAGGAACTCTCAAAACATTGAGATTTCTAAAATTGAGGAGACCGTTTCCCAGCTGAGATTAGAAATCGAAGAGCGTAATCAAGACTTGTTGGCCAATGACGTAGAGATAGCGTGCTTTCCAGAAACACAAAATGAAAACACCACTCACACGCTTCTTACGATTTCAAAGAAACTGGGAGTGGCATTGGATGAGCGTGATGTGGTGAGTGCATGGCGTATCGGTGCGCCTCGTGCGCAGGTTGAAGGGGCAGCAGCGCGGCCGCGGCCAATCGCCGTGCGGCTGGCGCGGCGCGCCTCTCGCGACGCACTGCTCCAGGCCGCCCGGGTGCGGCGCCGCCTGTCATCAGCGGATATGGATCTGCCTACAGCGGAATCGATCGCGTCGCATCGGCTTTTCTACATCAACGAGCGCCTCACGCGCTATAATCGCAGCGTGTTCCAAAAGTCACGAGAAGCCGCAAAGCGCTTAGGTTGGAAGTATGTATGGACGCGTGAAGGGAACATCTTTGCTCGCCAAGATGCTGGTAAACCTCGATATAGGTTGAACTCTGAAATGGATGTGTTACGGGTTTTTGGTTCTAACACTGTTAGTGAAAATTAATATTATGTTCCACTTGAATTGCATTTTTGGGAATATTTTATTGTGGCAATTTTTAACTTTATTAATAGGCAATACAAGAAATTATAATTTTAAATTACTCAGTGTAATAATAAAACTTTGTTTACAATTTCTTTACTTGAAATTAGTTTATTTTCATGTTGATTATTCAAAAAGTTTATGCTTTGAGTGTGTAAAATATACGTCACATAGTTTTGCAAGTAAGTCGCATCTTAAAATACCTGTAATTCCTTACTTTATTGTTGTACTTTTGCACTTTGTTTTTGTACTTTTGGTTCTATTTTCTTCTGTATTAGCGTCATTTTACATAGTTTATAGGACCTACATGTCGGTCAATCGCATTTATTTATTGTCCAGTACTGCGGTAGCGCCAGCTATCATGTCATTATATTTGCCCGTTCAAATTATTGTAGTTCTAAATGGTGACTATCTAGTTTATGTTATAGAAGCTAGACATAATGATATGAAGTGCTGCCGTTATATTAATAACACTTGCTGGGAATTGCGTCTTAACTTTCTCTTTTATAAAATAGCAAATTTATGTCAGCGCCACATTACTTTGTTAAAGATGTTTTTAATGAATTCGAGATACATTGTGATTTCCTTCTCTTTTATTATACAGTTTGTAAACGGTAAACATCTGACGTTGGGCTTTTTAAATCCGGGCTCTCTGGGCACGCGTCATGACGAATTTCTCGTAGCTCTTGAACGACATTCAGTAGATATAATGGCCATTAACGAAACTTGGCTAAGGGAAGGGGAGGAAAAGAAAGCGCCAGCCCCGCCTGGCTATAGACTACATCACATCCCGCGGCCGGCAGGCCTCCGCGCGAGGGGAGGTGGTGTCGGTTTTTACCTCAGACGGGGGCTACGTGCAAGACAGATCTTTCCCACTCAAGGTTCCGGCGTCGAGCAAATGTGGCTTAATATCTCACTGGGTGGCTACAAGCTGGTCGTGGGTACAGCGTACCGCCCTCCCTGGTTAAATGTTGACACTTTTATCAATGCACTGACTGAAACTATAAGTTCATTTTTTAAGTTTGATCATATCGTCTTGATGGGTGATTTTAATGTAGATTTGCTGTCTGAAAACAATAATGATACCAAAAAAATTTTAGCCTTTCTCCGCTGTTTAAATCTTAAACAATATGTGACTGATCCTACACATTTTACTGACCATTCTCAAACGTTGTTAGATCTGGTGTGCAGTAGTGCAAAAGTTACAAAGTTATTAGTTGATCATATCCCTGACCTGAGTGGACACGCTTTCATATCTTTTGATCTGCGAATACAAAAACCGAAACCGCATTCGAGGTGGTTCTCATATAGACCTTTAAAAAATATAAATGCCGAAGAATTTAATCAGCACTTAGATACTATTCCTTGGGAGGGATTGATTAGCAGTAATGTAAACGATTCTCTTCGAGCCCTTAACTATTGCATTCATAGTATCTACGACCTACATGCACCAGTTAAACAATGTCGTTCTAGATGCCACCAGTACCCTTGGATCACGTCTACTATTAAAGATATGATGAAGTTACGTGATCAGGCTTATACTAAAAGTAAAAACACGAAAAAACCATCTCATATAGATGAATATAAGCAACTGAAAAATATTGTAAATCAAGCTTTAATGTCGGAAAAGTCTGCTTTTTTCAAGCACAAAATTAATGAAAATAAAGATAATCCTCGTCAACTCTGGAGGAACATTAAGCGTAATATTGCGGACTTCAACCCTAAAGATACATTCATACCACACTTTATTAACGACCCAGAACTTCTCAACAGCCATTTTCTTAGTTTACCAGGTAAAAGCTCAGTTCCAATTTCAAAACTTTCTTATTACGAATTCCATCGCTTTGGCTCGGCTACTTTTGGTATAAGGTCGGTTGACGAGATGGCTGTATCTAAAATTATTCTAAGTATCACGTCTAATGCTGAGGGTGTTGATGGCATCTCGAGAGACATGGTCCTTTTGACATTGCCGCGTACACTAGGGGTGATCACGCGTTTAATTAATCAGTCTCTCTCTACGGGTGTATTTCCTGAAGCTTGGAAGGAGGCACTAATCAGGCCAATCCCTAAAACCAATAGCCCATCGGATCTAAAGGACCTAAGGCCAATAAGTATACTTCCCTTTTTATCTAAGATAATTGAAAAAATAGTTTGTCAACAACTAACAGAGTACTTGGGAGTCAATAACATCTTGCCCCGTAAGCAATCTGGTTTTCGTCGAGGTCACAGTACTACCACCGGACTTCTGGATGTAATGGATGACATTCTATGTGGAATAAATAAGGGCGAGTGCACCATGTTGGTGCTGTTGGATTTTACACGCGCTTTTGAAACCATAAATCATAATTTATTATTATCTAAACTATCATATTATGGCTTTGATAATACTGCTTTGAGATGGTTTAGTAGTTACCTCTGTGGACGTTCCCAACGAGTTGAAACTAGTGACGATTCTGGACTAAAGTACCGCTCAAAACCTGCTTCTACATGTCGTGGAGTCCCTCAAGGCTCTATATTGGGACCGATCCTTTTTGTTTTGTATTGCTCTGACATCATTACTTCTATCCACAATTGTAATTACCATATTTATGCTGACGACCTTCAAATTTATACATCATGTCATCCTAATGAGGCTTCTGTAGCTGTGAGTAAACTCAACCAAGACCTGGATCGCATTGCTAAATGGTGTGATGATAATAATTTAGTTCTGAATCCTACTAAATCAAAGTTATTGGTTTTGGGTACTAAGTCACAAATAAATAAAATTGCAGCATTTGCCCCGATTGTAAAAGTTAACAGCAATACTATTGATATGGTAGAAGAAGCGCGCAATCTAGGTATACTTATGGATGGGAAACTGAGATTCCACAATCACGTTGTTGAAGTTGTAAAAAGCTGTTTTTATAGATTGAAAATTCTGTATAAAATTCGTAACTTCTTGAATGTTGACATAAGAATAAGGCTCTGTGAAACATTAATACTTTCTAAACTTAACTATGCCGATTCAGTAATAGGCGAATGTCTTTTTGGGTACACAAAGCAACTTATCCAGAGAGTTCAGAATGCTTGTACCCGGTTCTGTTTTCCCATTCCACGTCGGGCTCATATTACTCCTTACTTAAATCAATACAATATCATGAACATGGAGTCCCGGCGTCTTCTCCATCTTGCTTCTCTGTTATTTGGCGTAATAAAGACCAGAGTTCCTATTTATTTATACGAGAAACTGCAGTTCTCACAACGCCCATTAAGGATGGCTTCTCGTCTAGTGTGCGATCGGACCAACACAGCTGCGTTTCGGGGCAGCTTTCGCTACGCTGCCACGAAGTGCTGGAACAATATACCTCCTCCCATAAGAAATACTTCTACTATTAATATTTTTAAAATCAAATTTAAGTCACATCTTTTATCTGTCCAGAAATTACTATAAATAGTTAAGCTGTGTATTTATTGTTATTATTTTTTATTTTATGTTGTGTTTTATATGTATGAGTGCAAAGTTTTATGTTACATTCGGAGTAGTAATCAGTTAAGGCTGTAGCCCTACAAGTAGTATTGCTGTTTCTTTAGTAGTAACCATAGGGTAAGGTAATGATAGTCTGGATTGTGTCTAGTCTTAATTAATTTAAATAAGGTTAAATGTAGGTACTTATGTACTTTATGACGTCAGCACGCACAGTGACGTCCCTTAGTTCCTTGGACTCCACGGAAGACCAGCGTCGGGGTGTCCTTTAGACACTGTGACACATGCTGAGTGGAGCCCATTTCAGTGCTATTCTAATGTCCATTTCGTTATATTTTTATTTTTTTGTGTATGTTTGGCGCTGAATAAATTATTTTATTCTTATTCTTATTCTTATTCTTATTATTATAAAAGCACCTTTTGCAAATATATTAAAACCTTTAACCATTTCATCATTATCATCATCATCATTTCAGCCAATAGACGTCCACTGCTGGACATAGGCCTTTAATCATTTGCCACCAGATATAAAAGCTATGGACATGCCAAAATTTAAAATGCGCCTTAAAAAGTGGGTTTATTGAAAATATATTTTATAATTTAAATGAATATTTTAACTCGCTAGAAAGAAGATGGGTGTCTTGAATAGAGCGAGGTGCTGCAATGTCACCCGCAAATTGTATTACCTACAGTTACAAGGAATAAAGATTCTGATTCTGGTCAAAAATATAACAAACGGATCGCGGAACAGCCCAAGGCGTAACAAAACTGAGCAGAGGACATGTCAGGGCACTCAATCGGACCCTCGCGGGGCACTGCAAATTAAACAAGCACCTGCACAACAAGGGCCTTTCAGATACCAAAATCTGCAGGTTCTGTCGCGAGGACGAGGAAACGATTATCCACGACCTCGGCGAGTGCATAGTGCTACACCACTGCAGAAGCCGGCACCTGGGAGCACACATGATCTCGGCAGACGAGATCAAAAGCTCCCCCCTCAGCTCCATCCTCGGGTTTATCCTGGAGCTAGAGCTACATGAGGTGCTGTAATAAGTTCTGGGGCTGCCACAATAGATCTTCTACTGGTCGCAGTGGCTATGAGATGCAATGCTCACCCCATTACATTCAAATAATAAACGGATCGCGGCGGAGTGTCTCTCACCTCGATTTCTACAAGCTAAGCTTTGGCTCTAATCGAGAAAACTGGGTTAATTAACAGTGCCACATCTATAAATATTGACCCAGGTGCAGCTCCAACCATTACGCTTGGATTGTTTCATAATGCTTTAATCAAATCCCGTTTTCCCGATTCAAGAGAACAGCTGTGAGCTGACGTTCCACTCTACATAAAAATTGCGAAACGAAACGCAGAAGTTACCAACGGTCCGTGCCAAAATGCTCGTTTCATTGAATTTTGAACTTGTCTCAGTTAAGGATGTAGGAATATCGATAAATCACAATTATCGATACTTACTACTTTTGACCGAAGGATTTCGATAAATCACAATTATCGATACTTACTACTTTTGACCATTGGAGAGCCTCGCTTCGGCATGGATGGACCGGCTCAACTAGAGTGATACCACGGCCACACAGAAATCGTCGTGATGTAGCACTGTGCTGTATTTTACTGCGTAAGTGAGGGTACCGGAGGACCAATCCGAAGGGAAGGCGGGTTTTAAGATTGGCAGCGCTCTTGTAACTCCACTGGTGTCGCGGGTGTCCATGGGCGGCGGCAATCACTTACCATCAGGTGATCCGTCTGATGGTGTGCCACCTATCACATAAAAAAATATTTGAAAATCTTTAAGACAGTAAAAATTTCACGATTTCTACCTAAGAAAACAATTTAATAAAATTAGAATCACATAATTCGCAACGGCAAAAAGTAATTAGGTAGCTTATCAACCGGTTCACCATTTCAGATGGTTGGCTATGTTGAAGAAAGAAAATACTTTTAGAACGTGTACCTAAAAATCGTTACAGAACTGACCGGGATGGTTGCCACGAGTCTTTGCTTCCAGTAGGTATCAGTAACAGTTACTCCACTTTAAAGCTACTGAACATTTTCGAGAACTTTACTCTAATATTACTCTATTATTTATTATAAATGAATTTAAGTATCAACAGGAGTCTTTGCATTGAGTATAGTTTAGCTATCGCAACTGGCTTTTAAGATGACAGGTAGGGCACACTAGCAACGCCAACCGATTTTAATTTTTAGCTCCTAAACTGGATCTATTTTAAACCATTTCGGGATTACAACTTCTCGACAAATACTTATACTATGTATTAAATAACCATGCACAAATGTTGGATCCGTTTTTGTACGCGAAAAATTAACTGGCGCCAAAAGTGGCCGCTTTTGGCGTGAATAAATTTTTCGCGTACGTGTTGGACCGAAATTGTTTAAAACATATCCTGTTTAGTAGGTAAAAATTAGAATCGATTGGCGTCGCTAGTGTGCCCTACCCGTCACCTTAAAGAAATCCTTCTTTCATAAAAACCCAACACCAATTTGTATCCATTGACAATGTTTAATAAGCGATTAATGGTTATTTATTTATTTATTTTCTTTATTAAAGAAAAATACAGTTAAATAGTGCTCTGTTTTTAAATGACTTAAATAATCTGCAATTTTCATTTTTCACTACAAATATCGAAAGAAAATAATTGATTGATAGATTAATCATCGACATAAATAAATAATTATCGACAGCGTATTCATTCATAGAGTAGTAAACTTTGGCATCACTACTCTGCGTTGCTTTTGGCCAGCCTCCAGCAAAGGAAGCTGTGCCTCTTAAGTTAGACTTTGTCAAGTATTTTAGCCCCATGGTTACAAATGTGTTCAACTAAATCTTGTGCTCTTAAATGAAGTTGACAAAATGTTATCCTTTTCCAGCTAGTATCGTAAATAGATGTGTAAGTATGAAGCCTTAGGTACGTTGTTGACATACCTCTTATTCACAGCTTTTCATATTTCATATTTCTTTATTTGCATATCACATGGTATAAAGGTCTTACAAAATAACATGAACAGAGACATGTGACGCCCCGTAAGGGCACCGCAAAGTGTTAGAGAGCAGGTGCGCTTTCTTAAAAAAATAATTAACTAGTATTTAAATTATGTAAATACAAGTAATATTAAAATATACATTGGAAGTAATCAATAATATTAAAGCATGCATTATTAAATCATTATTAACAATAAATAAATCAAATTAAATAAAAAAAATCATTAATTAAATATACATTTTTAGACATTAATTTGGCACTTATTATCTAGGAACAATTCTTTTAAATTATAATAAGCTTTTCTAATTAAATATTGTTTTAAGTCTCTTAGGGAGGAGGACAGTTTATCTTGGGTATTTATATGGATGGGAATACAGTTATAAATTTTTATTGCCATTGCTTTTATGCATAACGAACAGAGAATTTGAAATGCATTGCAGAATATATTGTTTTAAACTTTCATCGTCACTAACATTAGAATAGTTATTTATTATTTACAAGATTTCTACCATGTACCTTATTTTTGAGTTTCCCGATATTTCAAACTTAAAAATAAGGTACATGGTAGAAATCTCGTAAATAACTATTCATTGCAGAAGCCTGTGTTCCCTGATCTTTATGTTCTGGATTTCGGATTACCTATAAACGTTACCGCTGTCTGCAGGATTTGCCTTTTTATAAATATAGATAGCCCAAATAGATAGAGAGCCCAAAGGATTGCATGCCTCAAGTGGCAATGGGCAGGGCACATAGCGAGGAGAACAGACGGCCGTTGGGGCGGAAAGGTCCTCGAGTGGAGGCCACGTTCAGGAAGTCGCAGCCGTGGCAGGCCCCCGCAAGGTGGACCGACGATCTGGTGAAGATCGCGGGAATCCATTGGATGCAGGCGGCACAGGACCGATCTGTGTGGAGAACATTGGGGGAGGCCTATGTCCAGCAGTGGACGTCTATTGGCTGAAATGATGATGATGATGATGAAATATAGATATAGATATTTTGACCGTGGAAGAGCCACGCTTCGGCATGAATGGGCCGGTTCGACCGGAGTGATATCACGGTCTCACGGAAAACCGGCGAGAAGCAGCACTCTGCTGTTTCGCTGCGTGAGTGAGGGTACCGAAGGCCCTATCCGGGGGAAGGAAACCTTTACACCCCCCTGGTTTTAAAGGTTGGCAGCGCACTTGGGACTTCATTGGTGTCGCGGGTGTCCATGGGCGGCGGCAATTGCTTACCATCAGGTGATCCGTCTGCTCGTCTGCCACCTATCATATAAAAAAATTATAGATTTCGGAACATTAGTTCCGCTTTATACCAATAGATGGTGCTAGGTTTCAATTACAACGCGCAAGTGTTTTGTGTTTTCGGATTAGCTATAAGCGTTGCCGCTGTCTTCAGGATTTGGATCTTTATAAATAGTATTATTATATTTTATCCAATGAGCTATCAATGCTACCATTCCTACCATCTTAATTCATCAGCCTATCGCAGTCCACTGCTGGACGAAGGCCTCTCAATTGTTCGCCACTGTGATCTATCCATGGCTTCTCGCATCCAGCTCTTGCCAGCCATCCTGCGCAGATCGTCCCCCACCCAGCCACAGGGTGCCCTACATTACGTTTGTCAAGGACGCGGTCTCCACTTTAGAACTCGTTTACCCTATCGGTTGTCGGTTCTGCGGCTAATATGTACAAGCACACTGCCACTTAAGCTTGCTAATCCTGTGAGCAACGTCGATGACTTTGGTTCTCTGCCGGATCAGAGACGCCGAGCATTGCTCGTTCCATAGCCCGCTGAGCGACCAGCAGCCATCTTAATTGACTTATTTATACTATGTATAAAGATGTAAACCATACAGACACAGGCAACGCTTATAGGTTATCTAAAAACACGGAACGCCAGCTAGCGCTATCTATTGGCATGAAGTGGAACTAATATCCCGAAACGAAGTGAGTGAGTGAGGCGAGCCTACTAATCTCATAATATAAAATAATAAATAAATAAATATTTATAACATCACATATATTCTATGCTCCGAGACATAGGTAGCTCCTGTGTTACGGATATCAGAATCAACAGTGTGATTACAAATATAACATATAATATTATACGTTTATTTTGTAAATACATACTAAAAAATAAATAGAAAACACCCAGACCAATACAAACAGACATGTTCATACACACAAATTTTTGTACTCTGCGGGGATCAAACCCACTACCAAAAGTTCACTACTACTTTTCCAAACGAGTCGTCAGTATAGTTTTTTTATTCCGAAATAGAAAGAATACCTAATATCCCTATTTTTATGCAGTGACGTTTCAATAGCACTTAAATCCCTATCAATAATTCCACGTCAACTCGATTTCCATTCATAGCTCTTCTTCCTAAACCTGTCCGCTAAATGCGCTGACTCCAGCTTCGAAATGCACAAAACATTCTTGATTTCTAAATTAATGTCGGTCTTAAAGCGAAAGAGTTGGACATAATACTTTCAAACATCGATAGTTCCTTTTGATACTGTCATGACAATATAACCTATTCCTATTTAATATCAATACTAGAAACATCGGTGAAAAAATGACTCTTAGCTTAAAAACTCTAAAGATATCACAAATCAAAAATTAACATAAAACAGACTCTTCTAAATGCTCATTCCTTATACAGAACTATGACGTCACGGCCCGCTAATTTGTGAGCATCGCGGGGAAACTTTGTGCGATAACTATATTTTAAGCTATATAAATGTTGCGTTTATGAAAAATGATCATAACAAAAGTTGCTTTAGTTGCAAAAGTTTATAAATATTTAATAATATTTTACAAAATTAATCGACTTGCCTATCTACTTTGACGGCTCATAAAAAAATACTGGCTTGCTCGTTTGTCGTCTCTAGCATATAAAAAAGACAAATAATTAAGCTGAAAATTTCCACGTATTTATTTTGACCGTTATGTTCTATTTTCAACAGATCATGTCAATGTTTATTATATAAAGTACACAACTGCTTTTAATGTATATCGATAAAATCAAACCATCGACATTTCTGCATCACTATAAGACGCAGCGCAGTGGGAAATGCCGTTTCAGAGTTGAAATTTTAATATAATTGGAATCCCTGATATAAATGTGCTGTCGTGAAATGATGAGGTAAATTGCTGAGAGAGTTTGACAATCAGTGGATGTGTAAATGTAGTAATTAAAAATTTTCTGCAAAAAAAACCGCCTTCAATAACCACGAACTGAAAAGTGTAAAATAATATTTTAATCACTTTATACACTTCAAATAGGTAACATTTTATAACAGTACACTCAAGAAAAGGTTTCGAAAAAGCCGTTTTTAAAATTTGAGGGTTCTCATTTTTTAATGCAGAATTGACCAGTGTCAATTCTCCCCAAAATTCGAGTGATCTCAGTAGATTGGTGAACTTCGTAGGAAGTGGAGAAAACGTATCGGGTCTTTCCCCGATACGTTTCTTCACTTCCTTAGCAAGTAACTAGTGGGAACCAAGATTCGGTCCGTAATGCCGAGGTGGTGAGAAGGTCCATAGGCTGGTGGCATTTTCTAAGTATAAGAGCCAATGTACAAAATCACAATTTTACAGAAGCAGCTTTCTGTATCGGTAAACCTTATCAGCCGTGTGTTCCCCGCCAGAGTAGAATAGGCCACCCTCACTCTTACCGAGGTGTCGTAAAAGGCGACTAAGGTAAAGCTGCTGGCATAATCATCAGCACCCAGAGAAGGAAAACTCTGCATTTATATCAAAACCCTCGCCAACCCGTCTGCCAAGCGTGGTGAGTATGGCAATTACCCCTCATGTGATTGAGGGAGGCCCGTGCTCCAGCAGTGGGGACTTAAATGGGCTGATGATGATGATGAAACCTTATCATCATCATCATTTCAGCCAATAGACGTCCACTGCTGTACATAGGCCTCCCCCAATGTTCTCCACACAGATCGGTCCTGTGCCGCCCGCATCCAATGGATTCCCACGATCTTTACCAGATCGTCGGCCTGCCACGGGTGCAACTTCCTGTACGTGGCCTCCACTCGAGGACTCGGTAAACCTGGTAATCACTTATTGCATCATCATCATCATCGTCAGCCCATTTAAGTCCCCACTGCTGGGGCACGGGCCTCCCTCAATCACATGAGGGGTAGTTGCCATACTCACCACGCTTGGCAGACGGGTTGGCGAGGGTTTTGATATAAATGCAGAGTTTTCCTTCTCTGGGTGCTGATGATCATGCCAGCAGCTTTACCTTAGTCGCCTTTTACGACACCTCGGTAAGAGTGAGGGTGGCCTATTCTACTCTGCCGGGGACCACACGGCAAACTTATTGCATTGGTATTGTATATACTGCACTAATAGTATCTCTAAAGCAGATATACGTGTGAGCATATACACGTATGTCTGAATTGCTGCGGAAGGGATACAATACGCCACCCTGGGGCGTATTCCATGTTTGAATAATTCATAAAACTGAGAATTCCCGGTCATGGGTACGCGACGCTCGCTTTGCTTTTCAATTTTGCAAATATTTGCGCAGTGAGTATGTACTATTTACATTTTGTTTAATGATTAATATTAATACATACAAAATTCGAAAACTTTTAGACAAACTCCTTTACAAAACGTTCATGGGCTACGGCAATTGCCTACCATCAGGCAAGCCGCACTATTATAAATAAATAAATAATAAATATTTCACAACATCACTTACATTGATCTGACTCCGAGATAGGTTGCTCAAGCACCTGTGTTTCGGATATCAGAATCAACAGCGGAATTACAAATATATACATATAATACTTTTCTTTTGTAAATACATACTTATAATACATAGGGAACACCCAGACCAATACAAACAGTTATAACATAACATTCATATATTGTAGGTATAAAATATATCATCTCTATTATAACCTTATAGTAGTATATTTTATATAATTTTATATAATTTGTGTAGGTTATATTGTATTATAGTAAGGTAACATTCGTATATGTTAATGTATGATAACGTGTTTATTTATTTATTATCTAGATATATGTATTTATACAAAAAAATACTTCATCAATGTTCAAAATCAACAGGATTGCACCACCCTCCCCTCTTCTATCTAATGTCCTATACCTGAAGGTTGTCTGGTAGAGATCGCTCCCAGCGATAAGACCGCCTAAATTGTACATTGTATCTCTGTATACCTAGCTTTTAAGTTTTGTAAGTTGTGCAATAAAGAGTATCTATCTATCTATCTAAACAGACATGTTCATGCACACAAATGTTTGTACTGTGCGGGGATCGAACCCGAAACCCTTGGACCAAAGGCAGCGTTCACTACCACTGTTCCAAACAAGTCGTCAACGTCAATGTATTGTACGTCATCGTTGTAAAAAATAAAAATAAATAAAAGGCCGCTGATTAATTAGTTACCTCTCTGATGTTCATGGGCGACGGTGATTACTTAAGGTACGCGTACATTAGGACGGACCGCAGCGTGCCGGGTCGGAGCGCAAACATTCACATGTGCTTTTTATGCGCTATCGCGATAGCAACGTGGCGCAACGTTATGGACGTTTGCGCGGCGTATTTAAGGTGACGGGTCGGGCACACTAGCGACGTCAATCGATTTTAATTTTTAGCTACTAAACCGGATCTATTTTAAACAATTTATTACGCGAAAAATTGATTCACGCCAAAAGCGGCCACTTTTGGGGGTAATCAATTCTTTCGCGAACGTGTTTAACCCAACATTTGTGCATAGTTATTTAATTAATAGTATAAGTGTTTGCCGAGAGGTTGTAACTCCGAAATTGTTTAAAATAGATCCGGTTTAGTAACTAAAAATTAAAATCGATTGGCGTCACTAGTGTGCCCTAACCGTCACCTTAAGGAACGCGCACATTAGGACGGGCCGCAGTGTGCCAGGCCGGAGCGCAAACATTCACATGTGCTTTTTATGCGCTATCGCGATAGCACCGTGGCGCAACGTGTCGGACATTTGCGAGGCGTATTAAAGGCGAGTATGGCACACTATGACGCCCATTTATTTTAATCATTAGCTACCATAACAAATATATTTAAAATAATTACGGGGCTTTAGTCTCTCGGAAAACACTTATACTATTTAATAGATAACCATGCCCAAATGTTGGGTCTGTTTTTGGTACTAAAAAAATTGGTTTAAGATAGATCCGGCTTAGTAACTTAAAATTAAAATCGATTGGCGTTGCTAATGGTGTATACCCTTCACCTTAAGAAATGCGATGCGACCTACCCCATTCCGCTGCGCCCCGGCATATTTTGTGCATGTAGATTTTTTCACGCAATTTCACGCTGCTAGTGCTAAGTGGTCTGCCCTGGCACGGTGTGGGCTGTCATAATTTGCGCGCACCTTTACAAGAAACTCGTTAGCGCGTTTTCGCCTCTGGCATAGAAGAAAAATTGTGGAAGAAATATTATTTGAAACGATGCGCACTACATTATTATGTTAATGTAATATTATTCATTATTTATGTCATCATCATCATCAGCCCATTTAAGTCCCCACTGCTGGGGCACGGGCCTCCCTCAATCACATGAGGGGTAATTGCCATACTCACCACGCTTGGCAGACGGGTTGGCGAGGGTTTTGATATAAATGCAGAGTTTTCCTTCTCTGGGTGCTGATGATCATGCCAGCAGCTTTACCTTAGTCGCCTTTTACGACACCTCGGTAAGAGTGAGGGTGGCCTATTCTACTCTGCCGGGGACCACACGGCACGGCACGGCATTATTTATGTAATGTATTATTATTAATATATATATATATGTATGTGTATTTATAAGTAGATAGTTGTAAGTGTGGAAAAAAAATATTTAAAAAATAAAAACTATTCCATTTTCAATTTCATTTGTTAAACTGATTTGCCACTGCCTTCCCCTATTCCGGTACGTTATTTCTTTCCTCTACCCAAAGGTTGTCTGGAAGAAATCGCTACAAGCGATAAGACCGCCTTATTGTACTGTCTGTTGTTATTGTATCTATCATACTTGTATTTTATTTTGTACAATAAAGAATATCTATCTATCTACATACTAATTAAGGTATGGCAAAATCATTGGGCCCTGGAAGGGAAGTAGCTTAAATTCTTAAGGCGACGGGCGACTAGCGACGCCAACTGATTTAAAATGTAAGCTGGAGCTTCAGTCTCTAGGCAAACATTTATACCATTTATTTCATAATTGTGCACTTTTTGATCTGTTTTGGTTTTTGCACTCGAAATTTGGATTATCGCCGTTGTCAAAGGGATGTAAATGTCCACGGATACATCCTGTATAATTGAATGTAATAATGAATTAATTAAAACACTTTAAAATTTGCATGCCCTTGCTAGGCCATAATATAGTGCATCACATTTAATTTTAAGCCATGTACCTTATGCTAAACTGCATTATGCAAATAAATGAATTGAATTGAATAAATTGGTCTGTTTTTTACTTGAATATTATATATTTTTTTAAATCACCCTAATAAAATTTGGAAAATCTCATTTTATAATTGGGTTATTCTCAGTTTCCCGTGTCACGATTGGACTGGAAATGACAGCCCAAACGTGAACGAATGGTTTCTCTCGGGTTTCCGGGCCAGATTTTCATAATTTTCATAAGCGACTCTGTCCTAAGTACGTTAATTAAACTTTGCTTCCAGCTACATGCCATCTGGCAGGGTTTGATTTGAGATGTGAATAATTGCGATTTCATGAGAGTAACACAAAATATGTCTCTGTTCACTTGACATTGGCAGAGTTGACTGCGTCTCTGACGTACAACACTACTAGCCATTAAAAAAAAACGCTCCGTTATTTCAAATTATTTTTGAGTGAGGGGCGACCTTAACTCTTATTCGTACAATACATTTTCGCTGAAAAAAGTCCTACATAAAATTCACATACGCTATCGAAAGCATACGATATCGAGATATGCACAATAAAAATGAAAAATTCCCGGTCTCGTTGTCTGAATGCAGACATTTCAAAGAATGCAATATGTTTTCCAACTCGACCATACAACTACAGAAATAAAGTATTCGGTGTGGTAGTTATAATTCTAAGAGTAATGATCTTGTCCTAGCTCTCTAAGTGTTTGGAACGTCAGACCGCAGCTGTCGTTTCAAAGCAATTGTAAAATAGCACTACCAAATACCATGGGGGAGCCACACTTTGGCATGCAAGGGCCGACTTGACTGGAGTTATACCTCGTCCTTTTTTTTACATTATGGCAGACAAACGAGCTGACGGCTCACCTGACGGTAAGTGAATTACCGCCGCCCATAGACATCTGCGACACACGGGGCATCACAGATGCGTTGCCGGCTCACCAGTTCGTATCTGTTCGGAAACACCATCGTTTGGTAGCTTGGTTGGTCCTCACAGAAAACCGGCGCGGAAGCATCAAAGTGCTACGTGAGGGTACCGGAGGCTTGATCCGGGGAAAAGGGGGATTAAAAGGTAGGCAATGCACTTGTGACTCCACTGGTGTCGCAGGGTATCTATGGCAATCGGCAATCGCTTACCATCAGGCGATCCGTCTGCTCGTCTAACTATGTTTTCGGTAAGAAATTCTTAGTTTCAGCCCGGAGTCTGGAAATTAGCGGCCTTGTACCCCCTTGCCTCGGAAAGCACGTTAAGCCGCGTCCTGCGAACAACCTCTTTCCGGTCGTGTCACGCTGGTGTCCCATCGGAATATGAGGGAAGGGAATAGAGGGTGCACTTATGTTTGCGCACACACTTGAGCACTATAATATGTCCTGCTTACGTAGCTGATCGTTGAGATTCGCCGCCGTAGCCGTAATTGGTTGGAGGATGTTATTATTAAGACATTCGAACCGCCAGTTAAAAAATAAAACTCACACGTTCACAAAAATGTTAGTACAAAAGCTCTATATTTTACCTACTCTTTAATAATAAAACCTCGCCTGTCTTATGCAACGCGTTGAGAACGGTACGTTGCAGCTGTGACTAGCATTAAGCCTGAATTTACTGTGAGTAAATCAACAACTACGTGCGGTTTCACACACTCACACACACACACACACACACTCACACTCACGCTCACGCTCACGCTAACGCTCACGCTCATGAGATCAAGATAATTTAGATAATTAAACGTAAGTTCATAATAATTTTGCTAAACTAAGGGCTGGTTTTTCAATGGCCCGTTAAAAGTTAACAAATCGATAAAATGAAATACCATTAAAGGTAATAGTCACATTCATGCAAGTAAGTAACAATAAGACTACTATCATTTAATTTTGCCGGGTAATACTTTATCCATCTGTTAAAATTTATCAGACGATGGAAAAATTAGTCCTTAATTATATAATATTTGTTATTCAGTTATATGATCAGTTGTTCAGGAAGAGTGGCTCCCTCTGACAGAGGTGCTTATGCATCTAATAGAGGTAGTCGACACCAATTTTGTACAGAAATTTTGGAATGAATAAATATTATTTTATTAATTATTTTACTAAACGTTTATATTAAGGTGACGGATTTAAATTTTAGCTACTAAACCGGATCTATTTTAAACAATTTCGGGGTTACAATCTCTTGGCAAATACCTATACTATTTATTTAATACTTATAGTTAAATGTTTGGTCTGCTTTTGCACTCTAACTTTATATTACCGCCAAAAGTGGCCGCTTTTGGCGTGAATCAATTTTTCGCGTACAAAAATGGACCCAACATTTGCGCATGGTTATTTAATAAGTGTTTTCCGAGTGATTGTAACCCCGAATTTTTTAAAATAGATCCGGTTTAGTATTATTTATTAGCTATTAAAATCGATTGGCGTCGCTAGTGTACCCTACCCGTCCCCTTAAGTACTCGTTAACTCAAAATAGCAGTAGCATTGTGCATTTTTGAGCAACATTTTAGGTAGAAGGCCCATTTTTTCGTTGCGTTTCGTTAAAAAAGGAGAACGCCGTTCACCGCGGGAGAGCCACGAGAGGCTCGACCAGAGTGATACCACGGCCTCACCGGCCAAAATCTGGCGTGAAGCAGCACTGTGCTGTGTTTCGATGCGTAGCGCACTTGTGACTCCACTGGTGTCGCGGGTGTCTATGGGCGGCGGCAATCGCTTACCATCAGGTGATCCGTCTGCTCGTCTGCCACCTATCACATAAGAAAAGGCCAGGCTTGAGAATTACTGGCTGAAACGAGAATCGAATTCGGGATCCCAGATGCTCCCGTCGCTCTGGCAACTGCACTACCAAGCCAATCAAGGTGTATGTAAAGTCAATATAAAAGGTTTTTATATGCATAGAATAGATACATACGATATCTTATTAACTACCTACATCAATAAGAGAATGCAAAAATTGAGAATGAAATATCTCAGGCTAATTAATTAATTAATTAAGTACTGGACGTTCACCTTCCAAATTCAATTCATTTACTCCAGACATATCTACATATTAATATCCTTCAACCGATTTCGGCTAAGGCGGCCAATTTTATATCTATCAGCCACTTCCGCAGGAATAATTATAGTGCTCAAGTATGTGCGCAAACACATGTGCACTCTCTTTTCCCTTGAGCTCATATTCCGATGGGACACAAGTGTGACACGACCGCAGAGGGCTCGGGCGCAAGACCAACGGCTTAGCTTTCCGAGGCACGGGGGTACAAGACCGCCAAACTTCCAGACTCTGGGCTGACACTGAGAATTTCTTAACAGAAAACCTCAGGAACAAATTCTGGCCCCACCCAGAGATCGAACCCGGGACCCCGGTACTTTGAAGCGCAGCCGTCGCTTCAAAGTGCGACCCAGTATCCACTGCGCCATCGAGGCAGTCATACATACATAGTCCATAAATCAAAATGGGAGGTCCTAGCTTTGACTTTGGTCCGAGCCCTCAACTTTTGACTTTTCAATTTAATACAAGTGATTTAATTTAATGAATAGGGTTTAATTAAATATTTAGCCGATGGTAAATCGTTTTTCCAATACCTTAACTGATAAAGTGCCGTCGTAATAACATAAACTGTTTCTTAACACCTTTTCTGCCATCGCATCCCTCAAATTAAAACCAAGTATTAATTAAGGTCAGTTTCAAAGATTTGCCGCTAAATTATGAAAAGAGGCCGATATTTTTACGAGTAATTTTAATGGCCTACTTATTAAGGCTCTACAACGGCGAATTATATTTACTGTGGCGATTATAAAACACAAAAAAAAATACTTCTTTAAATACTTGAAGAAAAGTATTAACAGTTTTTAAAGAATATTATGTAAGTAATAATTTCCTCCTACATTTTTATTGCTAAAAGTGGCCACTTTTAGCAATTATAAATATAGCGAACATCTCAAAAATACATAATTCTTTCTTTTAAGGTGACGGGTAGTTTATTTTTTAGCTACAAAACCGGATCGATTTCAAACATTTCGGTGTTACAATCTCTCGGTAAACACTTATACTATGTTTTAAATACTTGTACTTAACTTTTGGGTTTGCTTTTGTACTCGAAATTTAAATTACCACCAAAATAATTTTTTCGCGTACAAAAACGGACCCAACATTTGTGCATAGTTATTTAATAAATAGTATAAGCGTTTGCCGAGAGATTTTAACCTCGAAATTGTTTAAAATAGATCCGGTTTAGTAGCTAAAAATTAAAATCGATTGGCGTTGCTATTGTGCCCTAACCGTCACCTTAAGTATTTAAAGAAGTACAATTAATAACGACCGACGGACCGACGGTGGACCGACGATCTGGTTAAGATCGCGGGAATCCATTAATTGCGGGAGGCACAGGACCGATCTGTGTGGAGAACATTGGGGGAGGCCTGTCCAGCAGTGGACGTCTATTGGCGTCACAGTCAATAAAAATCATTTGGCGGCGCTAGTTTCGACGATGTAGGGTCTTAATGGGAAGCAAAAAAAACTGGCTTAGGTTTTTCTTTATAGTCGAACAGAGAGCAGACGAATTGACCGACCCTTAAAGTCCCCTTTCCCCTGGATTGGGCCACCGGTACCCACACTCACTCGGCAAAACACAGCGTAAGCGCTGCTTCACGCCGGTTTTCTACGAAAGCCGTGGTATCCCGGCCGAGCCGGACAGGGTATAACCAGCGCTGTAGCGGCTTCGGCCACTGCAGCAAATACTAAGCTTGGGCATTGTTGGCTACAGAATTTGTCATACTTGTGTATTTGTGTCACTCGTGTTTAAATTTGTGTTCTGTGGCCAATAAAGAACCCTCACCTCACCTCACTCTTACCAAGGTGTCGTCGCCGTGTGGTCCCCGGCAGAGTAGAATAGGCCACCCTCACTCTTACCGAGGTGTCGTAAAAGGCGACTAAGGTAAAGCTGCTGGCATGATCATCAGCGCCCAGAGAAGGAAAACTCTGCATTTATATCTAAACCCTCGCCAACCCGTCTGCCAAGCGTGGTGAGTATGGCAATTACCCCTCATGTGTTTGAGGGAGGCCCGTGCCCCAGCAGTGGGAACTTAAATGGGCTGATGATGATGATGGCCAATAAAGAAATCTTTATCTTTTATCTTTATCTATGCGTGGCTCTCCCACGGTCAAGAGCACTTGTGTCTGCATGCGCACATACTTTTGCGCTACATTATATCCTGCGTCGATGGCTGATCGCTGAGTTTTTTTTTATGAAATAGAGAGTAGACGCATCACCTGATGGATGGTAATCACCGCCGCACATGGACACCTGCAACACCAAAGGAGTCACAAGCGCTACAGGCCTTTTAAAAAGGAGTACGCTTTTTTCTTCAAGGTCTGCAGCTCGAATCGGTACATCACCACCGCGGGTGATAGTTTTATAAGATCACAGCAAACACGGATAACTCTTTTCTAATGTTTTTTTTTATATTAATATCTAATTTTACATTGATATTATCTGAGATTCCTTATATCAACCACAATTATACCCAAGACTGGAATTCAAGACCAAAAAATCTACTACAATGTTGCCACTGCAATAAAATGATTGTACAATAGTATTTTTTAAAAACATACGCCAACTTAATTTGTTTATGGGTAATTTTAGTTCTTTAATATAAAGAAGTAATTTTATCGACTTATATTCACATAAATACTAGACAATTTAATAAAAACTTAATTATCCGTAATGTTTGGTAGAAAAGCTAGTATTGCGCTTGTGTCAGTTCAGGTGTTAATAACATTTGAACTTACATGTTGTTTCGTGCAGTGAGTTGCCGCAAAGAGATATTAATAAAGGAATCTTTGAATTTTAATCGTTTTAAACAATGCTATTGTGTGTTGATTGAGTTGTCACCTGAACCACTTGCTAGGACCTAAAAGAGTCTTAAAACCTGCGATTTCGTTAAGAGTAGTCTCGGCAGAATCCATAGGTCGATAATGTTCGTCCGTTTATATGAGTGACTGAAACTTTGACTGACTTCGACTGTTGACTACCAACTTTGTCAAAATATCACTTGAGATTTTTCCTTTCGAGTTATTTCGCCTAATAACGCCTTAAATTTAAAACATGTGCAAAACTGGATGAATTATTTAAATTTTACATGTACATGTACCTAATAACAACATTTTGTATGCAACTAACTCATTCCTAGAAAGTCATTCATTTATTCATATCTGGATCATCGCTAAACTTCCCTTCCCCCCGCGGATTCTGGCAGAATGTTCCAAACTAGATCTGCGCTATACCACGTCCCGTGTTAAATTGTCTAAGACTAGCTCTTAAAAAATTCAATAAGAGACGAAGGTTTACGCAAAAAGTTAAAAGGCTAGCATCGCTTCATCATAAAAACTATGGACACTTATATCAGCTGATAGTTTAATCAAGTAAAAGGGTGACGCATTGGACAAACTAGCGCCGCCAATATATTTGTATTAATTTTGGCGATTATGAGGCATTTTTAATAAAGTTTAAAAACTAAAACCCGAGTACCAAAAACACACGCTCTTAAAAGTACGAAACAAGAAAATTGTCTCTGCTGAAATGATTGTGCCGTATCGCTGTGGTCGTATGCCACATTCATTTTATTATTATAATGAATCTGTTTTTGTACAGTAGGTGGCATACGACCACGACGATACGGCATAATAATTTCAGTACAGACAATTTTCTTGTTTCGTACTTTTTAGAGCGTGTTTTTTTGGTAGTCGGGTTTTCGTTTTTGAACTTTATTTTTATTTAACATATTTTTAGTAATGTAAATAAAATTGCATATTTGAAATGTGCTAAAAAAGCTCTTTCACTTGATACCCCACTCGGTACCGTCAAGCATTTTTTTTTAATTCCTTACTCTAAGTCCCCTAGAGGGCGCTGTAGTCAATTTAACGTAACGTCATGTCACCTTTAACCAGAAGACAAGCAAGACGCTTCTAAAGACACCTCATTTGCTCAAATATGATAACTAGTTTAGAAGTTATGAGGGAACAGATGAACAACCATACATACATACAGGTCAAAATCATAACCCTCCTTTTTGCTTCGCCGTAGTCGGGTAAAAAAGTACAACAGTGAATCCATTCAGAAAAAATTAAGAATTTTATTTTTTGAGTCAAAAATATGTCATAATGTCTTCCTACAAGTAACCATTACATTTTATAAAAAAAATTTCGGTTTTGACTGACCGGATGGCGCAGTTGGTAGTGCCCCTGCCTCTTACGCCAAAGGTCGTGGGTTCGATCCCCACCCTGGACAAACATTCGTGCGATGAACACTTGTGTTTGTTCGGTGTCTGGGTGTATTATATGTATTTAAGTATATATTTGTGTTCCTCTGTTGTCTGATATCTGTAACACAAGTGCTTAAGCTACTTAGTACGGAATCAGGTATCAACGTATGAGATGTTGTGAGAATTATATATTTTAATAAATTGCTAAAAGTGGTCATCATAAGGTCATCTTATTATTGATAAGAATTATGGTTACTTGTACGAAGATAATATTACACAAATATTGCAAAAAAACATTATAATGTCCTCTATGGATTCAAAGATAGTACTTTTTAAAAATGTTTTAAAAAAAAATCCCAATAGTTACACGTTTGGCCACAATCTCACCTGATGGTTTGGGATGATGTGGAGTGTGGCCAAATGTGGACCTTTGCCAATATTATCAAAAATCGTCATGGCCAGTGTCTGTTACTAGATAGACATGATGGATTTATCTAGTAATAGCCTATTTTACCCTCGCCAACCCGTCTGCCAAGCGTGGTGAGTATGACAATTACTCCTCACTTGAATGAGGGAGGCCCGTGCCTCAGCAGTGGGGACTTAAATGGGCTGACGATGACGAGCCTATTTTATTCACTCATTACCATCATAATAATCATAATATTTTGAGATGTTTGGCATTTAAGATTTGCAGCATTTGCATTTACAAAGTTCATATTGCGCAACTTTTTATATTTAAGATCTGTATTATGTACCAATTTGAAGCAAAATAGCTTGTGATCGCCACAATCAATATTAATCTGGCGGCGCTAGTTTCTTCGATATAGCACCTTAAGTGGCAGTGGGCGGCGCCACGCGAGAGACGGATGGAAGACAAAGCAAAAACTGTCAAAAGTGAAGAGAATTCTGGAGAAAGCGCTACGCAACGCAACCATCGATCTTTTGACCTAATGTTGACCACACGTCAGAATCGGATAGGAATTATCCTCCTCCTTACCTTAATAACTACATTCTTCATATCCTCTATCATAGCCCAAACGTACGTCCAACATGACAAATGTAGGTCAACATGTATTTCAAAAGTTTTTCATTATAAATCGTATGACTTAAACCTAGTCACACAGAAAACCGACGTGAAGCAGCACCGTGCTGTGTTTCGCTGCGTGAGTGAGGGTACCGGAAGCCCAATCCTAGGGATAAAGGTTGGCAGCGCACTTGTGACTCAACAATGTAGCGGGTGTCTATGGGCGGTGGCAATCGCTTACCATCAGGTTTCTGCTTCTGCTTGTCTGCCACCACACAAAAGTCAGCGGAAATTCGTGCACTTACCTTAAATTTTTTTAGGCAATAAATATTAATATGGATGTGATTTTCTAAATCATTTACATAGAGAAAACAATTCAATCAAATATCAATTTCAAAATTAGTTGCAATGAAATCTGACTGAGGTAACATTTTTTAATACCCCACTTCTCGTGCTCGTGATATTTTGAAAACATGGCGGATATCACCTGAAAACCATATAAAAAAACTATGTTTTAGTGATATATGTCGTATGAAAATAAATGTCACGAGCACGAGAATTGGGGTCCTGGACTTTTCAGCCATTCTGCACGCGGGATCTAAAAAGACATGTCCATAATAACTTTTCTGTATTGCAAAAAATTGTCAGCTTAGGTAAATTACGCGCCCACTTTTCGATCACTACTTATAAGACAAACTTACACTCACTAGATACCTTGATCAATACAACTAAAACACATCTTATTACTTGAGCATTCAACCGCTGCCGCCCCTTGCAACTTCTGCCGCAGCTGACCTACTAAACATTTTTAATCTATGTCGGATGCAGTGTAGGGTGGATATGGTTCTATGTAATAGGTTATTTCCCTTGAACTTTGACTGTCTCGGTGGCGCAGTGTTTATTGGGTCGCACTTTAAAGCAACAGCGCAAGTGGTATCGGGTTCCCCGGGTCGGGCCAGAAATGCGTACCTAAGTTTTCGGTAAGAAATTCTTAGTGTCAGCCTGGAGTCTGGAAAGTCGGCGGTCCTGTACACACGTGCATCGGAAAGCACGTTAAGCTGTTGGTCCTGCGCCCAATCCCTCTCCGGTCATATCACGCATCGGAATATGAGGGCAAGAGAATAGAGAGAGCACTTGTGTTTGCGCACACACTTGAGCACTATAATATATCCTGCGTACGCGGCTGATTGTTGAGATTGGCCGACGAAGCCGTAATCGGTTGCAGGATTTATGTATTTATTTATTAGCCCGGGATTGGTAGTTGATTGTGTAGCTGAAGATAAGCCATCAGTTTGAAATAAAATGGGGCTGACCTCGCAAATAGAATTCATCCGGAGAGGTAGACCCAAATCGACAATTATATGACGACCCATTTGGAACAGTGGTAGTGAATGCTGCGTTTGGTCTAAGGGTCCCGGGTTCGATCCTCGCACAGTACAAACATTTGTGTGCATGTACTGTTTGTATTGGTCTGGGTGTTCCCTATAAGTATGTATTTACAAAAAAAAGTATTATACGTATATTTTTGTAATTCCACTGTTGATTCTGATATCCGTAACACAGGTGCTTGAGCTACCTATCTCGAAGTCAGATCAATGTATATGGATGTTGTGAAATATTTATATTTACAATTTACAATAAATACATATATACATAGACATTACTTACGGTACTTCATATTGTTTTAAACTTTCATGATCACTAACGTTAGAATAGTCATTTACAGGATTTCTACCATGTATCTGATTTTTGAGTTTCCGATATTTCGGCCCTCTTGCAAGCGCCATGGTCACGGAGTAACTAAAGTTTTTGCATGCACCTATTTTACATTCATAAGTGTTCTTTATGGACCTTCTTTTTTATGTGATAGGTGGCAGATGAGCAGACGGATCGCCTTATGGTAAGCAATCACCGCCGCCTATAGACACCCGTGACACCAGTGGAGTCACTAATTCGCTGCCAATTCTTGAATCCCCCTTTTCCCCGGATTAAGTCTTCAGTACCGTCACTCACGTAGCAAAACACAGCACAGTGCTGCTTCACGCTGGTTTTCTGTGAGGCCGTGGTATCACTCCGGTCGAGCCGGCCCACTCATGCCGAAGCGTGTCTCTCTCATGATCATAACTTGAATAAAGATTTTGTTTTCTTTATCTTTACTTAGTTAATACCTTTGTTTCTTAAAATTAAGACAACATTTTAAGTTAGGTCTCGTTTTGGCAACATTTTACGAGGGATTCATATTTCGAACAACATAAATACTTAGTTAATACTTTCGTACTTCAAAGTACTTGAGACAGCAATGAAAGCTGCTTCACCGTCAAGAGCTCTTAAGTGCCTTAATATTAATGCCATATATTTACGGAATATTCCTGTTTATATACAACTATAAAAAATGCCCATGTAATAAGAAGAGGTTAAGAACATGTACACGCCGTGTGCTCCCGGCAGAGTAGAATAGGCCACCCTCACTCTTACCGAGGTGTCGTAAAAGGCGACTAAGGTAAATCTGCTGGCATGATCATCAGCACCCAGAGAAGGAAAACTCTGCATTTACATCAAAACCCTCGCCAACCCGTCTGCCAAGCGTGGTGAGTATGGCAATTAGCCCTCATGTGATTGAGGGAGGCCCGTGCCCCAGCAGTGGGGACTTAAATGGGCTGACGATGATGATGATGAACATGTAACCAGAAAAGTGATGAGTGTAAATGTAAGTGGGTGGAGGAACAGAGGATGGCCGAAAAAGTAGACTGTGTGAAGAATAACATGATAGGAAAAGGAGTGAATGATTCAATGACGAATGACAGGGACGTATGGAATAGGGCAGGAGGATGATGATTTACAATTATAAAAGTCGATCGATCGTCTTTATCATTTATTTATTTAAGCATTATTACACACATTTTGTTACAATGAGGTGAACTTAATGCCAAGAAGCATTCTCTACCAGTCAACCTTTGGGTCGTGCAGAAAGTGCAGTGGTGCGGTGAAAGGAAAATTTGTAGTTAATAATAAGGAAAAAAAACATTAATATAAAATAATTACACACTACTTAACAACTACATTATACACATACCTACAACCCGTGCGGATAAAGAATGGGATCAGAAATGGCGGCGCATCTATTCACTTCTCGCTCGCACACTATTTGCGTCTATACTCGCATTCGTGAGTGTGCGAGCGAGAAGTGAATAGATTCGCCGCCATTTCTGATCCCATTCTTTATCCACACAGGTTGTAAATATATTTAAATAAATATATTATTAATAAGTACATTATAAATTAATACAATATATAGCTGTAAACAACAAAAGTCATCTAAGACTAAATATCATCTAAGTGTGTCATTCCCGGTTGCGTCCAAAGCTGTCGCATTGGAGCCCAGAATACGCTTACACAATGATTCGGGAGTCTATAACCAGTTGTTACATTGAAACATCATTGTTAAATATGTATATATTATTGGGTATGTATGTATTGTTTATTATTATTTATGTAATGTAATAATATTAATATAAAAAATAATGTATATTTCTGCCATTCTCAATTTCATTTTTTAAACTACTTTGCACTGCCTTCCCTTATTACGAATACGATATTTCTTTCCTCTACCCAAAGGTTGTCTGGAAGAAATCGCTTCAAGCGATAAGACCGCCTTATTGTACTGTCTGTTGTTTTTGTATCATGCTTGTTTTTTGTTTTTGTGCAATAAATAATATCTATCTATCTATCTATTGAAACGACTGCCGTTCAACCGTTTGACCTTCACAACCCATCAGACCAACTGGAAGGCACGTTCTTATCCCTGAGCTACCATTGTATGATTTAAGTAAAGTGTCAGCCAGCATACTGTCCCTCTGCAGGGCAAGGCCTCCATCATAGAAATCAAGTCATCGCTACTATGATGGGACTAGGCTTAATCACCACGCTTGCCAAATGCGGATTGGCGATCACAAACCCGATTTATGATCTAAAAATTCGATACATACCTTTGATCGACCTGGGCATCGAACCCAGGACCCCGAGATCATGGCCCGTTACTTAAACCATTAGACCAACGGGGCGTGATTTCAGTATATAAAAATAATAATTATTTAAATATCAATTGCTGTGTATTTTAAGTCATTAATTTTGTTAAAAACTTCAGTATTTTTTTTTATTTCAGGAGTCTCCCGTCATATCTAAAAACTTGGTTACCCTGTTTCTGACCCAGATTTTTTCGATTGACTTTAACACTTCGGCGGCTTGGAATATTATTCTGTAAGTAGGTTTTTCTGTGGGGTTAAAACAGTATGACTGATTTCTAAAAACCTTCACCTCCTCCTGTGCAAACTACAAGAACTAAATGTTACACTGGTTAAAAAATATTTTTTTAATTTATTTACTTAATTACTTATTTATATATATTATTTGGCCGTGTGGTCCCCGGCAGAGTAGAATAGGCCACCCTCACTCTTACCGAGGTGTTGTAAAAGGCGACTAAGGTAAAGCTGCTGGCATGATCATCAGCACCCAGAGAAGGAAAACTCTGCATTTATATCTAAACCCTCGTTAACTCATGTGCCAAGCGTGGTGAGTATAGCAATTAGCCCTCATGTGATTGAGGGAAGCCCGTGCCCCATCAGTGGGGACTTAAATGGGCTGATGATGATGATGATTTATTATTTACCTACCTATTTATTTTAATATTTACCAATCTATTAATTAAATAAGTTATCTATTTATTTATTACCGCTTTCTGCGGTCGGCGTCAGGTCAAGTTACCCCCCGCAATGCAATAATGGCACTTGCGTCTCAGATATAAGGTCGGTCCAAAGTCCAAAAGGGTACATTGGCGTGACGCCGTGTGTACTCGTTGATCGAGACAGAGACGAGTAGTTATGCACGCTCACAACTTAAATATAGATTTTGTGCTTCTGTTTTGTGAATTGTTGACAGCACAATTCATTTCTGTTTAGAAAGAAAGAAAGAAAGAAAGAAAAATTTATTATTTTGGACATCACAACACTACATACGAGTACAACATTAGTTACAAAAGAACAAACAAACAAAAAGAAAAACAAAATAGATACAGAAAAATAAAAACAAAACAAAACAAAGGAAAAACAAAATAATGAGTACTAATAACCAGGCAGTGCAAATAATATATTGTGTGTTGTGACCTCCAACATAAATGGCCTCCACTCAGCCTATGTCATGACCCTGAAAAAGGTCATGACGCTGATTTTCAGTAGGGCCAACTGAGTGAGTGCCACGGACGTCAGCCTTGTGTACCTAGTGTGTATATATATGTGTTGGAAAGTACTAATGTAATTGTGAAAAAATAATAAATAAATAAATAATGAACGAAATAAAAATGTTTCATATAAGAATAAGAATAAAGAACAACCGGCTTCGGCTAGCGCGCACGCAGTCGCTAATATAAACCCATGCACACAACAAATGCACCTATAGATTTGTCGACGCAAGGCCGTGCCGGGATTGGGTGCATTCGCATCAGTCAGCAATTCAGCACTTCAGCGGCCGCCCGCGTATACTCATAGGCGAGATCCGTGGTTAAAAGAAACAAAACAGAAAAATAAAACGTAAATATGAATTAGTCATGTGAACAAGATTCGTATAATAATACCTAATTATGGAGATTCGTACATTATGCAAGTTGTAACGATTGTGAAAATAGTGTCGCATATCAAGCATTCATTAAAAATATGTGATCGTACAATTAAATAAATAACTAGAACGCCGCAACGGCCAATCGACGCCAGCCGATGATATGCCGGAACCATCTTTGGTAAGTTATCACATAAAATCATCTAAAATTATGAATTGCATTAGGTAATTGTAATTTTTGAAAATTGTACTAGGATAAGTTATAAATATAAAATTATAAATGGATGCGTTTCGCCTGAATAAGTAAATGAATTGATATTATTTTATTTGAATACTGAATAGATATTATTTTATTTGAATATTGAATTGGATGTAGTTAAAAACGTAATTGTTATAACTTTACGAACTATTAATAAGAGATATCAATTGCTTCCAGGTATCTGGGGGTCTACATACTGTGTTAAAAACAAGCACATGGCCAGGATTTTATGGTGTATTAATAGACTTGTGAATCAGTTGATGCTGCGTCCGAGACACTGTATTGAACGCTCTGCAATACCTACTTACTGCTTGCGTGTCTGTAACCGAGAGGTAGGTTACTAGTCCTTACTAATATACCGTGAATAGTGTAATCCCGGGTTCGATCCCGGATATAGGCAACATTTAATTTTTTAATTAGGCGCATTAGAAGGTTTTAAAAATGACTGCTACAAACACTCTTTTGCATTTGCAACAAGTATCTTTTGTAATGGGACCTAAACGTGTCTACTGTTTTCAGGCATCGCATTGGAGGCAGCAGATCGTTCCAGCACTTGGACGCGGCAAATTTAAAACTTCCTCTGAAGGCTACAGTGCGGTGCGGAGGCAGAATTAAAGAATAGCCAGACCGGCGAGTCCTGGACTGCACGTCGCGCGACCACATCAGCTTTTTCATCAGATAAGATGGCACACCATATGTTACTAGTGTTTATATAAGGAAAACCTGTTGTTGGCCATATTATTAATTTGTACTCTTTGTAATGTATTAATGGAATAACGCTGTTTTATAATTAAACAAATCTAACAATAAAGTTGAAATGGGGAAAATCTTTTTTTTTTACTATCGGGTAACACTGAGCATTTTAATAAATTGTTTGTATTTTTAGCTTATAAAACACAACGTATCCTTACTAATATTATAAAGGCGAAAGTTTGTTTGGATGGATGTATGGATGGATGTTTGTTCCTCTTTCACGCAAAAACTACTAAACGGATTTTAATGAAACTTTACAGTAATGTAGCTTATAGATCAGAATAACACATAGGCTATAAAAAGACGCAGACGAAGTCGCGGGCAAAAGCTAGTTATGAAATATTGAAGGCTTACCTGTGAAAAGTGATGTTATTACATTTCTTATGCTTTTTCGAATCATTGTGACCAAATTTTACCGCACAAATCGTGATAATAAATTAATTTTCGCGAGATGCGTTTGACAGGCATTGACATGACGACTGCGAAGCGGTCCGGGGGCGTTTGGAGCCGAAAAAAAAATTAAACAAACGATAATAAAAAAAATATCAGTCAAATTGTTACATTGCTCCTAATAACATATAGCAATTTGGGAAGGCTATGAAGGTGAATATCAAGGTCAGGAATATTTTTTGATAAACGTAAACGTAAGATCGGAGCGTCACACCCTATCCGTGTCCTGCAAAATTTCTTCCCAATTATAAGTATGTATTTACAAAAGAAAAGTATTATATGTATAAGAATATTTGTAATCCCACTGTTGATTCTGATATCTGTAACACAGCTGCTTGAGCTACCTATCTCGGAATCAGATCAATGTATGTGATGTTGTGAATTTTTTTGAAATAATGATTTCTGGTTCTGTGACCTCTTGTACAAAAATAAATCCCAGATCCATTTACTTTACCCCCCAACCACCTGACAAATAGCCAGGCTTACATGAGTAAATGGCTAAGGTGCTTGTTTCTCCCCTTTTTATCTACAAAAACACGTGTAATGTAAAAGGTAAGAAAAGCTATTTATTTGAAAAGTAGTAGGATTAATCTGCTGGAGTTTGGGGTATGTCGCACATTTATAATACAGCTTCTTCTTCATCATCTTGCACCCTCAGTGGATAATAAGCATAAGTGGTCTTACTTCGAATCATATATTTTATCATATTTGACAAGTACGTTTAAAGATACATTAAAGTTGGGCCAAAATAAAAGGACATATTTGACACTTCACTTCTTGATCTCAGACTTCATAAAATCGGTAATTCATTTGTTGGCTTAAGTATTAAGATATTTAATAAGATACCACAAAATGTCATTAACCTATCACTGGATAAGTTTAAGTCTCATATCAAAACCTGCCTAATGAAGAAAGGTTACTATAGTGTACAAGACTATTTAAATGATAAGGATTCTTGGTCATGTTAATTGATTAATCTTTTGAGTTGTTATTCATAGTAGTCTATTAACCTTCATAATTGTATTTTTTCTCTTCTCAATTGAAACTCTGTAACATCATCAATATTTGAAAAGAGTAACTACTGAGTTTCTTGCTGGTGTCTTCTCAATAGAAATCGACATTCCGAACCAGCGGTAGATAATATGTACTATTTTGACATTCAGAAGTGTTCTGTGTGGACCTAAATTGAGTAAAGATTTTTTTTTCTTTTATCTTTTATCTTATCTTTACTTCAACAAACTGGACAACGTAACCTTGTAACAACGGTCATTGAATTTATCAATCTTTCTATGTTAAAAAAAACACAATTTTTTAACTTTTTAAAATTATGTTTGCATTTATTTATTTCAATAAAAACAAGAAAAAAATCACGATTTATTTTCTCTGTTAAACTACTTTTAAACATTAAAAAAATACTTTTCTACAGTATTGAACATTGGTACAATGCCTAGCTTGATATCAATGTTTAGTTCTCGAGAATAAGCCCTATGGACCCTGTTAGGGCACTATTAGTTTGTTGTCATTAATAAACTGCGTACGCGCAGTGAACTCAGCATGGTTCAGTATGAGACAGTGACAGACTTATGGAACACAACACGTGTGGGAGAGACGCAATACGATTTACTGCCTAGTGCGTAGGTCAACGAACTCTTCGATATCAATATCAGCTAAAGACAATCTCTTGTAGACACAAGACATGTGTTTTGTACCTATACCTACACCTTATTATTGTAACTGACTGACTAGCTCGTTGGTCAGTGTGTACTTAGTGTGACGCACTTTAAATCGTCAGCTGCGCTTGGGGTCCCGGGTTCAATCCCTGTAACCGAAATTTTGTAACCTGATTTTTCTGTTAAGAAATTCTCAGTGTCGGCCCGGAGTCTGGAAGTTGGCCGTCTTGTACCCCCGTGCCTCTGAAAGCACGTTAAGCCGCTGGTCCTGCGCCCGATCTCTTTCCGGTCGTGTCACTTGTTTCCGTGTAGGAATAGAGAGGGCACTTGTGCCTGCGCACACTTGAGCACTATAATATATCCTGCGTACGTGCCTGATCGTAAATTGAGATTATGCACTTTGTCGAAATCGGTTGGAGGATATTATTATTATTATAACTAATAATAATAATAATTCCCACAACATCTCATACGTTGACCTGATTTCGTACTAAGTTGCTTAAGCACTTGTGTCACAGATATCAGACAACAGAGGAACACAAATATATACTTAAATACATATATTGACTAACACTGAACAAACACAAGTGTTCTTCACACGAATGTTTGTCCAGAGTGGGGATCCCACGACCCTTGGCGTAAGAGGCAGGGTCACTACCAATTGCGCCATCCGGTCAGTCTATCAGAAAAACCGTTGTTTTTTCAAACATAAAATTGAAATTTTGTTAAAAACAATCCTACTCATTCAAACATCCCGAACCCTTAAAAAAGCATCCCCAATTACACGGTCTCTAGTCAAACGGATGGGGGGGAGGGGGCTCCGCAATTTGTCAGTGAGACCCTTTAGGTACTTTGATTATTATGCTTATTTCGTTCGCCACTGTACATACGAATACTTTTGCTACAGTGTAGGAGATTTTGTTTCGGTTGCAGTGCGACTACGATCAGAAGGCTTCGCTGATATTGACAGGGTGGTGTTGTACATTTTTTTTATGTAAAAATATCAAAATAGCATTAGTTCCTACTTTTGTAAATCCTTATTACTTTCTAGATATAAAGTACAAAATATTTGTGAAAAAATTTTTACATGCAACTTTAACTTATGTACCGTTAGTATTGACCATAAATCAATATTTTTTTAGGTGATTTATGAAACATTCTAATGGCATCTGGCCTGAGGGCGTCCTATATATCACGTTCACCAAGACGTGGTCTCCACCCTAGAACTCGTTTTCTCCATCTGTTGTCAGATCAACGTACCTCGGCTCTAAAGTGATGCCTTCGGACGGAACCGGGAATAATCTGTACAATTTATAAAGAGATAAATCCTACTGACAGCGGCAACGCTTATAGCTAATCCGAAAACACGAAGCACTTTCGCGATGTAATCTACACCTAGCGCCATCTATTAGTATAAAGCGGAACTACTGTCCCGAAACTAAGTGAGGGCAGGCTACTAAATAAATAAAAGTACAGAAATAAAGAAGTCTAACTGATATTCTCCCTACTGTGTTTTTGGGCTCAAATATATTACCGCTTACGCAAGTGAGTTTTTAACTGAATATTTCTTTGTTTATCTATGGGCGGTTATTTTTTTGGCTCAAAGAGAATAATGGTATGCCAATTTCAACTTTAGCAAAAAGAGTAACCCACAAGGTGGACCGACGATCTGGTGAAGATCGCGAGAGAGAAGATCCATTGGTTGCGGGCGGCACAGGACCGATCTGTGAGGAGAACATTGGGGGAGACCTATGTCCAGCAGTGGACGTCTATTGACTGAAATGAATAAAAAAAAGTAACTACAATGCAACATCTGTATTTAACATAAAACTGGCATCAAGCATCGTTGGCGCTATGAATTGCCGAGTGAGTAGGACCGCAGTTCCATTTTGGGAGAAAGGGGAAAATAATGGCTGTCCACTTGTATTGCGTGTGTCCATGGGAGACAGAAACCGTTTACCATCAGGTGACCCATCTTATCGTCTTTCCCCTAAAACTTGAAACTGCTGGAAAATTGCTTATTTTGTAAATAAATGCACCAAAAGACAGGGCAATATACCTATTTATGTGGAATTTGAGATAAGTAAACAGGATTTCAGGGTCTTCCAATCTTTTTTATTTTATTATAATCGCAGAGCAAGCCTATTCGCGTCTTTCGTCGTCTCACACCACAGATAACTCTATCATTCCCTCCGTTCACTCGTTCTCTGTTCACTCTTACTCCGTTCCATTCTACTCGTCTTCCATTCCGTTTCACTCTCTCATAATCCCACACTTATAAGCGTTAGAGGTAGTAGTAGTAGTAAATAATAACTACTTTATTGTTGATCCAACAAATAAAGTTTCATGAAAAAGACTTTGATTATCATCAAAATAAAAATCCGTAACAAAATCACAATATTTCAGATGTTAAATCTGATAAAACTTTAATTATTACCCAACAAAAGCTCTCGTAGCACAGAGAATACAATGAATTAAAAAAGTTCAAGCCAAATAAAAATTGTGCCACTCTTGCACGCCTATTATATTCATTCCTATAAAAAAATATTATCTTACTTGAAAAATCTTTACGGTAAAAATATTGTGAAAATTACGTTCCAAATTTCACCGACGCGTTACTATTTCATCTTGTTTGTTATGTAGAAAAACAGATAAACAATCTGTGCGTCCTGTGAAAAGTGGTACCTACAATTCGACTTGTATCGAATTTGGTTTTTTTCTTGCTACTTCATCACAAAAAAAAACACACAGAAATGTTCTCTTACGCAAAAATGTGATGAAACGAGGTTATTTTATTAAAAAAATAAAAGTTGCCATATATGGGAGGCCCTATTTTATGAAAACGGAATGTAAAGTGCATTTTCAGGTGAAGGTATTTTAAAATTAGATTTTGTAGATGTTGACGGTTCCTGGTTTGAAGTTCACTTTTGGGTGATTTTATTTCCGTTGGCAGTGCCGCTCGCAATATTTAGTTGTCATGAGATGTTTATCATGTATAGTCTATTCCAATTATGAAGTCCTTTTTGACAGTTCAGTACTAGGGAAGTAGTCTTTGAAATCGATACTCAGTGGCATCGATTGTCGATTTGTAACCAATTTTAATCGAATTAACTTTCAACAACTAAGAATAATAGAAATTGTCAGAAGAACACTTTTAGACACGGGAATCTTCCAATCTTGTTTTTTGTCGAAAAAGAAATACTCGATGGGATGTTTAGTATAGTTAGTTATATAGATATAAAATGACGTGAAAAGTATCAGAAAGAAAAATGTAAATAAAACTTTTTTTGGCATTACAAACAAGACAATAAACGACACTCAAAAACAAAACAACAAACAAACTCAAGAAAAACGCGTACGTCTTACTGTCGTCGTAGGCTTTTCTGCACTGATCTCGTACTCGTACTGACTAAAGTGACTAACAAAATGGCAGATGATGATTGATGAACACGGAGTTTTAAAATTGGCAAACATAGAATTTTATATCTCTGAAACATGCCCTTATATGCCATTCAGCACATTCAATGTTCAGATCAAGTTAATTTATTTTGCTAATTAAACAGTTTACCTGCAAAAGACTGTACTTTTTATCACGTTTTATTGTAAAATGCATCAAAGTTACTTCACCTCTAAACAGCCCCATTGCTGCTAGATTCATTTTCATTCGCGAATGATTGAATTACTTTTAAGTAACTGAATACTTGAGGCACGTCACTATGTTTAAAAGGAAAATATAAACCATAGTACGTAATCGCAATCGCGCAAAAAAATATTATTTTATTTTGAAGTTTACATTATTTTGATCAACAATATGTTAATTTTGCTTGTGAATTAATTGTAGGCTGTAGGTATCAGCATATCATAGAGTAACTTTGCAGTTTATTCCTCTTAAAGCACGAGACTCAACTGATATCCAAATGAAATAGTAAAATTTCATTTACTAAGCTTAAAATACCTACACAGGTCAGTTCAAATTCAATTCGAGGCAAGCTTCGCCGTTCCTCGGACATCTCGCTATCTGTGTCGCGCCACCGCGATCCTTCTGTGAGAGTCAAAACAACAAGATGGCTGTTAGAAATGTGTGAGCATTTGCGAATACCAAAAATGAAGAATGAACCTTAATTATATTTTGATTTTCTGTAAGACATTATGTAACTTAACAATACAAGCTGTGTCTGTGTCTCTCCTAAATTTTTTTAATGAATAATTGAGTTTTTAATATAAAACAAATAGGCAGAAAATGGGTCGTTATCGTCGAAAATTTTATGGAGTGTAATCGCGTATATTTGTAAGTAAATGCAATGAAATGTCGAGATATCCTCTAATGGCAAATTCTTTTGGTATTACGTTTGTAAAGAAAATACATTGTTCAAGGGACCCTTAAATAGCCCACATACAATTATAAGCACTGTAACAAACCAATTAACTTAAATAACGTAGGACCAATATCAAACCCTGTGAGACTCCCGACCTAGCTTACTACATACACCAATAGATGGCGCTGGGAGTACATTAATTCACACCAGCATTTCGATTTTCCGTACCTATAAGGGTCCCAGTAAACTTTTAAAAGGCAATGCGAGTTACTTTAGCTCTAGCACGGTCTAACAGCCCTGATATTGCTCTCTCCATACTTAGGAGGCTCCAGACGGTTCAGGCACAATGTAGACTACCTAGATGCGGTTCTCTCGACATTGGCCAACTTAATCTTGTTGTACGCTGTGCTATAAATGTCAGTAATTTGATTAATACAATTATCTATCCACTCAGTCTCCTTTTTCTTCGTCCCGCCAACTATCACCACCTAACATCTACTTCAGAACTCATTTTATTTTAGCTATATTAAAATAACACAGGCACGACAGTGTTAATAACCGTATTATTTACTAGAACGTTTAAAAGAAGTTTCTCGCAATATTACAATATATTATTTTCAGAGAGGAGGAAACCAAATTGAATTTCCTAGAAAATGTTGACGGCCACTGGCTCTCTCTCGAGTTCTCATTGAAGTGATTTTATATTTTTATTTAGATGGTGTGTTAAATTTAGTTCGTAAAATGTATTTAATAAAATTTTAAGTAAAAAAGATAATTTAGAACACCTTTCAATTATATCTTTATGAAAGAAGCTTGTACCTTAGTCAAATATTTTGGTTTTTCATGCTAGAGGTGACAAACGTAAACGGAACGGAAAGTAATCAACTCCGCCCATGAACATCCGCGAAATCAGAGTGACCGCTAATGTGTTGCCGGCCTTTGAAAAAATTGGTATTATTTTTTAAAAGGCCTTGAAGATACCTAAGTCGTAGTTGTCGGGAAATACTACTGCAGCCAAACCAATATGATACCACAGCTTCACAGAATCTGGCGTTAAGCAGCGCTTCCGGTTTGTTTTGCCGAGTGAGTAAAGGTAACAAAAACCTTATTTTAGGGGAAGGAGAAAATTCTGGCATGGCTCTTGTGGATCCACTGGTGTAGCGAGAGTCCATGTTACCGGATAATTGATTGATTTATCGATTATGCAAATGAGGTCCAGATAATCTAATAATCACTTGTACTTTCAATAGTATCGATTAATCCGATACTATCGATTATAATCGATTACCCTCCAAGTATTTCTAGATATTCTAGAAATGAATTTAGAAAGATTTTGTTGAACAAAAGAAGAAAAACTGAAAAAAATTAAAACAATAACTGAGACCTAAAACTAAGGTAAAAGTAGGTCTACAGAAGGCATAATAAAAATGCCGATGTTATTTAGAAATATATGCCGGTTAATCGATGATCATCATCATCAGCCCATTTAAGTCCCCACTGCTGGGGCACGGGCCTCCTTCAATCTCATGAGGGGTAATTGCCATACTCACCAAGCTTGGCAGACGGGTTGGCGAGGGTTTTGATATAAATGCAGAGTTTTCCTTCTCTGGGTGCTTATGATCATGCCAGCAACTTTACCTTAGTCGCCTTTCACGACACCTCGGTAAGAGTGAGGGTGGCCTATTCTACTCTGCCGGGGACCACACGGCAATCGATGATAATCGATATAATTGATATAGGACTAGTATTGCCGAATAATCGACAATCGATTTATTGATTACTCGGCAACACTAGTCCATGGGCGGCGGCAATCGCTGACCATCACAGGTGATCCATCTGCTCGCCTAACACATATAAAAACTTAAATACCTATTTTACTCATCCCTTAGCAAGCCAAAGTAAATTTTAATTCTATACATCCTTTTCATTTCCTTTGGTCACATAGTGCTCATTCAAGCAAAGTATTTTCAGAGCACTTATGTCTTGAGCACTGCAAGTGCATTCGATTAGTGCCCAGTGAGCATCTGGCAACCCTATTACGAGGCGAACATTGTAGAAATATAAAAATAAGATAAAAACATTTATTTAGAATAGTTATTTACGGGATTTCTACCAAGTACGTTATTTTTGAATTTCCGATATATTGGCGCTATTGCAACCGCCATGGTCATGGAGTAACTGAAGTTTTTGAAGGAAAGTTGTTCATCATCACCATCATCATCATTTCAGCCAATAGACGTCCACTGCTGGACATAGGCCTCCCCCAATGTTCTCCACACAGATCGGTCCAGTGCCGCCCGCATCCAATGGATTCCCGCGACCTTCACCATCTGTTCTCCTCGCTATGTGCCCTGCCCATTGCCACTTGAGGCATGCAATCCTTTGGGCTATGTCTGTATCCTTAGTTCTCCTGCGGATCTCATCATTTCTGATACGATCACGCAAGGAGACTCCGAGCATAGCTCTCTCTATTGCTCTCTGAGTGACTTTGAGCCTCCTTAATCGGCACATTGTAAGCGGCCGTTTCGGTTCCGTATGTCATCACTGGCAACACACACGCATTGAAGACTTTCGTCTTGAGATACTGCAGTAGATGGGCCGAAAATATGCTGCGTAGCTTCCCGAACGCTGCCCAGCCGAGTTGGATTCGTCGATCTAGTCGTCTCAGTAGAGTCTCCCAACAAGTGGGTCTGAAAATGAACATGGACAAGACGAAAATCATGTCGAATTCCCATGTCGTACCCACTCTTGTAAAGGTTGGAAGCTCTGCACTGGAAGTTGTAGATGAGTACATCTACCTCGGACAAAAAGTCCAGCTTGGTAAGTCCAACTTTCAGGAAAGTTGTTACTGGCAGACAAATCGGTCTACCTTCCTTCGCAGCCTTTTACTACGCGCACCTGCGGTACCACTGTTCACTAACTCACTATTTTCTTGCAATGGTTCTCGACACACAACACTCACATTACATGGTAGAAATCCCGCAAATAACTATTCTAATTTTAGTTAACATGAACGTTTAAAACAATACCACACACATCGGGGTATGCGGAGCTGTCGGATTTCCTCATTCGATTCGCACCTTAATATCAAACACTATCGGTTCATTGTCGATTGGGGAGTTTCGGCGGACTGTGGTGGCCTAGTGTGTGGCCGTATGAACATTAATAAACTTTAAGTTATTATAGGTAAACTAAGTTAAAGCATAGTTAGTTGAGTATATAAGTAATACAATGTCCACGCTCTGCCGACAAACTGTTGCACAGTTTGGCAGAATCACATTTTTGTAAATGTATAGGTATGCGTTGCTTGATAAATAAATAAAAAAAAAACATTTATTTGTTCAACACACACGACACACAACTTAAAAAAATACATGTACTATATACGAGTATTACTAAGGTCGTGGAGTACCTACTCGTACAGATTTGTATTGACTCAATGGTAAATAATGGTACGTCTATATGTATTTCTGATCCCACAGGTAGTACCTGCTTTATTATTTAATGTCACTTAATAAATTAAAAAAACAACATGTATTAGTTAAAAATTACGTTACATGACCTGTAATGAATATGCTCCACTGTTATTCAATTTTTTTTTTTTATTTTAGGAGCTTTGTCAATTTGCCAATGTCGCTCCGTTAAGATCAACCATTTTGTGATTGAAATCGAATAAAAGGAAAACTTAAGAATTAAATGCTAGAAACAATCTATAGCACGCTTTAGCCTCTTCTGACATTGGAGTAGATTCAAATATTTAATCAATCAAGGTAACCATATAATTATCACAATAAATAAAAAAAATTAAATGAATAAAAAAGGTTTTCGATTTTTAAGGTTTATAACATGAAGATTTATTTCACTAATCATTCTTTAACAATACTATAATTAATGAAACCATGTTTGTGGATAAAAATAGTTATAGTAGATATTTTTATACCAATCTTTTTGCAATTTATTTTTAAGTAAGTAACGCACTTAAAAATGTATGTTTATTTATGTGATAGGTGGCACACGAGCAGACTGATCACCTGTTGGTAAGCGACTGCCGCCGCCCATGGACTCTCGCGACACCAGTGGAGTCACAAATGCGCTGCTAACCTTTAAACCTCCCTTTCCTGCGATTCACCCCGAACAGCCCGCAGCTTACTCTTTCGCTCCTGGATTGGGCCTTCAGTATCCTCATTCACGCACCGGAACACAGCACAGTGCTGCTTCACGTCAGTTTTGTGAGAGGCCGTGGCCGAATACCACAGTCGAGTCGTCCCATTCACGCCGAAGCATGGTGTGGCGTGAAAAATTATCAGAAATTCACTCCTTATTGAAAACCCTCAAAGCCTCTTTTGGTAGCCTACCATTTAATTAAAACATAGCCTCACTTACTTCACAAACCATTTTAAAAGAAGCCAGAAAACAATACTAAAGTTGCTTTGTGGCCAGAGCCCGCCATAACAATCGGGTTCCCGTTGAAATTAATTTTTAATTACAGGCGCAGAATAATTGTTACTGCTAAGAATTTTGCGAAACATTCTATTGTGTGAACTTTCACAGTTTTTGTTTAGTGAAAAAACTTTCCATTTCATTTGGCTTCGTTTTTATTTCGAAACAAGGTTATTTTATATAATATATTTAAAACTTGCCGTGCCGTGTTGTTCCCGGCAGAGTAGAATAGGCCACCCTCACTCTTACCGAGGTGTCGTAAAAGGCGACTAAGGTAAAGCTGCTAGCATAATCATCAGCACCCAGAGAAGGAAAACTCTGCATTTATATCTAAGCCCTCGCCAACCCGTCTGCCAAGCGTGGTGAGTATGGAAATTACCCCTCATGTGATTGAGGGAGGCCCGTGCCCCAGCAGTGGGGACTTAAATGGGCTAACGATGACGATGATCTAAAGCTTTTGTTTAGGTACAACGATAAAAAAAAATGGAGACAATATCACATATATTGCCCGGTGCCTAACTATGGTTTTCCCTTGTACCATGGAAACCAGGAACAAAGAAGCCACAGACACCCAGACGCAACACAAATATCTGTTTTATCAACAAACATTGTTGGTGCCGGAATCGAACCCGCGATCCTTGCGTCTCAAACCGGCGGTCTAAACCACTACGATAATCGTTTTGCTTTCCATCAGAATTCGAGCCAATTGCCACTATTTCACTATTCCAAACAGAAGGCGAGCCAATTGCCTCTATTCCAAAACTCTCGCGACCGTGGGATAGCCACTATTCGGCATGAATGGGCCGGCTCGACCGGAATGATACCACCACGACTTTACAGAAAACCGGCGTGAAGCAGCACTGCTCTGTTATATGTTTCGATGCGTGAGTGAGGGTACTGGCTGAAGGTCCCGCATCGAACCCACGACCCTTTGCGTCTTAACCAGCGCACAAAACACTGCGCTAAACGTGTCGTCAAAATAAATAAGCTTAAAAGTGTTCCTGAGGAAAATGTACATGAATAACAATTAACATCGTCAGCCCATTTAAGTCCCCACTGCTGGGACACGGGCCTCCCTCAATCACATGTGGGGTAATTGCCATACAAACTACGCTTGGCAGACGGGTTGGCGAGGGTTTTGATATAAATGCAGAGTTTTCCTTCCCTGGGTGCTGATGATCATGCCAGCAGCTTTACCTTAGTCGCCTTTTACGACACCTCGGTAAGAGTGAGGGTGGCCTATTCTACTCTGCCGGGGACCACACGGCAAAATGAATTGAAAAACAATGTATAAGGTGTATTTTTCTCTTTTTGTCTCTTTGTCGGTGCGTTTTTCAATCATCTTGAAAAAATACAACGTCGAGTTCACCCTATTAAACCTGGCAAAAAAGTATCTTTCAAATAATTGGAACATTTGCATCTGGATCATTGCAAAGATGCGGAACAGTGAAACGCTTCATTTGAATCATTTGGAACATCAACTCTCAGATAGATCCGTGATTACTTGATTTTGTTATAAATGAATAATCGATTCCCTCCTTCTGTGTCTGTCATATAGCTATCTATTTTCCCCGCGTAATACATAGAAAGACAATTACCGATTCACCCCGAACAGCCCGCAGCTTACTCTTTCGCTCTGAATTCGGACTATTCCGCTCATTCGGATCATTCGCCTCACTCGGATCATTCCGCTCATTTGGATCATTCAGCTCACATGGATCTTTCCGTTCATCCGTATCATTCGGCTCCGTTCATTTGGCTCAATCGGCTTTTTATGATAGGGTTTAGACGTGCGTAACTCTTTACTGAACGGCCCGGTTCTTAAAACTGTACCTACCTGTAACCTGTAACCCGGTACTTAAACTAGTCCTGTTGGTCTAGTGGTTTAAGTACCGAGCTACTACCACCCTATCATTATTGAAGATAAAATAATACCAATATCTGTAATAGATAATTTAACAGTTTAGTTATTATAGTGGTAATGTAAACTTTTTTTTTCATCTATATTCAATTTATATATTCAATTTCATTTGTTAAATTACTTTGCACTGCCTTTCCTTATTACGAATACGATATTTCTTTCCTCTAACCAAAGGTTGACTGGAAGAAATCGCTACAAGCGATAAGACCGCCTTATTGTACTGTCTGTTGCTGTTGTATCATGCTTGTATTTTATTTTTATGCAATAAAGAATATCTATCTATCTATCTATATAGTTGCAGACAAATAGACAGATCACCTGATGGTAGGTACGAGTAAGCCACTGCCGCCGCCCATGGATACACGCGATACCAGTAGAGTCAAAACTGCGCTGCCATACTTTTAACAGCGACCGTGGGAGAGCTTCGATATGAATGGGCTGGCTCGAACGGAAATATACCACGGCCTTACAGAAAACCGGCGTGAAGCAGCACTGCGCCGTGTTTCGCTGGGTGAGTGAGGGTACCGGCGGCCTAATCTGGAGGATAAGGGGGTTTAACACAGCACAGTGCTGCTTCACGCCGGTTTTCTGTAAGGCCGTCTCTTATCACTTCGGTCGAGCCGGCCCATTTATGCCGAAGCGAGTGGCCCTCCCTTGGTTAGTGGCTCCCACTTACTTGGTGAAACACACCGCCGATTCTGTTACATATAGGTTTCTACCACCGTGGTATCACACTGGTCATGCCAGCACTAAGGTATTCTTGCCGAAGCATGGTCCCAAGGTCAACCACCCATTCATACTGAAACATGGCTCTCTCACAGACAAAAAACCACAGTGATGACCTTTTGTGTACAATGTAGCCTCATGAATAATAAAACCTTAAACTCTAATAAAGCTGCCATTTTTATTCGGGGCAATGTTGGCACGAGTGTAAGTGACAGCCGCAACAAACACTCTTTATATAGGAGCAAAAGTGTTCGTCTGTCTGTGAGCGACGTGTCGAGTGCACTGCGGAACAATATGTATGGAAACATACGGCGCTTGGTTAAGTTCTTAGACTCAATATCTGGTGTCAGATTTGAGTACAACCATGGACTAAGTATTTAGTTTATGGTGCAACCTAGATTTTAAAGTAATTAGAAGCTTTTAGGGTTCGTGTCATATTAAAAGCACTGAGTAAACTTTGTTACCTGTTACAATTTTAATACAAGCGTACCACGGGGCTCACCACACAATTACACGCTAAGATGAGGTCCTGTTACAAACACAAATCTAGATAATGATAAATAAATACATCTTTCACAACATCACATACATTGATCTGCCTCCAAGATAGGTAGCTCAAGCACCGTGTTACGGATATCAGAACCAACAGCGGAATTACAAATACATACATACATATGATATTTTCTTTTGTAAATACATACTTGTAATACATAGAAATCACCCAGACTAATACAAATAGACATGTTCATGCACACAAATGTTTGTACTGCGTTCACTACCACTGATGCTGACTGATCTATCAATGCAGGGTGAAAAGTTAGAACCTGAAATTTTGCACAGGGGTTGCTGTTATAGCGTAGAGGAACACCAAGAAATTGACCCCGTAAGGGATTTATAAAGGGGGGAGGGAGGGAGGGGGGCTAAGAAGGGGGGTTCAAATTTAGTATAAAAAAAATTGTATATATCAATAAGTAACTATTAGTGAAAATATAGTTTCGAGGATAAGAAAACCTAAAGAACTGGAGGTCATACTTTCGAATCCGAGCATTTTCCAAGCACCTTCACTCACTTTATGATTCTCACCAACTTGTTTCTAATTTAAAGCCTTAGGCAAGCGTGGTTAGCGTGCCTCGCCACTAATTGGGCTGGTAATCTTAGGATCATGGGCGGGAATTCATTGGATGCGGGAGCACAGGACCGATCTGTGTTGAGAACATTGGGGGAAGGTTATGTCCAGCAGTGGATGTCTATTGGATGAAATGATGATGATGATGAATCTTAGGATGACTGCTATCAGTGCTATTCACTGATAGCGTAAAGATTAATGACGCTGCATATCAGAGGCCTAGGTCCATCAAAAAAAAAAATGTTGAGAAATGAGGACAAGACGTTAATTCTGAGGTGAATTCCTCACCCGTACGTATACATGCAGACGGCCCGATGACTGACGGCAAACAATGCTACTAAATAGAATTTCCAACGCGCATGTGTCTAGTATTTCCAGAACAGATCTAATTCTGCTTTGATTTGAAGTACTACACCACTGGCTCAGGGACCCAAATAGAGTCTTAGCCTCCAAAACAAGAGATCGCCATTTCGGTCGATCCTGCGCGACTTTTTTGATCAGGAGCTCGCACAAATCAGTCTCAACGACGTCATTTCAGCGATACCAATGTCGCCAGCTACAGCAGCTACAGCTACAGCAGCAGACGAAAGTCTTCAATCAGTGCGTCCTACCCATCATGACATACGGAGCCGAAACGTGGACACTTACGCTACGGCTGGTCCACAAGTTAAAGGTCGCTCAGCGGGCTATGGAACGAGCAATGCTCGGCGTCCCTCTCCGAGATCGAATACGAAATGAGGTGATCCGGCAGAGAACCAAAGTCATCGACATTGCTCACCGAATTAGCAAGCTTAAGTGGCAGTGGGCTGGCCATATTAGCCGCAGAACCGACAACCGATGGGGTAAACGAGTTCTAGAGTGGAGACCGCGTCTTGGCAAACGTAATGTAGGGCGCCCTCTGGCTAGATGGGGGGACGATGTGCGCAGGTTGGCTGGCAAGAGCTGGATGCGAGAAGCCATGGATAGGTCACAGTGGCGAACAATTGGAGAGGCCTACGTCCGGCAGTGGACTGCGATAGGCTGATGATGAATGTCGCCAGCTAGGCGTCGGCCCACGGGTCGGCCTGGTTTGCTTTTTTTCATGAGACGATCTTCATCCAACCTTTCGTGATGCCCAAGCCAGCGAAGACGGTACGCCTTGATCGTGCCGATAATGTTGGCTATGTTGTGAAGTAAAATAAATAATTAATTGAGATGACGGGAACATAGGCTGCCAACTTTATAATAGTCCAATCGCTTATCATCAGGTCATCACTCATCTGTTCGTCTCTTTTATGATAGACGTGACAAACGAGGGAGTGGGTCACCTAACTATAAGTGATAGGTTGCTAATGCGTTGCTGGCTTTTTAGATTAGAGTTTGATCTTCACTTGAAGGTCTTTAAGTTGTAGCCGTCGGGAAATGCTGCTGCAGACAAACAGTTCCACAAAAAGGATGTACGTGATAGAAAATTTCACGAGAGACACACATAAAAGGCGGCAGACGAGCAGACGGATCGCCTAATAAGAAGCGATTGCCGCTGCCCATAGACACCCACAACATCAGTGGAGTCACAAGTGCGCTGCCAATCTTGTAACTCCTCGGATTGGGCCTCCGGTACCCTCACTCATGCAGCGAAACAAAGCACAGTGCTGCTTCACGCTACCAGCGCTCATCATCATCAAAAAGTAGGACATGTTAACTAAGCACAAAATTTTAAATTACTGTCTCTAAAATCAGCTTCCTGAGGAGGTGTTCCCTAGAGGCTAAAATTTGGGGGTTTTCAAAGCGCGAGTGAATAGGTATCTTCTAGGTAATCGTGCTACATCTTAGACTATATTATAACTTACCATCTGGTGAAATATGGTCAAATGCTTACCTATCTACATTAAAAACATTAAAAAATCAAAATTACTCACCACAGACCGCACCAACAGCTCAATCGTAAACCACACGTTGCAAACCAGCTCTATATAGAAGAAGGCAACGTGCGGCTGTCCATTGTCGTGCCAGGGTCTGGTCTCCACCATCGCTGTGAAGTTCTCGTACGACGCGTTGAACGTCTCCGCGGTGGGGACGACCACTCGTAGGTCGGGGTGGGTTTTCAGACAGAAGGACAGCACGGAGACGCAGATGAAGAAAACCGATATGGCCGATATCACCTGTGAAGGAAATTGGTAGAGTTTAACGAATAAGGAAATTGATAGAATTTCACAAACGTGGGAGAACCACGCTTGGGCTAGAATGGGCCAGCTCGACCGGAGTGATACCACTGCCTCACAGAAGACTGGCGTGAAGCAGCGCCTGCGCTGTGTTTCGCCGTGTGATTGAGGTTACCGCAGGCCCAATGGGGGGGAAGGCGAAAAGGTTGGCAGCGCACTTGTGTCTCCACTGGTGTTGCGGGTGTCCATGGGTGGCGGAATTGCTGACCATCAGGTGATCCGTCTGCTCGTCTGCCACCTCTCATATAAAAAAAATACTTATCATATTTTAATGTATGACAATTTGAAAGAGTACGAATACAAAAGCCTAGTCAAATAAAGACATTAAGAACTGAAAAAGGTGTTTTTTTTTTACATTATAGTGGACAAACGAGCAAACGGCACACCTGATGGGAAGTGATCACCGCCGCCCATGGACTTCTGCAACACCTGAGGTATCACATATGCGATGCCGGCTCTTAAGGAAGGAATAAACCCTTTTCTTGAAGGTCAACAGGTCGTATCTGTTCAAGGTGTGACATAGTTCACAAAATAGACGGACTGACCGGATGGCGTAATTGGTAGTGACCCTGCCTCTTACGCAAAAGGTCGTGGGTTCGATCCCCACTCTGGACAAACGTTCGTGCGATAAACACTTGTGTTTGTTCAGTGTCTGGGTGTAATATATGTATTTAAGTATATATTTGGGTTCCTCTGTTGTCTGATATCTGTAACACAAGTGCTTAAGCTACTTAGTACGGAATCAGGTCAACGTATGAGATGTTGTGAGAATTATAGTAGAAACGAAATGACATAGAACGCCAGCTGTAGCCAGGGTAATGTAGGCCCATTTCGTGCTAAAAAGGAAACTCGTAAATAATAATAATCTCTCTGTGAGAGAAAATAAATAAATTTTATTATTATTAGAATAGGTAACAAAAAGGTCTTAATTATATAATTATGTGGGTGTAGAAAAACTGCGTGGGTACAATGACAGAGATAGGCTTACTAAACCTGTGCAATATACAATATACTGTCTAGGACGTAGATCAATGAACTCTTAGAATTACTCCGCCGCCCATGGACATCTGCAACACCTGAGGTATCACATATGCGTTGCCGGCTCTTAAGAAAGGAGTACACCCTTTTCTTGAAGGTCACCAGGTCGTATCTGTTCGGAAACACCACGGATGACAGCTGGTTCCACAGTTTTACTGTGCGTGGTAGGAAATGACGTGAGAAACGCACTGTAGTCGATATAAATCCATCCAGGTGATGTGGATGGAATTTGGCGTTCTGACGTGATGTGCGGTGGTGAAAAATTGTAGCTGGAATAAGGCCGAACAGCTCCTCGGAACATTCCCCATTGTAAATGCGATAGAAGATGCACAGTGATGCTACATCTCTACGCAATGACAGAGGATCAAGTGTGTCGGAAAGTGCCTGGTCGTCGATAATTCGGACCGCCCTTCGCTGGATACGATCCAGAGGAAGACGCTGATATTAAATTTGGGAATTTAATGTTAGATTTATTGTAACGATAGTTTAAGTCTACTCTGAACTAAAATGTTTGTTCTAAAGTTTAAATAAGTCTATCTTAGTGCTGTTTTTAATTGCAATTAGTGAAACTGTAAGTCTATTATTAATCATATTTTTGTGCAAAGTTTGTAAAGGACTGTTTGTTTCCAAATAAATAAATAATAAAAAATAATAATAGATATCAAGGTGAACTAGAATCGTCCTTCTGTCTCTATATACCTGTACATCTGTCTGTCTTTGCGCCTGTAAAATTTAAAAAAAATATATCTTAGAACATTTTTATTGGTGTTTGATAAAACAATATATAAGTACCTATAATTATTACCTTACTCTATTATTATTATATTACTCGGACGATGTATATCCGTTATTATCTATCGTTTACACCCCGAAAACATCGTGCTTTGTTGATCTAACAACAAAATAAGCAGATAAGAACCGGCCAAGTGTGCGTCGGACTCGCTCATGAAGGGTTCCGTAGCAGCAAGTACGGAATAAATAAATAATAATAATAATAATAAATTCGACACACAATTTACCACTTTGGGAGCGTCTCTTGCGCAAAGTATTGTGTTTAGAAAAAAATGATGTTGAAAACCTCAACATCATTTTTAAAGACCCATTCATAGATACCCCACACGTATAGGTTTGATGAAAAAATATTTTTGAGTTTCAGTTTCAATTTTTATTTATTTTATTTTTTTTTTATTTCTTCGTCTTCATTCAAACTTCAAACCCGCGCAACTACCCCTTGGGGGTTGAAATTGGTTCCATGGGCGGCGGCAAACGCTTACCATCAGGTGATCCGTCTGTTCGTCTGCCATATTTCACATAAAAGAAACATGCCCAAACATCAATTTTAAGATTCTAACTTTTTGATCCCCTATACGGTATTTCATCCCCTAATTTAACCGCTCAAAAGGTGATTTTCCCAAAATCGTTTAAGTGAATTATTTTTTATTTGAATTATACGTATATATACAATTGTTCACTTTCCTAACATCAAACCTTACCTCACCTCTTAAGGGTTGAATTTATAAAAATGTTAAAACAGCTTGGTCTTGGTTTAAAATAAGGAGATCGTTTCAAGATTCTTACTTTAAAATGGCTAAACCCCCTTACTGGCATCCCCTATTTTACCCCCTTCAAGGGTGATTTTCAAAAATCGTTCAATTGGTTACCCTTTATTTCCAATCATTAGTCTGAATACAAATTTTCACATTTATAGAATATAAACGTTTAACTCCCTTTTTATCCCCTTAAAGGTTGAATTTTAAAAAACCTTCTTAGTGCTCACTTTCCCTATTAAAGGAACCCCCTTCCCAAATTTCAAGTTTCTAGGGTCAGTAGTTTGGGCTGCGGGTGCATTTCTAGTCACTTAATCACTAGAGTTTTCCTTTTATATATAAAGAAATAAATATTTACGAACGTACGTATTAATACGCCGTGTGGTCCCGGCAGAAAAGAATAGGCCACCCTCGCTCTTACCGAGGTGTCGTAAAAGGCGACTAAGATAAAGCTACTGGCATGATCATCAGCACCCAGAGAAGGAAAACTCTGCATTTATATCAAAACCCTCGCCAACCCGTCTGCCAAGCGTGGTGAGTATGGCAATTACCCCTCATGTGATTGAGGGAGGCACGTGCCCCAGCAGTGGGGACTTAAATGGGCTGACGATGATGATGATAAAATAAATATTTCACAACATCACATCCATTGATCTGACTCCGAGATAGGTAGCTCAAGCACCTGTGCTACGGATATTAGAATCAACAGTGGGATTACAAATATATACCTATATTACTTTTCTTTTGTAAATAAATACTTATAATACATAGAAAACACCCAGACCAATACAAACCATGTTCTTGCACAGAAATGTTTTACTATGCGGGGATCGAACCGCACCCCTAGACCAAAGGCAACGCTCACTACCACTGTTCCAATTGGGTCGTCAAATATAAAGATTCAGAACTACCTCCTTTTTGAAATCGGTAATAACAAAGCTCATCACGTGTCTAACGCACATCCTGTGCCATAGAATTCTTCAAACGGACCAAAAAGCACGAAGTATATAAAAGTAAACCAAAATTCCTTTTTATTTTCTCTTTAATATGACCAAAATTACAAACGTCATAAACTCATCCTGTTTGTTTGCCTATTAAAATTTAATACCACGAAATGAAACTAGATGGTGCTGTGCACTATTGCATCGCACCTGCAACATTATTTCTGTGAGCGTATATAGGTCAAAGGTGATGTTTGCCTAACTAAGTACGGTTCATATCAAAGAGTAGTATTATATACCGGAAAAAGAGAGCCCTCTTGAGAAAGTTTTATGCAAACTCTTTGAAAGCAGCGCCTCTAGCGAATTGATCCGAACTTTACGTTACGTCATGACCGTTACGTCACGACCGTTACGTCACGACCGTTACGTCACGACCGCTACGTCACGACCGCTACGTCACGGTATTTTCAAATGTTACTAGGACACTAGGATACGACTATTTCTTCTTATATAATAAATTATCAACTTTTTCCACGCGAAACTAATGTTGATAATTTATTATGAAAGAAGAAATAGTCGTATCCTAATAGCATTTGAAGAGCTAATATTAATACCAGAAGGGAAGTGATTGAGTAAAACTACAAGAATAAATTATAAATACATTTATTAATATAAAAAAACTTTTTGTTTTCTATTTTTATAATGTTTCAATTTGTTATAATGTATTTGGGCCGCTCTCTTTACTTCATCATCACCACCAAAAGTTAATTTTCCAATTAAAATAACATTTATTGATATATTTAAAAAATACCTTTTCTTCCTTATGAACATCACACTCAAAAGGACAGTCTATTAATAAATCTTGGTACAACAATTTGATTGGGTTAGGAAAAACATGAACAGGTGTACCTGAGAGACAATAATACATTGTTTACATTAATGCTGAGGGATATTCTTTCCCTGTCCTATGATAGTATCATATGATAAGTAATAGAAGAGTCGACTAGAAGGCAACATGCACATAACACCTGTGTGAGAGAAGGAAAACCGAAATAAACCCTCTCTTGCCAACGTGATAGCAGTAGGATAAAGACCTCCGATGATCGTCACATTTCAGTGGCGTGAGTTAGGAGAGGCCTGTGTCCAGCAGTGGACGAATATGGGCTGATTATGATAAATTATTTAAGTCGGGTATTTCCATATTCAGATCAGAGGGGCTACTGCGCAACTTTATGTTAAACAATGTTTAGCTTGCTAGCAACGTTCAACAGAACAAAACAGCAAAAATCTATCGAAATGTGGAATTCAAATGACACAGTCATATTTCTTAACGATATTCGATTCGAACAACGGCGATTGGGCGGTAGGCCCCCAGTATTGAAATACATGTTTTCGTTCAGGATGTAGGTATTAAAACTTTCAGTTTGCTGAGGATGAGGATCATAACACAGGTTAAAACTTACCAGTTCCATACCCACGGCCACAATATACAATGCTGGCCTGGCATAATTAACTTTTCAACACATACTTTAGCGTCCGTATCGCAATAACAGTTTCACTAACAACTACTAGGACAAAGGAGACTGAAACGTATTTATAATATTACTCTTTGACCGAAATTCAACTCAACGTTTGTGTTGTATCGATAACTCAATTTCTCTTTTTCAAGTAAGGATTCTTCAGGATATTTTTTGGTGAAAAATAAAATGCACAGCATTTGCAAAAAAATCTCAGATCTGTGTTTTTTTATTTGCTCAAAAAAAGTTATGGCCCTGGGTATAAATGTAGTTTTTTAAATTTAAGTGGACTGTAAAAAATCTGCATTGGGCGTATGTATTTTGGCTACGTTAAATTCGGAAATATGCTATCCATTCTATTCTACAGTTTGTTTGTGTTGTCAACTGTTTTCTGTTCTATCATGACACCATTTTGACTTTTACACATTCCAATTTACCATTTTTTTAAATTAGTCATTCATTCGTAACAATTCATTAGATTTTATTTTGTCTAGACATTTCAAACTAGTAAATATTTCTTGATAAATAAGAATAGGTAATTTGAAAAATTGTAAATTAATTAAATAATTTTGATAGGATGTAAATAATGAGCTAGCGGCATCTAGCACAACTTTAAGAGACTACAAACAAGCCTATTTCAGGATCATGTCGCTAGATAACTCTGCTTTCTATGAAAAAAAAACCTATGTTCCGACTGTCATACCCCGTCATACACTGTGTATTTTGATCAGTTCACATCCATTCACAAAGCATAAGAGATTATTCACGTAAAATTATTACTTTTTCTCCAACAAAAAGTAAAGGAAACAACCGCCATCAAAACTTTGACGATGATAAAAAAGAACTTTCTTGATTCGTGTATGGTTTTTGTTAAATAAATTCGTTTTTTCTCTTTAAACGTTCTTTTATTTGTATCTGGGCACAGTGGAAAAAGGATCAGTGAAGTTTCTTAGAAGTTAGTACATAAATGTTTTTTAATAATAGCGGCCCACCCTCACTTTGTTTCACATAATTAGTTCCACTTTATACCAATAGATGACGATAGGTATCGATTACATCGTGCAAGCGATTCGCGTTTTCAGATTACCTTAAGCATTGCCGCTGTCTAATGGATTAACCTCTTTATACATAGTGTGGTGTAGTGATTCGATGGACTGTATATAATCGAGCGCTGGTGATGGGATGCCAATAAAACCTTATATTAACACAGGTGCTTCAGCTACCTATCTCGGAGTCAGATCAATTTATGTTATGTTGTGAAATATTTAAATAAATATTTCACAACATAACATACATTGACCTGACTCCGAGATAGGTAGCTGGAGCACCTGTTTTAATCGCTAAAGTTCTGCTGATATAATAAATAATATTTATTATATCAGCAGAACTTTAGCGAAATTTTCACAGACACAGATATTAACAACAAGACAATCAATACAAACAAAACAACAATATGTCAAAATCAGTAAAAAGAATAAAACTTGAAACAATATACATAAAATGTTCCTTTTTCATTTTTAGGGTACTGTAAAAAGTTACTTAATTTTTTATTTTATTTTAAGATCTGTAATTGTACATGACATGTAATATGTTATAATAACAATTGGTATCTAACAATTAACGACGAGAAAAGTAAAAAAAAAACAATGAATATAAGTTTTAAACTAAATATAATTATAACAAACACAAATTCGTCACATAATATTGTTTCACGACCTTTTTTCTATACTGTACTTAAGTCGGCATCCGAAAAATGGCAGTTTCTCTAAAGACCATCTCTTTACCAGAACCGTGTCATTGAAAAAGCGACTTAAGAACGGTAAGACTAAAATTCATATTCGTTAAATTAAATGAGTAAGTGTGAAATCTTTGCACGTATGTACGAACATTAATTTCAGGAAACGACTCTCACTGACGCTTACATTAATTCTTTATAGTTCTTCAGCCAAATGTGAACGCTTAATGTTAGGCTCAGATGTTCTTTACAGTCTTGAACGCCTAATTTAAGAGGTTTGGGAGAAATATTTCTTTTTTATTAGCGTGGGCACAAAAAAGTTTCAAGAGGCGGATTACAAAAGTATAAAAATAAACCGACTTATACGTACCATTGTACGTATACCTACTTTTTATCCTGATGTTTGTACGTATACCTACTTTTTATCCTAAGAGTGCACTTATGAGTGCTTGCGCACACACAAGTGCACTCTCTATTTCCTTACCCTCATATTTCTATGGGACACCACTATGACACGACCGAAGAGGGATCAGGCGCAAGACCAACGGCTTAACGTGCTTTCCGAGGCACGGGGGTACAAAACCGCCAACTTCCAGACTCCGGGCTGACTAAACTGAGCATTTCTTACCAGAAACACCACTCAGGTACAAATTTTGGCCCGACCCGGGGATCGAAACCGGGACCCCAAGCGCAGCCGTCGCTTTAAAGTGCGACCTACTAACCACTGAGCCACCGAGGCAGTCGAAATAAATATCAAGTCATCATTTCATCGTAACATCATTATTACGTTGAAGTGTTGATAGCTAAAAAAAATTTTATAATCAAATATACTTTTCATTTCAATTTAATCAACAACCGCTTAAAACTCTTCCGAAGAGATGCCATTAAAATAATGAAAAAATATTAAGTACCACAGTACAATGGCTGCCAGCAGCTTTGGCTTATACAGCGATGGTAGCACAGTAGATAATGACGCGCCTTCTACACGGGATGTCGTGGTTCGAATCCGATCATGCACCTCTGCATGTTTCAAATCTATGTGCGTATTTCTACTTTGACTTGATTTAAGGTGACGGGTAGGGCACACTAGCGACGCCAATTGATTTTAATTTTTAGCTTCTAAACTGCATCTATTTCAAACAATTTCGGGGTTACAAATTCTTGGCAAACACTTACACTATTTATTAGATAACCATGCACAAATGTTGGGTCCGTTTTTGTATGCGAAAAATTGATTCACGTCAAAAGTGGTCGCTTTTGGCGTGAATCAATTTTTCACGTAAGCTTTGGGTCCAACATTTGTGCATGGTTATTTAATAAATAGTATAAGTGTTTGCCGAGAGGTTGTAACATCGAAATTGTTAAAAATAGATCCGATTTAGTGGCTAAAAATTAAAATCGATTGGTGTCGCTAGTTAGTGCTACCCGTCATATGTCTCCTAGGTGGGGCAATGGGCGTCCACAGTGCTCCGCCATCTCGGACGGTCTTGAGCTTCGTGCTTTAGTCCTAAGGTCTTCCCTTCTGCAGTGATAGTCCGCCGCCAGAGTTGTTTAGGGGGGCCACGTTTCCGTTTTCCTTGAGGGTTCCAATCTAGGGTTGGCCCCGGTATGTGGTCCGGTTCCGTTCGGAACGTGTAGCCGATCCAGTTTCCAGCCGTCGTTTAATCTGCTGGTCGATCGGAGTCTCACCGCAGCGATCCTCTCCCGTAACGAACGCAATCTAGAATTTCCACCTGGAGTAGAATTCGATCATCATCATCATCACTTCTCTGAAACTCGGAGCCCGGGGTTCGCTTTACTACTTCGACTCCTCCACTTCGCACGGTTTGTTTACAGGACACCCTGTTGGTCTAGTGGTTTAAGTACCGGGCCGTGATATCGAGATCCTGGATTCGATTCCTGCAAAAAGTCGCTTACCATCATGTGATCCGTCTGCTCGTCTACCACCTATCACATAAAAAGTATGTTAAGCATTTTTATAACAAAGCTTAGGTTTGTGATCACTAAAGCAAATTAGGAAAGCGTGGTGATTGAGCCTAATCCCATCATAGTAGCGATAACTTGATTTCTATGATGGAGGCCTTTGCCCTGCAGTGGGACATTATACTCGTATAGGCTGATACTATGTAATCCATTATGACGTCAAGCTACCTTTTTCACCTGGAGTACAATTCGATATTATTAAAAAAATATATGGAATAGCAATTGAATCGAAAAGAAGAATGTTCACTGTCTCGGAACTTAATGTGTACTCAGAAAACCGTACCGTATAATATTTAAGTACCTACCTACAGTTACAAGTAATAAAGATTCTGATTCTGAAAGCTGGTATGTGGGTCATCCCATGGGGCCTTTTGTTAATTTTCCAATGTAATGCTCAGGGGTTCTAAGACTCATTATCATTCATCAAACATTTCATATATTGACCTGATCCCGTACTAAGACAACGGACGAAGTACAAATGTATTCGGATAAGGTGAGAGAAAATCGAATGAATTATGTTAAAAAAATGTAACATTAGACTGTGGTCAAAGTAGCAAATAGACTGTACCACACCGTGTTTTTTTTTATGTATGTTCACCGATTTCTCCTCCAATTGTTGACCGATATGCATAATTCTTTTTTATTTGAATGAACATACTTCCAAGTTCGTCCCAAAGAAATCATAATCCCTGTTGAATAATTAAATGAATTATTAATTACAAGATAGTCTTGGGCGCCTTGGACTACCTATCCATAGATACCCCACACGTATAGGTTTGATGAAAAAAAAAATGGGTTTTAGTTTCAAGTATGGAGACCCCACATTTTTTTTACTTTTTCCAATTTTTGTGTAAAAATCGTAATACATCTATTTACCAAGTTTCAATAGTATACTTCTTATAGTTTCGGAGAATAGTGGCTGTGACATTCGGACGGACGGACAGATGGACAGACATGACGAATCTATAAGGGTTCCGTTTTTTGCCATTTGGCTACGGAACCCTAAAAAGCCACCTGGTAAAATATCAGATGCTGTTTTTTGAAAAGCAAAAACTTATTTCTAAACGTATTCCCAATCCGCCCATCACAATATCAAAAGGTGCTTTCAAATACATTATTCACAGGGCCCTTAGGAAAAAAACAGTCAGTCACGGACCCTGTCATGGACAGGACGCTCCGTTATCCGCTTGGCAGATGAAATATGAGACCCACGTCGGAGATTTGTACAGTATGCATAGTAATGGAGGTCAATGTGACTCGAGTAGATGGACGGCCTACCCGGGTTTTCAAGTTTGAGCTGGCTTGCTTTTTACCGTGATGACAAAAAATACAAGCTTGCATATAAACAAAACATACATATATTTCTCGCACCCAAACGAGGGAGACACACAGTGCGTGTGAAAGGGAGGGAAACTCTGATTCAGTCGTATTGTCAAGTTTGTTGCAAGTTACAGGTTCCGCAAATCATAATGTAATCATAAATTTACTAATTTGTTGGCACAAATAAAGTAACATAGAGTCTTGTATAATTATTGTTTTCACAGTCCACAATATCAAATTAAAACCCCGCCTCTGTGTTCGATTGAGCAATGAGCACTTCAAAAATTTAATTGTGTGTTGCAAAACTCAAAATTATTTGCGAGCCATTCATTTCATTTTCCTCTCCATTAAATGAGTTTCAAACATTGTCTTTAATCTCGTAACTCGCCACAGCTAACTTAAACACAGTGTAAGTACAAAAATGCAATTTTGAAAGAATTTTATATGGACACACAATGCCAGGGCACAGCGCATCGCAATTTTGCACGGTGGATTTTAGAAATGCGATGCTATCCAGGGCGCGGCGGATAGTGTTGTATGGCATACGGATTTTCTGGTAGAAGCCGCGCCATCAAAGGAGTATCGCGGCTAAAAAAGAAAACTAAAATTTGACATTCCTTCAATCAATCAATCAGCCTATCGCCGTCCACTGCTGAACGTAGGCCTCCCCCAAAGAATGCCAACCAACCCGGTCCTAAGCGGTCCGCACCCAGTTCACAGCAGCCATCCTTCTCAAATCGTCCATCGTGCCGCAGGGCGTCCAACACTGCGTTTCCCCACGTGTCGACCACTCCACTCCAGTACGTGTCGATTTCATCCTTTATCAGTGCGTCTAGAAACATTACAGGCCCATCTCCACTTCAGCGTGCTGATCCTGCGTGCTATGCTTGGAGTCTCTCTGGCGGATAAAATTCGTAACGAGGTTATTCGTGAGAGAACCAAATGTCATGAACATTCCTTGTGTCTAAATAAATATGCTCAAATTTTGGAGGTGACAGAAGTGGTGCCTTTCAGGGGAGATTTTGTTTTAGTACGTTTTATTCAAAATCCGTCAATGCGTTGCGTTCCGGCCTATCCCGGCCCGTCACATTGGGTTATGAAACATTTTGCGCTATGATGCGCTCCACGCCAATAGGCGCGCTCCGACCCGTCCCAATGGGCGCTTACCATTATGTGTAGAGCTAAAGTCCAAGGATCAGACTATTGTCATTTCATACAAGTTTCTCTATGCATGTTACCATGTACACGCACAAAGAAACTTTTATACAGCACAGATCGGCTAGCACGAACATTAAAGGAAATAAGGTAGCATACCTACGCAGTACTTTGTCACCTATTAATTCTAAGGCTCTTACTTAGAAGATGGTTATGCTTCGATAGAGTGAAAAGAGAGGGATGCCTCCCGAACATCTATAGGATAGTAAAGTATCAGCCCATATACTATCCGACTGCAGGGCAAAGGCCTCCATCATAGAAATCAAGTCATCGCTACTATGATGGGATTAGGCTTAATCACCGCGCTTGCCTAATGCGGATTGGTGATCAATAACCTGAGATATGTTTGAAAAGCTTAAAACATACCTTTGCTCGAACCGAGAATCGAACCCAGAACCCTGAGATCAGGGCCCGGTTTTTAAACCACTCGACCAACAGGGCGTCTACAACACACGGGCTATTTTACTAGACGCCAAGTTGGCCTTTTCGTAGGGGACCAGGTTTATTGGAAAGTTTCCACCATGGTATGTGCGCAGGGATCCGTGCTTGGACCAATACTGTGGAACGTTTTGATCTCGTCACTGGAGCCGCCGCTTGCTCCAAGGTTTATCTTAGCCACGTGGTACTAGCTATTTGTACACTGTGACTTAAGTTTCACCATTCACAAAAATACATCGACAATAAACTTCGTTTCGCGAAACAATGCTTCATAAGGAAGCCGTAAAAGACATCTGTTTAATGTTTTAACCCAGTTTTCTTCCTCGAGTATAAATAAGTCAGTTTTTCTTCTGAGGAAAGTAATACAATAGCCTTAACTACCAACATTTAATTTAACAACGTAAGAATCGATTAAAATCGTATGAAAATCAATTTCAACTTCTACGTGGACTAAAGCACCGCCATAAGCTAGTCTGCATGGTAGGGACTAAAGTCAGATTATTAAGTAAACGAAGTAAATTGACAGATGCTGTATGGGGACTTTACTAGTCCCTATACATTTGAGCATTTTGAAGTAAGTGAGCGTAAGTGGGTGGAGGTACAGAGGACGGCCGAAAAAGAGATGGATGGATTGTGTGAAGAATGACATGATGGAAAAAGAGGTGGATGATTCGATGACGAATGACAGGGACGTATGGAAAAGGAAAACATACTGCGCCGACCCCAGATAACCTGGGAAAAGGACAGGAGGATGATGATGATGACATTTGAGCATTTTGAAAATTCAAATGCAATAAGTAATCAAACTATAACAATAATATCCTCCAACCGATTACGGCTACGGCGGCCAATCTCAACGATTAGCCACATACGCAGGATATATATTATAGTGCTCAAGTGTGTGCATAAACACAAGTGCACACTTTTCCCTTACCCTCTTATTCCGATGGGACACTATTGTGACACGACCGGAGAGGGTTCGGGCGCAGGATCAACAGCTTAACGTGCTATACGAGGGTACAACAAGACTGCCAACCTCCAGACTCTGGGCTGCCAATAGGAATTTCATACCGAAAACTTAAGTACATTTTTTTATATATAAGACGGTAATAGATAAGGACGGTGGTAATTGCCAACCATCAGGTATCCTATCTACTCGTCTGCCCCCTGTCTCATAAAAAAAATCAGATGTCCAAAAGTAAAAGAACTTTTGCTTGCCTTGGAGGGACGTCAACAAAAGGCAGTTACCGTGGAAGTGCCACGCTTCGGCATGAATGTACTCGCTCGACCGGAGTAATACCACAGCTTTACAAAAAATCGGCGTGAAGCCGCACTGTGCTGTGTTTCGCTACGTCAGTAAGGGTATCGGAGGTCCAATCCAAAGGAAATGGGGGTTTAAAGGTTGGCAGTGGATTTGTGACTCCACTGAAAATTATAATTCCCATATTATTTGAAAAAAGTAACTACTAAGTTTCTTACTTATTCTTCTCGGTAAAAAATTACATTGCGAATCAGCGGTAGATTATAATATTTGACATTCATAAATGTTCTGTATGGACCATAGACTTAGAATGCCGCCCTGCTAGGTATGGACTTAAATTGAATATGAAATTTTTGATTTTGATTTGACTGCTGTCGCGGATGTCTATGGGCGGCAGCAATTGCTTACCGTCAGGCGACCCGTCTGCTCATCTGCCTCTTATCACAAAAATAAAATTTAAAAACTAAAACCCGACTGCCAAAAATCACGATCTAAAAAGTACAAAACAAGAAAATTGTCTCTGCTGAAATGATTATGCCGTATCGCTGTGGTCGTGTGCCACATTGATTTTATTTTATTATTATAATGAATCTGTTTTGCTACAGTAGGTGGCATACGACCACGGCGATACGGCATAATCATTTCAGCAGAGACAATTTTCTTGTTTTGTTCTTTTTAGATCGTGTTTTTAGTAGTCGGGTTTTAGTTTTTAAACTTTATATTTATTTAACATATTTTTAGTTATATAAATATCATTACATATTTGAAATGTGCTACAAAAAAATTTTTTTTAGTTCCTTACTCTAAGTTCACTAGAGGGCGCTGTAATAAATTTAACGTGACGTCAGGTTGCCTATAACCAGAAGACAACCAAGACGCTTCTAACGACACCTCATTTGTTCAAATATGATAACTCGTTTAGAAGTTACGTGGAAACAGATGAACATACATACATACATACATAGCCTGTCAAAATCATAACCCTCCTTTTGCTTTGCCGTAGTCTGGTAATAAAAAAGGCTAATCTTATAACTTTGATAGTGGTCCTTACCCAACCACGCCAGAGCTTTCACAGTGAGATGTGAGGAGAACACATTTGGTATTTCTCATCCAGGATACCAACATCGGGTCAACAATCTATTTGATCATTTTAGAGCCAAAAAATGCAAGGCTTTTTTAAAAACACAAACCCGTGCTTCATTCGGCAAGGGTTTACTAAGTCTGATATATTGCTGGCCCGCTGCAGTAGAAATTGTCGGGTCTAAAATGTCGCTTAAAGCGGATTACGGGTGAATATGTTTATATTAATTTTTAATTTGGTTGAATTTATTACGGCTGTTGGTTTTAAATGTTGTTTTATTAGATTGAAAAGTAAGTTTTGAAAATTATTAAAATAATAGGTATAAACTAAGTATAAAGATGAGGTCGATAGGGTTTTGTGAGGACTCTCGGCGAATGACTAGCAGTAAGAAAGACCGAGATGGAGGCTCCTTATTATCGGAGGCCAAGACTCACTACGGGCCACCTAGTAGTTTTTAAGTTGTCTATTTTATACAATAAATCATATTTGCTCCAAAGTACTTCAATCATTATTTTGTGTTGGTTCAGTGTCTGGTTGTAATATATGTATTTAAGTATATATTTGTGTTCCTCTGTTGTCTGATATCTGTAACACAAGTGCTTAAGCTACTTAGTACGGAATCATTCAATGAATGAGATGTTGTGAGAATTATTATTAAATTTATTATTATTATTATTTTAACTAAAATGCTGTTTGTTTTCCATTTAGAAATAAATAAATAAATAAAGTTTATCCATCTATCTTTTTATCTTTCCAGCTGTACTTTAGACGTGTAATAAATTTAAAAAGCCGGCCAAACACACGTAATGTGGAGTTCCGTAGTTGTCCATTATGGTGTCACCTTCTATGGACTTATTTTTTTTTTAATGAGTAATGGAAGCAAACGTGCAAGCGAGTCACCTGATGGTGTGTGATTACCGCCGCCCTTGGACCTCAGCTACACCAGAGGGAGTGGAGATGCGTTACCGGCCTTTTAGGAAGGTATAGGCTCGTTTCTTGAAGACCTCAATGTCGTACCGGTTCGGAACAAGGCTGCGAGAAGTTGATTCCGCAATGAGAAGTTGCGTGGCAAAAAATAACGTGTCAAGGGTAAGGTGGTGGACCTCAGTGGCGGGTATTAACTCAAACAACTCCTCGGAACACTCACCATGGTAAAGGCGGTAAAAGACACAGAGATGCGAGTTCTCTCCGCAGGGCCAGAGAGTCTAAGCGATCAGTGATCAATGATTCGAGTTGCAAGATGCTGAACGAGGTCAAAAGGGAGGAGCTGACATTGGGGTGCTTCGGCCCAAAGATGAGAGCAGTAGTCCATGTGAGGCCGAAGTTATACCTTATAGATCTGAAGGCGGTGTGTTGGCGTAAAATACCACCTTGCTCTACCGAGGACACCTATCTTCTTTGAGGCTAATTTAGCCTTATAAATAAATATTTCACAACATCACATACATTGATCTGACTCCGAGATAGGTAGCTCAAGCACCTGTGTTACGGATATCAGAATTAACAGTGGGATTACAAATATATACATATATTACTTTTCTTTTGTAAATACATACTTATAATATATAGAAAACACCCAGACCAATACAAACAGACATGTTCATGCACACGAATGTTTGTACTGTGCGGGGATCGAACCCGCAACCCTTGGACCAATGGCAGCGTTCACTACCACTGTTCCAAACGGGTCGTCAATCTAACCTTATCCTCCAAATAACCACGAAATTGAAATTATGTCTACTGAGTGATCACTGCCACGCCGCGTAGAGCTGATTGTAGAAATACGCTAATAGATTTGAAAATTTAGATATGCATGCTTGTATTAATTGGGTTATCCACTGGGCTATTATCGCTCAGGTGGCACAGCTGTAGTCAGTAATTTGATACTTAATCTATACTATTTATAAAGAAGTAAATCCAAGAAGCAACGCTTAAAGGTAATCCAGAAACACGAATCGCTTGCGCGATGTAATCGACATCTAGCAACATCTCGTGGTATAAAGTGGAACTTATGTCCCGAAACAAAGTGAGAGCGCGCCCCTAGTTAATAAAACCATAGCTCATGCGGCATTTTACGCTCCTAACTCACATACTGTGAGAATTATCGCGTCCAAATGGTTGTAATTTGTTCTGGGTGTTGGACAGTCCGACGGGACAATGGGTTTCTGTCTTGGAAATCGCTTTAGCCAAGTCGGTTATGAAGTTAACATGAGTAAGATGGCGGTCTTTAGAATTTATGGGAGTAGCATAATTCTGTGATCAAAATTGTTAACTGTAGGTATATCTAATATAGTTGGAGTAAACAGAACTGTACGCAACATGAAGTGTTTTAATCATGAAATGAACTGGAGGAAAATAATTCTCTTCATCTTTATGTGTTAGGTGGCAGACGAGCAGACGGATAGCCTGATGGTAAGCGATCGCCGCCGCCCATGGACACCCGCAACACCAGTGGAGTCACAAGTGTGCTGCTAACCTTTAAACCCCCCTTTCCCGCGGATTGGGCCCCCGGTACCCTTAAACACGCAGCGAAACACAGCACAGTGCTGCTTCACCGGTTTTCTGTGTGGTCGAGCTGGCCCATTCATGCGTGGCTCTTCCACGGTAAGAAAGTATTGTGTCCAAAGCTGTCTCTCCGGAGCCTGGGGTACGCTTAGACCATGATTCTGGTTTGGAGAGTCTGGTAATTACAATGAAGCGACTGCCGTCTGATCTTCAAAACTTTAACGTTCACATTCACGTTTCCTCACGATGTTCCTCACCACCGTGCTAATCGTAGAAATATGCATGTTATATATGTATATTATACGACAGTTCCTATGTATACTATCGAAACGGAAAACTGGAACTTGACAGGAGAGCACTTTGAAGTTTATTTTGCGCATAAAATGTACATCTAATGAGCTTAACTAACAAATATATAATAATAATAATAATTCTCACAACATCTCATACGTTGACCTGATTCCGTACTAAGTAGCTTAAGCACTTGTGTTACAGATATCAGACAACAGAGGAACACAAATATATACTTAAATACATATATTACACCCAGACACCGAACAAACACAAGTGTTCATCGCACGAATGTTTGTCCAGGGTGGGGATCGAACCCACGACCTTTGGCGTAAGAGGCAGGGTCCATTACCAATTGCGCCATTCGGTCAGTCCTATGCATTGAATTTATCTGAGAAAAGCTAGTTTCGATACTTTATTACGGGCATCAAAGAATAAAAAAATTGAAACTGCCCTTTTCGATAGTATACTGTAGAACAGTTGTGGAAAGTTTGTTGTATAATAACGAATGTGGCAGATTCGATAGTGCATAATAAAATAACATCAGCGAATAATATAAATCAGTCACTTTCGGGGTATTGAAAGTGACTGATTCCATATTAATAAAAAATAGTACCGACGTACAAAATCGAATCTGGAACTTTCGATAACATACATCGAGTAAGTGATAAGTTACTTCAAAGTTTAGTTACCTTTTTTAAATGTTTATTCAATAAATCATCACATAAAATAAAACGACCATCTTATGACTTAATTTAAAAGAAATGGGTAGTTTCGTCCTGCTTGCACGCTTAATACCTCCGCGAACAGTATCGATAGTGAACATTCGATCGTTTACGCTGGATCATTTGTCAAGTATCGATATTATACTAGTACAAAATATGGAAACATAGATACATATAATAGCTTCATTTTTAGTGTAAAAATATAATAAAAGAGGAATGTTTTGCAGCAATAAAAAAAAAACCTAAGATTTCAGTTTCGTCGATACTGTACTTAGGGGCCGTATTATAGACCTCATCGTTGCTTATGAGATTTTAAACTTTCACATTGCATTATACAAATACAAAAAAAAATACAAAAATAATTTATTTCATCATAACCCATACATAAAATAAGCAAGGGTTGGCCCCTTCTATTAAGTGCAAGGAGCACCTGTGCCAGAAGAGGCCACTCTTCCTCAACACACTCATACATATATAAAGGTTAAAGATAAATTTAAAAAACAAAAATATGAAATTGCTACTAAACTATGATAAATGAGAATTAAGCCGTGAGGACAATAGTAGTGAAAGGGTGTGTTTGTGTGTGTGTGTGTGTGTGTGTGTGTGTGTGTGTGTGTGTGTGTGTGTGTGTGTGTGTGTGTGTGTGTGTGTGTGTGTGTGTGTGTGTGTGTGTGTGTGTGTGTGTGTGTGTGTGTGTGTGTGTGTGTGTATGTGTGAATTGAAACTTATTATTATTATCTATATCCATAATTTTATCTTTGCATATACAGATATTTTTATAATTATTATATTATATTATTATATTTTATTCTGTTTTATTAATACTATAGGTACTTGTATAAATATGTTTCTAATTTAAATATTTAAAAGCTACGATACATGCTTCAGTAGGAGTTCAGTTTCTTCATAATCTAATGTTTTTAACCATGCAGTAACTTTGGGTTTACATTCGCGTAGAGGCAGAGAATATATTTGAAGAACTTTGTTACATTTATTATACAGATATGATGAGAGGTACTGCAATTGCGATTTCGCAAATTTTGAACGAGTCTGTATAGTTTTTGCAACATTATGGTTTCTCCTGTTATTATTAATAGGGTAATAGTCTAATTTTGTGTGTTTTTTAATAATGGTGTGAAGCAAAAAGAGCCTTCTAATCGAGAGGGCATCAGCTAAGGCGTACAATAATTTTGTAGATAATCTACGTTTTTTTAAATATGCTACTTTAAGCAATGCTCTTTGTGCTCTTTCTGCTTCAATCATTTTTGTTTTTGGTGCACTGCCCCAGACAGTTATGCAATAAATTGATATAGATTGAGCCAAAGCAACGTATATTTGGTTTATTAAACTTTTAGACGCGACATGTCTTAATGCCTTAAATATCCACATCAATTTACGCAGCCTAGATGAAACGAGCTCAATGTGAAGTTGCCATGAGAGCCTTTGGTCTATCATTATACCCAGGTACTTAACAGTATTTACTTTTTCTATATAGGGACAATCACATCCTACTTCGAGTTCGGTGTTTCTGCACTGATGAATCCTGATATTAAATTATACAAATAATTATCATCACTTTTCATCACTCATCGTCGCTTTTCATCAGGCGCGATTGTAAGAGTTAGCCTATTGACAAAAAAAAGAAACAAAAAATATATGCTGCGTATACGGCGTTCATCGCATGGCAGGCGCATTGTTATCGACTGAGCCACCATTGCTACATCAAGATTATTAGGTGTATCTCCAATATAGGGTAGTAGACTAATAATACGAAGCCTAAAAAAATATCATATAGGTATAATACGATATTATTCAGAAACGTTTTTTAAGTCTTTTTCAACTAAAACGGTGTTATAAAGCACCTTATTTTTTTGATTGTATGTTTTTTTTGTTTCAAATCTAACGTCAAATTTGCTTAACGTCACCTTTTTAGGGTTTCGTAGCCAAATGGCAAAAAACGGAACCCTTATAGATTCGTCATGTCTGTCTGTCTGTCCGTCTGTCCGTTCGTATGTCACAACCACTTTTTTCCGAAACTATAAGAATTACACTATTGAAACTTGTAAATAGATGAATTTTGTTAATTGCGTTAAGATTTTTACACAGAAATAGGAAAAAAAAATTTTTTTAGGGGGTGCTTAAAACTAAAACTTTAATTTTTTTTTCATCGAACCCATACGTTTGGGGTATCTATGGATAGGTATTGATGTTGAAAAATTATGTCGAGGCTTCTAATTTTTTTTTCTCAACTTAATACTTTGCGCAAGAGACGTTCCCAAAGTGTTAAAATGTGTCTACCCTCCCCCTTCCTCCCTCTAACTTCTATAATAAAACAATTATTAAACTAAAAAAAATATATGATGTACTTTACCATGAAAATTAACAACGAAAATTGGTTTAAACTAGATCTAGTAAGTAGTTTTTTTAATACGTTATAAACCGTAAACTGCAATTTAACTTCCATAGGTATTTCTTTCTTGCTGCTACGGAACCCTTCATGGGCGAGTCCGACTCGCACTTGTTCGGTTTTGGGCATTGAATAGGAAAGTTTTAGCTAACAAAGGTTTATGAATAAAGCCCTTTGAACAGTGATTTAATCCTCAACTGGATTGAAGGAAAATAAATACCACTTAATTTTTTACGTTTCCACTCTTGCCATTATAATATCCAAATTATAACACATTTCAGAGGGATTATTTATCATGACACGTGAGCGAATTCTAATGAAATTTTTCGACATTCGATTGCAATGTTGTGGAAAGGGTTTAAAAAAAAATCAGACAACGTCACATATATATCGGCCATATTCTTTAGTATTATTCTCTCCATTTTATTGAAATTTTCTAAAATAACCGCGTGAGTACAGTCACTGGCTGTGTTTTTCCGTGTTGGCTTCATCCCAACGCACGCGTTCCAAAATCCAGACATGATTGCTTTTGGAACGAATGAGAAACTTAATTAAATAATATCCCTGAAACCCGGAACTTGGGTTGGGTGGGTTCCATACATTGTTACATACATTTTTGATAGCCCTCCCGACTAAAGTACTGAGAACGATTGGATCAGCGTAATCTTTCACCTTGACTTTTGAGTATTTTTTTCTGACGAGTGGCAGACGAGTAGACTACAAAAAAACCTGATGCTAAGCGATTGCTGGCGCAGTCAACACCAGCTAATCAACAGTACGCTACCCTCCGGTACCCACACACAAACACAGCACAAGAACTGTTTCATACCCGATTTCTGTGAAGCCTGGTATCACTCCGGTCGAGCCCATTTGTAACAAAGCTTGGCTCTCTTAAAGTAAAGTACCAGCATATAACTGTCCCACTGCAGGGCAAAGGCCTCCATCATAGAAATCAAGTCATAGCTACTATGATGGGATTAGGCTTAATCACCAGGCGTGCTGAATGAGGATTGGTGATCACAAACGCGAGCTATGTTCGAGAAATTCGAAACTCATTTTTTGCTCAACCCAGGAATCGAACCCAGGACCCCAAGATCACGGCCCGGTACTTAAATCACTAGACCAACGTCTCGAATACCATATAATAGGTATCGTGAATGAAGACCATTTAGGATTTAACATCAACAAAATAAGCAAAAAAAAAAATTCGCTGCTCCATACAAAATTGAAATTCCAACCGGCGATAATGTATAGAACAGCTGATTTTTTTTCGCTTATTTTGTTGAGCTAACATGCTAAATGAACTTTATTCACGATACAAGCTATTATGAGGTTTTCGGGATGTAAACTATTAATAAATTTCTTTTTATTATATTTTTAACTACGCCAAACCACAGGTAGACATAAATAACTAAAGGCTTTCCAAGCATTATTAAAGCTTCGAATCCACACGACAAATTGCAAAAAGAAAATAGAGTATCTTAGTAGCTATAAAATATTGAAAGTCTAATTAAATTTACTATTATCTCTAATCTCTCTTTAGTATCGAGACTAAAAAGAGATTAAAAGCAAACAAAGGATACCCTTGCAGATAGTCTTTTAATCAACGTTAATAGATCTTGAATGTGCGTAAAATATCTGGAACAGATTTAAAATTCTGTATTATAGAAAAGATACATGTTTTGCAATGTCATCTAATTTAATAAATGCTCCAATAACCTTTTCTTGAAGCTTAAGGTGACGGGTAGGGCACACTAGTGACACGGCAATTGATTAAAATTGTTAGTTATTGTTATCGTTATCTTTTTAACAATTTCGAAGCTGCAGCCTCTTGGGAAACACTGATACTATTTACTTAATACTTATATTTAACTTTTGGGTCTGCTCTTGTACTCGAAATTTGAATTACCACCAAACAGGGCCACTTTTGGCCTTAATCCAAATTTCGAATGAAAAACAGATAAAAAAGCATTGCACAATTATTAAATAAATAGTATAAATGTTTGGTTAGAGAATCCCGAAAATGTTTAAATTAGATTCGATTGAGAAGCTAACAATTTAAATCGATTGGTGTCGCTAGTTAGGGCTACCCATCGCCTTAAAAAAAAATATTATGAAGTTTAATATCATAATGGTAATATTATTGATTAAATTAGAAACCAAGATACCGTTGGAAAAATGAGGTCGATAAGGATCTGCGCGGACTATGGGTGAATGACTGGCAGGAAGTGGCGCAAGAATGACCGAGATGAAGGCTTTTATTATCGAAGGATAAGACTCACTATGGGCCACTGAGCGAATTTTAGTTAGATTAATTAGTTGAAACAAAAACATTTTTATGACCTCTACATATAGTTATGAATGTCTCGATTGAAAGGGAAGCAGCCATATCAGCATCAGCTTTGTATCTTCTTTGCTATTTGTATAAGATACGGTCTGATTATTTGAGGAAATTCAATTGAGGCCAATAGATCACTAAGCAAAAAAAAGCATCCGAGGCAATTTGTGGTGTGGATTACAGGGATCACTATCATCCTTTGTTCAAAAGTCTCAAAATCTTGCCTATGACCTATCAATACATTCTGGAGATTTGTATATTCTCATAGTTACACATTTCGAGAACTAACCTCTCTCGAAGTTGTCTCGAAACAACTTCGAGAGAGAAGCCAATAAAATTAATATTATGAGGTAATTACCAGACTCCTCAAATACTGAATCTGGGCTATTATGGTGACGTATACCGGGCTCCAAAGTGGCAACCCGGAGGTTTTTATAAAATGTATGCTGTTAGAAAAAGGGTATTTCATGTCAATGGGTGTTAAATCAAACCTCGTCATTAAACTCTCTTCGTCCCAACGAGTTTTGTAACAACTTCGCTAACATTTTTAAATATTACCTGATATAATATCCATTTTTAATTAAGACGACATCTCAAAAAGTTTTTATTTTTTTATGTGATAGGTGGTAGACGAGCTAAGAGATAGGATCACGAAGGTAAGCGATTGCCGCCACCTATGGACAACCGCGACACGAGAGGACTCACAAGTGCGCTGCCAACCTTTCAACCCCTTTTTCCCCAAATTGGGCCTCCGATACCCTCACCCACTAGTCATTAGTCTAGTTCAAAGCCCATTTACGGATAAATATATTTGAAAGTTCTTTTTCACTCTGTATTTATAAGGATGAAAAGCCTTTAGTCTAATCCAATACTAAGCATTTTGGGAAAGAAAATTGGATTCCAATTGATCAATTCATCTTCAAGTTTCCAATTAAAACAAACTAAAGGCTGTTTGATTAATGAATTAGATTCTACTAATGCTAATTTACTCAATGAAAATCTTTCTTGTAAGGGTCAATTTTAGTCTCTTTTTAGGGTTCCGTAGCCAAATGGAAAAAAAAGGAACCCTTATAGATTCGTCATGTATGTCTGTCTGTCCGTCTGTGTGTCCATCCGCATGTCACAGCCACTTTTCTCCGAAACTATAAGAGCGATACTATTAAAACTTGGTAAATAGATGTATTAGTTAACTGCATTACGATTTTTTCATTAAAATTGAAAAAAATAAAAAATTGGGGGGTCTCCATACTTGAATCTGTAACTCAATTTTTTTTTGATCAAACCTATACGTGTAGATAGGTCTTGAAAAATGATGTTGAGGTTTTTAACAAATTTTTTTCTTTCTTTAATTTTTTTATGCGCATACACTTTAACACTATGACTGACAGAGCGATGTTTTCCTAATCTACTTAACTAACTTCAACTCTCTTTTCACTTTTCAAATCAAAAGAAAAGTATTCATTAGTTAGCCTTTAATGAAAACTTCAATTAGCTTTCAATTGGAGGCAATTTCACTGACAAACCAACACCGAAATGGAAACAAATACGCCATAATTAATCAAGAACTTTCCGAATTCTGAAACTTTGTCTTGAAAGACCTTCTAGGTTTGTTTTGCAACCTAAATGAAAGGTTTGTTTATGATTTTACAAACATTAGCGATGAAAAGGTCTCTTTATAAAAGTAAACAAAGTTTGTAAAGAAAAACGTGTAGAATGGGGTAATATTGGAGGGGTTCGCATTCAGATTTTTTTTTTATTTCATACGTAGCAGACTCGCAGATGGATCATCTGATGGTAAGCGATTGCCACCGCTCATGGACACCCGTGACACTAATGCAGTCACAAGTGCGCTGCCGATCTCTACCTAAACCCCCCTTCCCCTGGGATGTTAAAGATAAAGATAAAAAAATCTTTATTCAATTTAGGTCCACACAGAACACTTACGAATGTCAAAATAGGTACATAATATCTACCGCTGGTTCGGAATGTCGATTTCTACTGAGAAGACACCAGCAAGAAACTCAGTAGTTACTCTTTTCAAATATTGATGATGTTACAGAGTTTCAATTGAGAAGAGAAAAAAAATACAATTGATGGGGTCTCTGTTACCCTCACTCACGCAGCGAAACACAGCACAGTGCTGCTTCACGCCGGTTTTCTGTGAGGCCGTGGTATCACTCCGGTCGAGCCGGCCCATTTACGACGAAGCGTGCCTCTGCCACAATCACGTTGTTCTAAGTGAGCGAAGACCAAAACATAGCCACAAAAATGGCCTACAACATATCGCCCTGTGAGAGTTTAAGTGGTAGATAAGTATAATGGTAGAAGTCAAAAGTTGGACTGCCTCGATGGCGCAGTTGGTATTGGGTATTTAAGCGACGGCTTTTGGTCCCGGATTCAACCCCTGGGTCAGGCCAAAATTTGTTCCTGCGTTTTTCTGTTAGTAAATTCTCAGTGTCAGCCCGGAGTTTGGAAGTTGGCGATCATGTACCCCCATGCCTCGAAGAGCACGTTAAGCTGTTTGTCCTGCGTCAGATTCCTCTCCGGTCGTGTCACACTGGTGTCCCGTCGGAATATGAGGGCAAGAATTCCCTTGCCTTAAATAGAGGGTGCTCTTGTGCTTGCGCACACACTTGAGCACTATAATATATCCTGCGTAAGTGGCTGACAGATACGAGATTTGCTGCATTAGCCGAAATCGGCCGGAGAATAATGTAAGTCAAAATGTCGAATGCAACAGACCAAAAAGTAGATGCAACAGACCACAAAAATAATTTAATAAAAAGTGTTTCTTGATCTTATTAATCGTATATAATTAGTTGGGCGGCAGCAATTGCTGACTATCGGGTGTTTCGTCTGTTTGTCTGCCATCTTTCACTTAAAAACAAAGCTATAATGCAACGAAAATCAAAATAAACTCTTTTTTTTCATTTATTCAAAATCCACAGCTCTTAAAAGTAAATTTCAGTATATGATTGCGTGAAGCTTACAGCAACTATTTTCTGAGTATGTCATCATCATCATCATCATTTCAGCCAATAGACGTCCACTGCTGGACATAGGCCTCCCCCAATGTTCTCCACAAAGATCGGTCCCGTGCCGTCCGCATCCAATGGATTCCCGCGATCTTCAATAGATCGTCGGTCCACCTTGTGGGGGGCCTGCCACGGTTGCGACTTCCTGTACGTGGCCTCCATTCGAAGACCTTTCCGCCCCAACGTCCGTCTGAGTATGTATTATTCTATTAATCTGCTTTTTATCTGGCTAACGATCAACCACAAACGCACTTGATGGAAAGCGACGATGAAGTCGCTTCGGATCGCGACGGATGATACGCGTTTGCCTAAAAATCCTTAACTTAACCCTTACCTAATGAAATGAAATGAAATGAAAATTGTTTATTCAATTTAGGTCCATACAGAACACTTATGAATGTCAACATGTTTACCACTGGTTCGGAATGTAGTTTTCTGCCAAGAAGACACCAGCAAGAAACTCAGCAGTTACTCTTTTAAAAAAAAATGTTTTACAAAATGTCACCATTAACTTAAAAATAGAGTACAGTTTTTGTGTTACTGATATGTCCCTAAATTATTGTCATTAAAAAAATCGTCTATTTTATAATAGCCTTTCTTCATTAAACAGTTTTTTATATACAATTTAAACTTATGTGTGGGCAAGTCAATAATAATCTGAGGTAACTTATTAAACATTTTTATGCTCAATCCTATAAATGAACTGCCAACCTTATGGAGCCTGATATTTGGATGTCACTCTGCCTTAAAGATGTTGTTTTGTTGGTATATGAGAGTTTCTAAGGAATTTTAATCGAAAAACTCAAACATTTTATCACAAAGAATCACTCATAATAACCTCTTTAAATGTAAATACATTGAACAACTTTGTAGATGTTTTTGCGTGTTCAACATTTACAAAGCTTAGAAAATTATGATAAGCTGAAATTATTGACACTCAAATAAACCTCATTAAAATTTCAGTAACTTTCAGTTTCTTTGGGAAGATTTCCAGTAAAAATAATATGATTTTAGTATATGCCAAAATATGCGGGATTTTTACTGTCGGTTGAAAATTCAATACGATAATTCGCGGCTTTAGCTGAGTGAGCTCCTTTTTGTATGCACCGCGACACACCTGGACACAATGTAGGTAACTATATGTATATTGCCCGCCTTAAATATTTCAACTTGTAGGTTTTTTATGTTTATTTTTCCTTTGTTTAAATGTGTTGTTTTTACTTATCTAAACATCACAAGTTTGTTTTTTTAATTGTAATGATGTGTGTCGTGTATGTTTAACAAATAGATGTTTTTTATCTTTGTCTTTATAATTCTGTGCGTCCTGTGAAGAGTAGCACAAGTCGACTTATATCGAATTTGATTTTCTTCTTGCTACTTCATCAAAAAAATCCTCTATTATTCTGTCTGGTCAAACGGAAAAATAGAGGATTTTTTTGCATGTCTGATCAGACAGAATAATAGAGGATTTTTTTGTGATGAAGTAGCAAGAAGAAAATCAAATTCGATATAATTCGACTTGTACCACTTTTCACAGGACGCACAGAATTTATTATTTTATAAAGCATACCCGAACTGGTAATTGGGAATAACACGTTGAGACAAGTTAAGAAATCAACACACTTTGACAGACTTTATAATATTCATAGCTTTTTTTATATAATAGATGGCAGACGAGCAGACAGATCACCTGATGGTAAGCGATTGCGCCGCCCCCAATAGACACTCGCGACACCAGTGGAGTCACAAGTGCGCTGTGAACCTTTAATCTCCCCTTTCCCCCGCAGCGAAACACAGCACAGTCCTGCTTCACGCCGGTTTTCTGTGAGGCCGTGGTATCATTTCGGTCGAGCCGGCCCATTCATGAGTAAGCGTGGCTCTCCAATGGTCCAGAATGCTTTAAAGAAAATTAAAGAGAGGGTGTTGCATAATGATCTTTTTTTTTTAAATTATGGCTGCTACTGTGTTGCCACACTTATATAACTCTGCCAATGTCGAGCGATCAAAGAGACACGTTTTTATTGAGAAATTTACCATTATGATATTCACGCAACAGCTGCCAATTTATGCAACAGGAAAATTACTTAAGTGACAATATTATTAGGTTAAAGTTATCATCATTTGTACGAGCCAAAAAATATTTTTTTTTTGTCGCTCGTTCGGTTCTGTCAACATACGTGTGCACGTTTTGGTTTTGAATAGAGTCACCGGGCTTGTGGGGAGCAGAAGACTCGCACCCTAAAAACTTTAAGCAACAGCCTGAGGGCGCCCCCTAGCGGGGCTACGACCTCGGCTCAGGGCGTTGCTGGGAGAGGGCAAACGATGATAAGTTTGGGGACTGAATCGGCCCGGCACGTACCGGTTACGCGAAAAGGGACTGACTAACTCTAGAGGGAACCGACGGTACCGCGGGGGTCTTGAAGTGTTGTTTGTCGCGAGTTGTTCGGCCTGTTGCATGGCGACTGTGATAGGGTCGTCTCGGTCGTCAAGGACAGATCGAGTACGTCTTTTCCTACAACAGTCTTTTCCTTGACAGTGGGGGCTACGGGGGGGCTATATACACAAGGGCCTTAACCACAAGGGGGTTGAGGTGGATTGGAGTAGATCCCAAAAAAAAAAGTTAGAAATTGATACCTTATAATCACCTACAATGCGCTCGCAACAATTTATAGTTATCTGTGGTCACACGATTGGTCGATTTCGCGCCATTTTGATTGGTATTTTATTTATTAGAAAAGAATTTCAATATTTTATTTAGATTCTGAAAGTGAGAAAGCAGTAGAAATTATTTTTTCAGATATTTTAGCAAAAACCTCAACCGTTACAAATAGTCTTTCGCCAGGAAAATCTTCCTACCTACTAGATTATCAAACACGTTTACAAACCTTTTTGTAGCTTCCCCATAATTTCTTACTAGGTATGAAGATTAAAACATGAATGTAGATAAAGTAGTGTATGATACTGCACATAATTCGGTATTGAAACACTCGCAAATACTGCTAAAAACTCGCCAAGGCTCGTTTTTAGGATTGCGTAGCCGAATGGCAAAAAATTGAACCTTTATAGATTCGTCATGTCTGTCTGTCTGTCCGTCTGTCCGTCAGTCCGTCCGTATGTTACAGCTACTTTTTTCCGATGCTATAAGAACAATAATCTTGAAACTTACTAAATATATGTAATTTGTTAACCACATTGAGGAGGAGGTGCTCCTGAAGTAGTCCTACGATCATACAGAGAAATTACTCATTGTCCCCTAATAACTATTACCTAATTTTATTTATTTATTTATTGGGCATAAGTTATTTTAAACAAATATTTTATTTATTTTACATTAAGATTTTTACTCCCCCATATTTAGAACTGAAACTCTAAAATTTTTTTTCTTAAATGCAAACGTCTGGGATATCTATTAATAGATCTTTAAAAATGATGTTGAGGTTTCAAATATAATATAGATAGATAGATACTCTTTATTGCACAACAAACGAAACTTAAAAGATGGGTATACAGAGATACAAAGTACAATATATTTTTTCTAAACTTAATACTTTTTGCAAGAGAAGCTTCCAAAGTGGTAAAATATGTCTCTTCCCCCCCCCTCCCGTAACATCTATAATAAAATAATTATAAAATTAAAAAAATATATGATATATATTTCAATGAAAACTACAACGAAAATTGATTTGAACTAGATCTAGCAAGTAGTAATTTTTTATACGTTATAAACCGTAAACCGCTACTTACCTTCCATATTTCTTACTTTATCATCATCATGATTTCAGCCAATAGACGTCCACTGCTGGACATTGGCCTCCCCCAATGTTCTCCACACAGATCGATCCTGTGCCGCCCGCATCCAATGGATTTCCGCGATCTTCACCAGATCGTCGGTCCACCCTGTGGGGGCCTCCACTCGAGGACCTTTCCGCCCCTTTTCTTACTTGCTGCTACGAAACCTTTCAAGGGCGAGTCCGACTCGCTCTTGGCCGGTTTTTAAAATCTCGCTCGTATCTACATAACCGAGACAGTCACGTAAACTACTTTTATCATATACACTTATGTTTTAATGTGAGTTCTTACCTTAGCTGGCGGTGAACTGGAAGGCTCATCGAACAACGCCCAGACCCGAGGCTTGACTCTCTGCCAGCCGCCAAGGTCCCCTGCCAAGTAGGCTTCTTCGTAGCCGAATAGCCTGGCGATTTCTTCCTCTGAGGGCTTCTCGCTGTCAATGTCCAGTTTATCCAGAATTGCCAAGGTATTCTGTGGACAATGAAAATAATATTTAAAGTAACAGCAATATTTCTAAATCACTATTAATCAACATTTTAAACATGGGAGAGCAACGCTTCGGCATGAATGGGCCGGCTCGACCGGAGTGACCAGAGCAGAAAACCAGCGTGAAGCAGCATTGTGTTGTGTTTCGCTGCGTGGGGGTTTAAAGGTTGGCAGCGCACTTGTGGCTCCACTGGTGTCGCGGGTGTCCTTGGGCAGTGACAATCGCTTACCATCAGGTGATCTCGTCTGCCACCTATCTCCTTAAAAAAATCCAAATCATTAAGACGCTGGCTCGGACATTTGGCTCTCCACTTCAAAGCATAGGTCGGGCAGCCGCCCGCAAGAATGGTTTAACTGGGACTACCGACGGGACGCTGTGTATGATATCGCTGAAGGCATGTAGTCACCGAGGACCTAAAGGTACTTAACATGCACGATTGGGTGGAATGCCTATTCTATTGATCTGAAGTGGGTCTAGCTAGGCCCACTTCGGATCACTGAGTCAGCGTAGTTAGTAAGTAAGTATGAGGAAGGATTTTATTTGTGTATTTTGAAATAATGTAATGTCTGCAGTCTGAACCTGGCAACCCTTGAGGAACTATTCCAACTGGATAAAGGTTACACGTTTAGAATAATTTTCTCATTATAGGTATCCACAGTTTTGAGATACTATCCGAGACGTGTAGGATTGCTCAAGATGTCTTCCCTCTCCGCCAAGCTAATGGTAAAAATATGCACACAGTTAAGTAAAAAGTAAAGTATCAGCTTATATAACTGGCCCACTGCAGGGCAAAGGCATAGAAATCAAGTTATCGCTACTATAATAGGATTGGGTTTAATCACCACGCTTGTGATCACAAACCCAATCATGTTCGAAAAATTCGAAACACTTTTTTCTCGACCCGGGAATCGAACTCAGGACCCCGAGATCTTAGCCCGTACTTAAACCACTAGACCATCAGGGCGTTATGCACATAGATTTAAAAAATCCAGAGGTGTTTGGATTCAAACTACAATCTCGTTTGAAAGGCGTGTTCTTATCCACTGAGCAACCATCACTCTAAAATTAGCTGTTATACTTTATACTATAAAACACAAAAACCGGCCAAATGCTAGTCGAACTCGCCCATGAAGGGTTCCGTAGCAGCAAGGAAGATATATGGAAGGTAAATTGCGGTTTACGGTTTATAACGTATTAAAAAAACTACTAACTAGATCTAGCCCAAACAATTTTCGTTGTTAGTTTTTATGGTAATGTATATCATATATTTTTTTTAGTTTTATAATTCTTTTATTATAGAAGTTAGAGGGGGGGGGGGGGGGGGACACAATTTATCACTTTGGGAGAGTCTCTTGCGCAAAGTATTGTGTTTAGAAAAAAAATGATGTTAAAAACCTCAACATCATTTTTAAAGACCTTTCCATAGATAACCCACACGTATAGGTTTGATGAAAAAAAAATTTTGAGTTTCAGTTTCAAGTATAGAGACCCCCACAATTTATTTATTTTTTCCAATTTTTGTGTAAAAATCGTAGTGCGGTTAACAACATACATCTATTTACCAAGTTTCAATAGTATAAGTTCTTGTAGTTTCGGAGAAAAGTGGCTATGACATGGACGGACGGACAGATGGACTGACATGACGAATCTATAAGAGTTCCATTTTTTGCCAATTGGCTACGGAACCCTAATAAAAATGTAAGTTGTTAATTCAAAACGTTTTAGAAAGAGATCATGACTTTTCATGACCGTTATTTTGAAGAATACTTAGATATAATACGCTTTTTTGATATCACTACTTACACCAAGTCATCTTATCAATATAGCGAAGCATCAATAGCAAATATCTCTTAAAATTTATCATTAATAATATCCTTTTTAAAAAATACAAAAATCTAAATGATCCATTGAATTTGGAACACCATTTAGCTTATTGTTGATCTAACTGGCTAAAAGCCTTTAGAAGGCTAAAATTCAACAGTGTATTTTTATACAATGTCATTATTATGGGAAGACTTTACTGAAAAAAGATCATTTAAAATTTCATTCGAGAGCCGTGTACTAATTTATACTTTTCATCGTAATATTCTAAGCTTTTTCAGGTCACGTAGGGGCCTAGACATTTTTTCAAAGAATGAAAAGTTTAATCTTTGGGTCCTCCCTCTACCTTGCAGCCAGTGGGTATGAGTTTGCGAGGGAAGCCTGCAGTCATTCCCTCCGGGGTGCCTGTATTGCGACCCAGCTGTGCGGGCACCTCCCGAAGGGTGAGTGTTGGGCTGTGGAGAGGCTGTAAGCCTTGTAGGCTTGACGTGTATAGAGGCCGTGCTGGCGAGCCTCTCGCTCTTCCTGGATGGGCCGCAGATTAAGATTCCCACCGTTCTCGTGGCACATCCCACATGGGTGTTGACGGAAATGGCCCGCAGTTTTTAGTGGGTAGGCCCTTGGTAAATCCTTTGTGATCGGTGTCGACCACCGGCGCCAATGTGTGCCTCCTTCGAGCCGGCGGCATTTTATGAGTGTTCATTGCAAATACCAAAACAACTGTCTGTAGTGACCTTCGCGAACCTTAAACAGGGGAATCAGACCTACTATATCATGGTTACACGCCATCATTATCTCAACAAATGTTTAATACCGCTTGTTAATGATTCAAAATTGAACATTGAAGAGCCACGCTTCGGCCATGAATGGCTTGACCGGAGTGATACCACGGCCTCACAGAAAACCGGCATGAAGCAGCGCTGTGCTGTGTTTTGCTGCGTGAGTGAGGGTACCGGAGGCTCGATCCGGGGGAAAGGGGGTTTCAACGCTGGCAATGCACTTGTGACTCCACTAGAATCGCGGGTGTCCATGTACGGCGGCAATCGCTTTCCATCCGGTGATTCGTCGCTCGTCAGCCACTTATCACATAAATAAACTATTTTTTTTCTGTCTCTTCCAAGACATATTTTACAAATCTGCATAAGAAAAATATTAACCAGTTATTGTTTCACTTAGAATAAAATACGCTAAGATGTAGATCTCACAAAACTCCGCTAAGAAAATGAAAGGCTCTGGTTAAACGAAGCTTATTTACAATCATTGTCTTTTAGGCTTTGTCTGAAACAAAAGTTCTATCGCAATAATATTTTCTTTTCAAGTGCCATCTTTTGAAAGTACAGAGTTTTTCGTTACATATTTTCTGCTGCAAATTAAAATCTATTCTTTTTAACAAATTCTGTGAGCCTCTGGTGTAGCAAGCGTCTATGGGCGATGGTAATCGCTTACCATCGGTAATTTGTCTGTTAGTTTGCACCCCACCTCATTAAAAAAGAGTTGTCTTATCTATTTATAGCGAATATCCATCCATTCATCTGTCGAGATCCTTTTTATGACGTTAAGTTAATAAGCTGAAATGCTGACACACACTTTTAATTCCACTGATCCATCCATGAGTCCATGGGATACGACAATCGCTTACCATCAGGGGATCCAATGAGTAATAGGTACACATATTTATATATTTTTATGTGAGAGGTGACAGTTATTCACCGTTATTTTTTATCCTTTACTTCCCGAAAATCACATAGTAGCTATCGTGAGTGAAGTCCATTTAGCGTGTTAGATCAACAAAATAAGCGAAAACAAATAAGCCTATCGCAGTCCACTGCTGGACGTAGGCCTCTCCAATTGTTCGCCACAGTGATCTATCTACTATTAGTACATGCAACTTAACACAAGTAAATGGTATTCCCAATGTACATGGTAGATATCTGGACTTAGTGTTAACTACGTTACCTGTGTCTCTGGTCAACGTACAGGAGACCGACCCCCTCTGTCGTGTAGATTCCCATCATCTCGCCTACTCCATTAGTGTTGAAAAACATATATTGGTTAAGTCAGTAAGACCTAATAACAAGCCGCGTTATAACTTCAACAAATGCGATTACGTTAGTTTAAGATCTCATCTTATCGGTACTGACTGGAGTCAACTATTATCATCACCTGACATAAACGTATGTGTTACCAATTTTTACAACACACTTAATGATGCAATAGCGACTAACACGTCTCTCACTAGGAATGCGCCACACAAATATCCCGCTTGGTTTAGTCACGGATTAATTAATTGTTTAAAAGAGAAGGCAAAGTTTCATAAGCGATACAAAAAATACAGCAATCCTCGAGATTATGATACATTTTCCCTTCTTCGGAAGAGGTGCAAACTCTTGGTTGGAAAATGTTACAAAATATATTTATCCTCCGTCGAGGATTCGCTAGCTGAAGATCCTAGGGCTTTCTGGCGTTACATAAAGGATAATAAAAGCAGAGATAGCATTCCTCATACCATGACCTACGCCAAAAAAGTTTGTACGAATGGCCAGGGCATATGTGAACTTTTCTCCGAATACTTTGAGTCAGTGTTCGAGAAATCATCCCCTCCTCAAGCTAATAACCTTATTAACATGCCAGATGCTACCAACTCTACTTTATATCATCTACAAATAAGCGAGCAGGACATTAAAGCAAAGATTAAACGGTTAGATACCCGCAAGGGCCCCGGTCCAGATGGAATACCTCCGAAATTTATAAAAGCTTGTTCTAATGAACTATCTCTTCCTTTAGCAATTCTATTTAATAAATCAGTTGCATCAGGTATTTTCCCTTCGCGCTGGAAACTCGCTCATATTATCCCCATTTTCAAAAGTGGCGATAAAACTAACTGTTGTAATTACAGACCCATTAGTATATTGTCTTGCATCGCGAAACTTTTTGAATCGCTGGTATACGCACCGCTGTATAATCACCTGCAATTGCAAATGTCTGAGAAGCAACACGGATTTGTAAAGGGGAGGTCTACTCTTAGTAATTTGCTGGAGTTTAAGAATTATTTATGTCACACCTTTGCTGGCGTCGGGCAGGCTGATGCTATTTATTTAGACTTTAGCAAGGCTTTCGACAAAGTGGATCACATTCTACTTTGTAAAAAACTGTCTTATTATGGCATACACGGATCTTTACTCAGATGGATAACGTCTTATTTGGAAAATCGCACCCAACTTGTTACTGTGAAGGGATACTCCTCAACACCAGTTTATATACCCTCAGGAGTTCCACAAGGTTCCCATCTCGGACCTTTATTTTTCGGCGTATTTATAAACGATTTAATCTATCGTATCTCCAGCCCTTCCCTTTTATACGCCGACGATCTGAAGATATTTAGACAGATTGACTCCGTAGATCAATGCACGTACCTTCAAAACGATCTGCATAAGATACAGGAATGGTGTTTACATAATAAAATGATCTTAAATGTAGATAAGTGCTACATAATAAGTTTCACGAGGAAGAAAAATAAGATACTGCATTTGTACTCCATTCGTGACACAATATTGAGAAGAGTGGAAGTTGTTAGAGATTTAGGAGTTCTGATGGATGAACAGTTAACTTTTAGGCCTCACTACGATAATATATTGAAAAAAAGTCATGCCACCTTGGGTTTCATCTTAAGGTCAACTAAGCGTTTCCGAAAACCACAGAGCATACTGAGTCTTTTTTACAGCTTGGTGAGAAGCAAATTAGAATATTGTTGTCCTGTCTGGTCGCCTTATTATGCTGTCCACAGCGACAATATTGAAAAGGTTCAGAGAAGGTGCTTAAGGTACATCTCCCGCAAACATAATCTGGGTCGTACATTACGTTGCTACAGTGATAGATTGTCTAAGTTTGGCGTGACTCCCCTCAAGATTCGCCGCAAACGATACGATCTTCTTTACCTACATAAGATTATTCACTCCGCTATTGACGCTCCTGGACTCCTATCGTCGCTAAACATTAACACTCGATACAAAATCCGTTCACCGAATTTCTTTTCCATGCAAGTACACCGTAACAACACATCTTTCTACAACCCCTTAGTTAGAATGTGTCGAACATACAACGAGGTGGCTCGAAGTAACAAAGAGGTAGACATATTTGTGCGATTTCCAAGGTATAAGAAAACAGTCAGTGATATTTTGGGGGCCGAGGTATCCTCGACCTTTCACACCTCACACTGATTAAATTTAATCAGTATTTTTACTTTTAAACTATGTAGTGTAAGTTAAATTTTATGCATGATGTGTACACTATTCCAGGATTACTGCCTAGATCCTGTAACTGTAAGTTAGTAGTAAGAACAAGTATGGCTGTAATCTGTCTGTGTACCTACTTAAATAAATAAATAAATAAATATCCATGGCTTCTCGCATCCAGCTCTTGCCAGCCATCCTGCGCAGATCGTCTCCCCACCTAGCCAGAGGGCGCCCTACATTACGTTTGCCAAGACGCGGTCTCCACTCTAGAACTCGTTTACCCAATCGGTTGTCGGTTCTGCGGCTAATATGGCCAGCCCACTGCCACTTAAGCTTGCTAATTCGAAGAGCAATGTCGATGACTTTGGTTCTCTGCCGCAACTCGCACTTGACCGGTTTTTTTTATTGTTAGTTCTCAAATTTAAACAATGAAAAAATAAACTAGACTGGCGTGAAACCGCGAATGATCGAGACCAGCGGAGGAGTCTTGTATCGACGGCCATGACACACTTTGGGTCGCTGAGCCATCGGAGTAAGTAAGTATATAAAAGTTCCGGAACAAAACTCTATCCAGCTCCTTTTAATATTGCGTGTTGGAACCGGCTACCATGATCTTTAGTACGGTAATAACTTAAGATAGCGTTTTGTAATATGGTGGACCATTCAATTTAGTGCCGCGTTTGACCTTTCTTTGTTATATGTTAATAAAACTTCTGCCAGCCAGCACAATTACCACAAAGATTGCTTTATACCTAAGTAAATAACACACTTAAAAATTTCATCTCGTATTCAGTTGGGACTCGAACCCACACCTTCCACAATCCGGGTGAATGTTCTACCAATTAGACCACTGAACGCGTTATTAAGCCGATGAAATTTATAAGTGCTTGATTCGACATGAGCTGTCGATAGTCTCATCAATGTTCACGCTACCTACATAATGTATAAAATACACTTTTAAGCGCGTGATTAGTTGCATCTACATCGTCAGTCACAAAGTGACTGACAAATTTTATTGTGATACATAAGCCACATAAATATATAAGAAAGAAAGAAAAATATTTATTCAGTTCACAATTAACACTAAATTAATGTTATTTGACATTTAAATAATGACAGTACACAGTAAAACACTGAAAGGGCACATACTCAGTATGTGTCGGGGTGTCGAGACAACCTGACGCTGTACCCATAGATAGGTCACTGCAATAAAAATAAATACGAGTACAATAACTAGTGTTGGAGTTAGGCTACTACAATCTGTCAAAATTTCGCAATGAGGGTTTTCGCATGTGAAAAATCCGCTAGATGGAATACTATAGGAGTGAGGTCCATACAATGTGATTGGTCATTTTTATACGTGATCTGTCAAAATGTCAATTTGACAAACTAAACAACCAATGCGGTTGATGTTGGACCTCAGTCCAACCACAACTACGCCATCTAGCGGATTTTTCACACGCAAAAACCCTCATTGATATTGAACCGAACGTGTTTAATATAAGTATGAGAATCGACTAAAGAAATAAGACAGTTTTGTATACATTGATGTATGGCTGTACGTACAACCAAAATATTTCTTACTGAACTATAGTCGGTAGGTGTGTTAAGTTTTATCATTGCATCGCTTAAAATATTAGGTGTAGATTTTTTGTCATTAATGCAAAACAGACAATTTACTCATCATCATGATCAGATGTTGCTGTTCAATACTGTACATAGGCCACTTCAAAGTCTTCAACGCCCTGTTGGTCTAGTGGTTCAAGTACCGGGCCGTGATTTCATGGTCCTGGGTTCGATCTCCGGGTCGAGCGAAAAGTATGTTTCGAATTTTTCGGATATAGCTCAGCTTTGTGATCACCAATCCGCATTTGGCATTTGGCATTTCCCATCATAGTAGCGATACCTTTATTTCTATGATGGAGGCCTTTGCCTTGCAGTAGGACAGTTTATAGGCTGATTTAAAAAAAAAGCCTTCAAACTACTCGCATCCAGCTCCTACCGGCCATCTTGCAACTTGCACTCAGTTCACTCCATCTATTATTTTTCTAATCGTTCAAAAATAAACACTTACCTACGCGATTTAAAATACTACTAGTGCCATATTTTGGTGAACTTGTGGAATCTATCATCTATGAGGGCGCTCAAAGTAATTCATCATCATCATTTCAGCCAATAGACGTCTACTGGACATAGGCCTCCCCTAATGTGCTCCACACAGATCGGTCCTGTGCCGCCCGCATCCAATGGATTCCCGCAACATTCACCAGATCGTAATTGTTGGAACATAAATGTTGGTGTAGGTTATGCCGTGTTGTTCCCTGGCAGAGTAGAATAGGCCACCTTCACTCTCACCGAGGTGTCGTAAAAGGCGACTAAGGTAAAGCTGCTGCCATGATCATCAGCACCCAGAGAAGGAAAACTCTGCATTTATATCAAAATCCTCGCCAACCCGTCTGCCAAGCGTGGTGAGTATGGCAATTACCCCTCGTGTGATTGAGGGAGGCCCGTGCCCCAGCAGTGGGGACTTAAATGGGCTGATGATGATGATGATTTATCATTTGTCTCGTACAGGCTCGTTCAGTTTATAGTTAATTCCTCCAAGTACGTTTTCTTGTTTCAAAAGCTTTTAGCGTCAGCAAAACTCAAGAAGTGGCAAAGTAAACCGAATGCGGAATATCTGAACACTGAAGTTGTTTCACTAGTAATGTACAAGTTCAACTAAGTATTTTTTTATACAAATAAAATGACTCGGTAGGTACTGAATGGTTTTAAATCTTTGACATCTTGAGGGATCCAAGTTTCTATTCGAGAAAAATAAATGTTGGATTCCATAACTGTTTTTATGTGATTTATGGCAGATGCTGCCGTCAGTGAAAACACGCAGCACCATTAATAAACTAATCATTAAACCCCCCTTTCCCCGGATTTGGGAATGTAACACAGTACAGTCGCTGCTTCATGCTGAAGTGTGGTTCTCCTATGATTAAAATGTAAGCCTATTTGCCACGTTAGGATAAAAATATCTAGTAAATATTTTAAAATATATTGCAATCTCGTTAATAGCCTACAGGCTTACACCTAGTGGGGAAGGTAGGAATAGTGTTGGTACAGTTTATAGTTCAAAGTATAATACTATACATATACAAGAAATTGTCGACAAATAGTAACATTGTATACTCACAACTTCCGAACACTGGTTCCGTGAATTCCACTGGGAAAGCGTGATCATTCGCTTAGCATTGTCAAAACTGTTGACTAACAAGTTTGCTTTCGGGGATACAATACTCGTACATACGTACAAGCTAATTTCAACTTAATGGTAGGTAACTATTGATTTCCGGTAGTAAATTTTTTGACAATAATTAGAAATATTTGTCATGTCCTAGATACGCGGTAAATGAGTATGTGTAAACGCGGTAGATACGCGGTAAATGTGCAGACGGATCACCGTTCGGTGATCCGTCGGCACATTTACCGCGTATATACAGCGTTTACACACAGCGATACCACAGCGTTTAACTCCTCCCATGGACACTCGTACTAGTCGTGTGTAACTCTATACTGAAACAACTCAGTGATGCGACTCATCCAAATGATACACTGTTCCGAATCTCTAATGTTCGCTTCGAATGTATCATTTCACTCAAATGAATCTCGAGTTCGAGTGCACTGAATGATCCGAATGAGCTGAATGATACGAATGATCCGAATGAGCGGCATGAAGCACGGATTTATCTGACAGTCGATGTTCCAAATGAAGCGTTTCACTGTTCCGCATCTCTGCACTGATCCAGATGCAAATATTCCAATCTTTCGAAAGATACGTTTTTTCAGGTCTAACTCATACGTAACACCGATGATGTGACAAGTGCCCTGCCAGCCCTTAAACCCCTTTCCTCTTTAAAAGGGCCTTCTGGTACCCTCACCTACTCGGCGAAACACAGCGCGGCACGGGCGCTGCTTCACGCCGGTTTTCTCTCAGGCCATATTATGAAGTGTGGCTCTTCAACTGTCAATATCATAGTATGTATAAAACTTAATTAAATAATGCACTTAAAAATTTATTCACAGCCATCGGTTGGGACTCGAACCCACGATCTTTTGCTAACCGGCCAATTAAGCTACCTTGGTATGTCGACGAATTTTGTAAGTGCTTTTTGCTTCGCCGTGAGCCTTAAGTGCATTATTTACTTAAATAAAAAAATGCCAAACCTAAAAAAAATATAAAAAATGATGACAATGACAATGACCAAAAACAACTAAGCACTTTTTGAAAACTATCGATAGCCAAAGTATCGATACGTGAACAACACTAGAGTAAAATACGCGCAAACATATTCCACCGGTAATTACTCTGGGTGTGATAACTCGTTGAAGTTGCTTTGAGGCTTATAAACGTGTTATAAATACAATTTTATTCAAAGTTGCCTAGTTGCGCAGCCTGCATTTTAATAACTTAGAAATCCCAACAACCCCGCTAGCATTTTACATTAGGATAGATGATGTTTTAGAGCTTCGCCTTAACGTATCCCGGTTTCGGAGCCCGGGGCACGCTAAGACCATGATCTAAGATTTGCAGAATCTGTTTGACCGTAAAAAAGCATGAATGGCAATGGCAACAGAAAACTACTGCGTGAGTGAGGGTACCGGAGGCCCAATCCTGGGGAAAGGGGAGTTTAAAGTTTGGCAGCGCACTTGTATCTCCACAGGTGTTGTAGGTGTAGATGGGCGTCGGCAATCGCATAAAAAAACATCGTGATCGTGTAAAACTGCCTAAACTTTCTTAAAAGTTTTGGCTTTACCCAGCTTTTCCTATTGTCGCATTCCATCTTTGCATTGAAAATATCCAGAACAAAATTAGTTGCCACCTGAAAGAGAGAGGGATCCTCTCATAATTTTCCAATAACAAATTACAAACCCTTTGGCTACAACCCTCTCAACCAAATCAAAGGGGTGAAATTCACTTTGCGATTTTTTCAGCCTTCCCGGATCATTTCTAATAGCGTAGGTACCTAAATTGTTGACAGTACAAAGCTGTTTTTACAACGGACGGGAAATGAGAGGAAATGGTGACATGTTTTTATTGCTAATGGACTTATTATTAGTCCTTATTATTATTTTAGCGTGTTATTCCCAGTCGCGTCCAAAGCTGTTCTTTAGGAGACCTGGACAAAGTATAATGAAGCGACAGTGCTTATTCAATGTCTAAGTGGTAAATCCCAAAGGTGTAGTGGAGGGTATTCCAAAGCCTCTGTTTGAGTATGTGCTTTTAATTGTAATAAATGTAATTTACCAATCAATACATAATAATAATTATAGAATGGACAACATTTCAAAATTGCAAAGCTCTGAAATAAAAAATACCAATTCTTTGTTTACTTTTCCGCTGCTCGAATATATATTTATTCATTTTTTTATATTGCTTATTTACTGAGAAAAAAATTAAAAACTAAAAAACGTAAGATGACGTCATCGGACGGCAGAATGTAAAATATTTCTTTGCTTAGCACATTATAGTTTTAAATTTACGTAATGCCAAACCCATGACATGTAACTGTCAAAAAAAAGACAACTTGTCAACGTTGAATGTATGAATGACGTTGACAATGTTGACACTAGTATTATTTACCTTTGACAGTAGTACCTTTTTTTTATTAAAACAATGATAAGCAAAGGAATATCGCTGTATTCAGCCGTCCGATGACGTCATTTGGCGCTTACGTCTATTTAGAATAAAAAGAATTTCAATAATTATTTTATGCATGAAAATGGACAAATTTTGAAAAAAGAAAAAATATGGGTCTGTTCATTTTATGTCTACTTTCATATAAAAAAAACAATATGGACATGTTAAAAATATGTAATGTTGTCCATTATTGACAACTGGTCGAGATGCTCCTTATAAGATATGAACTTGTTGATATTGGCGTCACCTTTACCAGCATTACATTACAATTAATTCATAAAAACATTTTATCTTAGATACATTATGTACCTATGGCTAAGTTAGTAGGTAATGTAATTATTGCACTTTAGCTTAGGTACCTACTTATGTCTATAATGTATCAATACGGGGATTAGCACGATATTTTTTATGTGAAACAACATTGTGTACTCAAATATTTGGCTCGACGTTTCGGCTACGTTACAGCAGCCGTGGTCACGAGCGGACGTATTGATACATTATAGTTATAATGCAACGCGAAAATCTAAAAAACTACCTACTTATGTGTTTTCTATGCTTGCAACTCTAATAGTACCTACTCATATGTCAAATCGCGACTGTTCTTATAAATTAACTATCTCTTTGAGTGCCACAAAAATAAAAGTAACTTACAACATTACAAATCCAATTTCGGGTTGTCAGCTTATTGTGCATATGGGTGGTAAGCCTAATTAATGTTGGTAAAATGACAACAGCCTCGCTCACAGACGTAGAGTGGCCTGTCTATCGGTTTTTATAGGATGCATTTTGGAGAGTGTTCGAATGAGCTTCACGACCTGATACCACCTTCTCCTTTCTACCACCGAAAATAGCGGAAAACGACAGGAATCCACCCTAACACTGTGGAAGTTCCACCAGCTCGTACTAAGCGTCTCGCTTCTTCTTTCTTGGTACGAACTGTTAGGGAATGGAACAACTTGCCGGCTTCTGTATTCCCAGAGTGATTACTACGATTTGAGTGTCTTTAAGTCGAGAGTGAATAGGCTTCTTCTGGGTAAGCACGCTACATCTTAGACCTTATTGTCACTTTCCATCAGGTGAAATGAGGTCAAGTGCAAACCCATTTAATAAGTAAAAAAATAAAAATAGGTGTCATTTAAAAAATAGCTAAATTAGTCCGGGGGAAAATGGGGTTTGAAGGATGGCAGCGCACTTGTGACTCCACTGGTGTCACGGGTGTCCATGGGTGGTGGCTGCCGCTTACCATCAGGTAATCCGTGTGCTCGTCTACCACCTACCAAATAAAAAAAAATGTAGATTCTGGCGTTAGAAGTCAAAAACTCCACGTGGGCTGATGCAATTCATTTCAGCCAATAGACGACCACTGCCGGACATAGGCCTCCTCCAATGTTCTCCATACAGATCGGTCATGTGCCGCCCGCATCCAATGGATTCCCGCGATCTTTATCAAATCGTAGGTCCACCTTGTGGGGGGCCTGCCACGGCTGCGACTTTCTGTACGTGGCCTCCACTCGAGGACCTTTCCGCCCCAATGGCCGTCTGTTCACCTCGCTATGTGCCCTGTCCATTGCCACTTGAGGCATGCAATCCTTTGGGCTATGTCTGTGACCTCAGTTCTCCTGCGGATCTCATAATTTCTGATACGATCACGCAGGGAGACTGCGAGCAATAGCCCTCTCCATTGCTCTCTTGATGCAATTCAAATGTTTTAAATTAGTGTCTAGTGGTTTTAATTTAATAAATCTGTTTTTTGTTTGTGTGTTTATTTGTGCAGTGGAGTGCCGCGAAGTGATCCTGATAATAATAATCGTTAAATTTTATCGTTTTTTACACTACTATTGTGTGTCGAGTGAGTTGTCACGGACAACTTGCTTGGACTTAATAGAGTCTTAAAACCCGCGATTGTGCTTAGAGCGGTATTTGAAAAGTAACTTGAATTGCAGAAGTTAATGTTTTAAACAATCAGAATCCTCAGCATTTGCACTATAACCATTGTTTAGAGTTACGGACCACATAATTAGATTACCACTTTCAACCTCAGCATCACGTCCCACTGTTAGCCATATACCCCTCGGCTTAGGGCGCGGTTGGCACCGGGTCCGGTAATCCCGGATAACAGAATGGCGATCTTTTGTTTACGTGCCGCAGATCTCGGTAGCTATTACTGCGGTCGGGTCGTTAGGTGCATAGAGAAAATTAACTATACCTAATCTCATCCGTTGTTTACCTCTTACATATAATAAATGGATAGAGAGGGTTGATGTCAGATGTATTTAATGTTAAAGAGCTCATTGATCGTCAATTTCCTGACCTTTCTTTTATATTATGGCTCTACCCTAATACCTACCTCTAATTTTGCCAATGTCAAGTATTTTACTGAAAATAAGTGGGTAGTCAACAGTCATCATCATCATCATCAGCCCATTTAAATCCCCACTGCTGGAGCACGGGCCTCCCTCAATCACATGAGGGGTAATTGCCATACTCACCACGCTTGGCAGACGGGTTGATATAAATGCAGAGTTTTCCTTCTCTGGGTGCTGATAATCATGCCAGCAGCTTTACCTTAGTCGCCTTTTACGACACCTCGGTAAGAGTGAGGGTGGCCTATTCTACTCTGCCAGGGACCACACGGCATAGTAGAATAGGACACCGACGAGTCAACAGTCACAGTCACTCAATAAAACTCCGGTGTTTTACGTTTATCGACCTTCGGATTCTGCCGATACCACTCTAAACACAATCGCGGGTTTAAAGACTCTATTCGGTCCAAGCAAGTTGTCCGTGACAACTCACTCGACACACAATAGCAGTGTTAAAACGATAAAATTCAACGATTCTTATTATCAGGATCACTTTGCGGCACTCCACTGCACAAATAAACACCAATTCACTAAAAACCACAACATACTAATTTAAAGCCTTTGGATTGCATCAACCCACGTGGAGTGTTTGATTCCTACCGTCATAATCCTTCTGTCCTGTTCCCAGGTTATCTGAGACCAGAATGACTTTTTCTATCATTTATTACACAATCCATACATCTCATTTTCGGCCGTCTTCTTTTCCTCCACCTAATTACATTCATGCCCATTACTCTTAAGTCTGCTCACTCTCTGTAATCTAAGAGCGACGCTCTTATCGGTGGAGTAGTCTCCATTCCTCTCTCGACTCTGCCAGCACCTTAAATTCACATCCTTGTACAACATGACATTTGCTTTTTCCTTAAGTTGTTGGACATAATTTCTTCTTGGTCTTCTCTCTTCATCTCTTTCCTTCCACTTTCCACTTAAAGTGACTTCCTAAGTTCTAGGTTTTTAAAAATGAAAACAGCCAGTTTTGTAAAAATGGGTACTCGTATCCCGAAATAAATTATCAGTAGATGACCACAGATACCCAATCCCGGATAGAAACAGCCCGGGATCAGCCGCATTGACACAGCGCGTAATCCCTGGTAATAGACTCGCTGATCCTTTGTTTACGACACCCAATCATCTTGCTTTGTTTTTGGAAATGAAATAGGATATTCTATTAGAAGAAAGTATGTTTACTTATAGTTTGTTGAGGGAAAACGTCGTGAGAAAACCTGTTCGTTTGAGGTTCCTTATGTCTAATGTAAGCAAATTTAAATATTGATGGCAACTCAAGCGCGCTTCACATGGTTCTTTGGTGTTGTGGAATTTAGCATGAACATTTAAGGAATTTGTATTTGTAGCATACTTAAGTAATATTTTGTCACCTTTTGATTCCAGGTGAGTGAGTGAGAAAATAGTAATGCTTACGTACAATAGAAGGAGTTATCGACATTGCTCACCGGATTAGCAAGCTTAAGTGGCAGTGGGCTGGCCATATTAGCCGCAGAACCGACAACCGATGGGGTAAACGGGTTCTGGAGTGGAGACCGCGTCTTGGCAAACGTAATGTAGGGCGCCCTCTGGCTAGGTGGGGGGACGATCTGCGCAGGATGGCTGGCAAGAGCTGGATGCGAGAAGCCATGGATAGATCACAGTGGCGAACAATTGGAGAGGCCTACGTCCAGCAGTGGACTGCGATAGGCTGATGATGATGATGATGAATAGAAGGAGCTCTTCAATTTGCATACAAATACTTACGATACGCATATGGTATGATTCTTTGAAAAGCTTGTGCTAGCCCTTCTGTAGAAGTACTCTCCATAGCATGCTGCTTTGTGTCAAAAAATCTTACAAATGGGTTTTCATGCTCATTAAAATCACCCCAGTGCTGGAAGTGAAGTTACACAACTCTACAGGACTTAAGTTTGCACCAGGATCAAGAACTTAAATGTCAAACTATGAATATCGGGCATAAATAACATCCCTCTGGTGAGTTGAATCAGCTTCAAACTATCTCCTTGAAGCTGAAGATGAACAGACGGATCACCTGATGGTAAGCGATTGCCGCCGCCCATGGACACACGCGACACCAGTGGAGTCACAAGTGCGCTGCCAACTCACACAGCGAAACACAGCACAGTGGCTGCTTCACGTCGGTTTTCTGTGAGGCCGTGGTATCATTCCATTCATGCCAAAGCTCTCCCACGGTTTAACGGTATAATATGAATCACTCTTAAAAGTTTCTTATACCCCTTTCGGTTTAAAAAAGAAAGTGCATGCTCGGATTCGAACTACTTGTCAATAGACTTCTTTTGTCAATAGACTTACAAATTGACAACAATCGCACCTGATAGAAAGCGACGATAAGGTTTAGGATGATACGCGTTTGCCTATCATAGTATAGTGTAGTTCAGTGTAAAGTCAAGAGCAAGCCCATTACCAATAAAAAAATAAACTAAGCTTTTTTTGTCGGATAACTTGTCTTACAAGTATTTTTTTTTTAAATAACTAGCCTAATGACGTCTTTCAGATATTCTTAATAAAAGATTTTTAAAAGAACTTCTTTTATTCTCAAACGAAACTTCGGTAACAAAATTACTTTTTTCGTATCAAAAACTGCTAATTTTGCTAATGAAGATTGATGGCGAGCAACGAACCAATTTTACGAATTAAAAAACGCTTTTGTTTGTTCTGAACGTAATCAACAATTTTATTGCATAAATAATGTGTTTTCCTGTTAGTCAACTGTGAAAATAAGTTAATGACGTGGTTAAAAGTTACTTTAAGCCCAAGCAGGTTGTTGCGGCAACACTAATCAATTTATCGCGTGATGGGCGCCCGCTATCATTGGTGCTTCCCGACGCGACGTCACACGCGGCGGGCCAATGGGAGGAAGCGATGACACACAAATTTTGAAGCATCAACGTCCTTTTTATCGCACGCATCTTTTTTATTAGATATTTTACAATCCTGTATAATATACAGTAAATAAGTATTTGTTTATACCAAAAAAATAGTTTTTTCTTCTCTCCACTTCGTCCCCTACACAGGTCTTAAGTGTATATCGAGCTCATGTTCGCTCCTACTTGGAGTACTGCTTCACCTCTGGGACGGTTCTGCCGGTATTATTTAAACGCTCTGGACTGGAAGAGGCTTATCAGTGATGACACACTCTCCAAAGCTGGCCTGCTGAGCCTAAACCACCGTCGAAGTGTAGCATGCCTCTCGGTCTTCTACCGGATTCATTCCGGGGAGTGTGCGGAGGTTCTACTAAACTTGATCCCCACCAGCCCATTCTATCAGCAGACGACAAGGCGAGGGCAAGGGCTTTCTTCCTTATGCGTAGAACTACCCCTTATCCGCAAGAAACGATTCATCATCATCATCATCAGCCCATTTAAGTCCCCACTGCTGGGGCACGGGCCTCCCTCAATCACATGAGGGGTAATTGCCATACTCACCATGCTTGGCAGACGGGTTGGCGAGGGTTTTGATGTAAATGCAGAGTTTTCCTTCTCTGGGTGCTGATGATCATGCCAGCAGCTTTACCTTAGTCGCCTTTTACGACACCTCGGTAAGAGTGAGGGTGGCCTATTCTACTCTGCCGGGACCACACGGCACACGGCACAGCAAGAAACGATTCGCTTCCACATTTATAATGCGGATGGCTAAGGAATGGAACTCCCTGCCGAGTTCTGTTTTGTACCTGACCACTATACTGGACTGGACATCTTTAAGGCTAGAGTGAACGGCATCTTTTAGGCAAACGCGTATCATCTTAGACCTCATCGTCCCTTTCCATCAGGTGCGATTGTGGTCAAGCGTTAGCCTATTGACCAAAAACTTTATTTGAAACTAGTGGCTCGCACTCATTTCGTTTCGGGACGTCATTCTGCACAATCCACGGCTACTGTAACGTAGCCGAAACGTGACTGTAAGTACTTAATCATGTAGGTACTTAAATATGTAAATCATGTTGATTCCGAGTTTATTAATAATAATTATAATGAAACGTTAAATTGGGGCGCGTATAGGAGGTCGACTCCGTGGCATGCCCCCCACAAGGTGGACCGACGATCTGGTGAAGATCGCGGAAATCCCTTAGACGCGGGCGACACCGGACCGATCTGTATGTGGATCACTGGGGGAGGCCTCTGGCGAGCAGTGGACAGTTTGATAGCTGAAATGATGATGGTGGAATATGGCAACGTGGGCTCTTTTTTAGATATAAATAATAAAATAAAACAAATTTGTTTCAGGCTTTATAATAATATTTATATACAAAAATACTTATTTCATTAATTAAACTATAAACTATGTTAGTAGAACAAATAAATTAAGCCAACTACCGCGCGCTGGGACCCTTGGCAAGGACATGCACTTGGACCCAGTGCCGCAGCGCGGGGCGGTCCGGCTTTTAGCTGAGCAAGCTCAAGATGGAGTTGGGGCTCACCGCGCTTGCGGTGCATAAGTTGATCTTCTTGATATTGTTTTGTACCATGTTCCTTCGCTTATTGCTGACAGATTCCCTGCAGTTTTCTGAGTGCCGATATTGATGTGCTGAGCAACACCATATCGTCGGCGTAGCTAATGCTGTTTATATTATTGATTTACCACTACATAAGTTTAAGTTGCATGCAAAAAACTGCCTAATGCAGAAAGGAAAAAAAATAGATGATTATTTAAATGATAAAGATTCCTGGAAATGTTGATCTCTTCTTCGCCTTAATTCATTTCATAATTTTACTATTTACCTAAACGATATTGATTATATGCAATATGTGTTATACTATCACTGTAATCATAGTTTGTATAAGAATGAAAATTGTAATTACTATATGATTTGAAAAGAGTAACTACCGAGTTCCTTGCTAATTCTTCTCGGTAGAAATGACATTCCGAATCAGCGGTAGATTACATAATATTTGACATTAGAGGAAAACGACCAATACTCAACGGCTATGCAGTACGGTTACCCTCGAGAATCAGTCAGTGAGACGATTAAATGAAATATCATCAATAATTTTATTTGCAATTTACCAAAATCCCCAATATCGTCAGGATCTCTGGATTATTTTCCAAACTTTAAAAATCAGGCAGCTTGACGTCATTGTTTCGGAAACATGCTTTACTAGCGTGATGTAAAAATGCATAGTGACATCTACCGAAACAACGCCGAATCATTTGTTTGATTGCTTTTTAAAAGCTACATTTGCTTTTATAAGCTCCATCTAACGAAATCCGCTGAACTATTTTTCCCATACTAAGGACAAAAGTACTCGGTGAAATTACCCTGGTGCGCGCTGCGCATCCAGACCGAGTGGGGGCGTGACATAAAGCAAGCGGCGCGGGAGCAGGTACTCGTAGGACGGATGAATACCTATTTGCTTAGCTGCAGCTTATATCGTATTGTGATCTATTTGCTGATCCGTGGCACAGTATAGTGTCCACATGCCAGTCCTTCTTTGAAGAACACTGCGCATAGATCTCCGTAGTATTGTAATATAAGCCTAGTTTTCTATGTAGTTATATTAAATAATTCACGTGTTTGCCTGTTTTTTGATATTGTTTTATTTATTTTTTTTACTTTTGTTACCGTCTTTAATTACGTAATTAGGTTTAAGGACCTTAAGAACCTTAAAGAATTTAATAAATAAATAAAATAAATCGTGCATGGGAGGCAATTCTTTTTGTTTATTTGAAGGAACTGTTAATGTACACAGATCTGTATTTTTAGAAATAGCTGTCGATGATATCGATATACAGTAAAGCTTAATAAGCCTATCTTTATACCGCGCCTTATATAAAAAAAGTAATTAGTTTTTCGAAGATAAATAAATAAAAAAAACATTTCTCCACTTTTTTCTGTTTTCGGTGTTCCTGGACCACGCTACTCCAGCTTGAGCCTGAACGTCATCGAACCATCTGGCAGTTTCACAGAACACGTGCTTAAAGGGGTGTAAATGTTCACAGATATACCCTTTATCTAAGTAAGTTGTTAATCTACGGAACCCTTTGATCTTGCATAGCCAGTTAATTAACAGAGCCGCCGCGGGCAATCTGATAGTTGTCCGTTCTCGTAACGGATAGGTACATTCTGAGTAATTGGGTAAACTGAACTGTAACAGTTTAAAAGCTCGCAGTAAGTAAAATGCAGATTCTGTAAGGCAGAGGACGACACACCGATGCACGTCACGTCACGTCACGTTTGTCAATGCGACGCCCACGGGCACCCAAGAAGCCACACCCTGGGAAGCTACCACATCTGCCCGGAGGATGTTAAGGCTATCGCTCCCAGGGCCAGTATAAGTGGGAGCGGAGGTCACAATAGATGTAAACGATAAAAAAATAACATTGTATTTAAGTTACTCTATTCCCGGAGCGGTCTTTCTCTTTTGTCTAAAGAAAGAATCGTATTAAGAAAATATATGGATCGAAGTAACCAACCCTGAGGGTGTCTGCACATATTTACTTATTATTATTCGAAGTTCGCATCCAATGGATTCCCGCGATCTTCACCAGATCGTCGGTCCACCTTGTGGGGGGCGCCACGGCTGCGACTTCCTTAACGTGGCCTTCACTCGAGGACCTTTCCGCCCACATCACAGGACCGACATGTGTGGAGACCATTGGGGGAGGCCTATGTCCAGCAGTGGACGTTTATTGGCTGAAATGATGATGGTGATGATGATTCGAAGTTCTAGGGAGCTCCTCAGGCTTCTTTAGACAAAATAGAAAGTCCGCTCCAGGAATAGAGTGACTTATGAACAATGTTATTTTTTTATCGTTTACATTCTGAAAACATCATATTAGGTATCATATATATGCATATATAAGTGAAAAAAACCAGCTGTCCCAAACAAAATAGAATACCGGCAAAATTTAAAAAAAAATGGTGGATACGAAGAAGCGCACTTAAGGCACTCCATTGATGATTGGGCGACGGATATCGCTTACCTTCAGGTAATCTGTCAGCTAGAGGTATCTAACGAGCGCGTCAACTGATGGTATCCAAGCCGTTTATGAACCTCTGCGAGATCAGAGGAGTTGCTAATGTGTTGGGCATTCTAGAAGAGTCATAACTACATTAACGTCGACATTTCGAGCGATGTCCAGTTTCGCGGTCATCTGGAAGACAAAGCTAAAATAGCTTCAAAGAAACTTGGTGTACTTAATAGAGCGGGGCGGTATTTTACACCAGCTCATAGGTTACAACTCTATAAGGCACAAGTTCAGCCCCATATGGAATACTACTCCCGTCTCTGGGCTGGTGCACCTCAGTACCAACTTCTTCCGTTTGACTGCGTACAACGTAGGGCTGCTCGAATTGTTGGTGACCTGACTCTCTCTAGTCGACTTGATCCTCTAGCATTGCGGAGGGACATAGCTTCCCTCAGCATTCTATACCGCATTTATCATGGGGAGTGCTCTGAAGAACTGTTTGATCTACTCCCTGCAGCCGAATTCTTACATCGAACCACTCGCAAGCGATTGTCAAGCTCATTCTCATCATCTCGATGGATGGCGGTCTAATACTGTGCGTTTCTCCCGGAACTTTCTACCACGTACCTCAGTTCTGTGGAACGGTTTGGTTGCAGGAGTATTTCCGGACGGCTACGACTTAGGGATCTTCAAGAGAAGAGCGTACTCTTTTTTGAAAAAAGGCCGGCAACACATAAGCGATCTCTCGGATATCGCAAATGTTCATGGGCAGCGATGATTACTTTCCATCAGGTGACTCGCTTGCTCGTTAACATAAAAGCTAGCATAAAAAAAAATTACAAGAGAGATGCGGGGTAGAAAGTTCCCAGAGAAAAGTGTGGATTCGGTCGTAAGTTCCGTTTCCTTGTAGGTTCTCTGGGCTAGACAGCCTTCCGATAAGTTATTGAGAATAGTCAAAAGTAAGTAGTCAAAAGTCAAAGTCAGTCAAAATCACAATCACTCAATAAAACGCTGATGTTTTACGTTTTATCGACCTACGGATTCTGCCTATATCACTCTTAACACAATCACGGGTTTTAAGACTCTATTAGGTCCCAGCAAATTGTCCGTGACAACTTATTCTACACATTATAGCAGTATTAAAAACGATACCATTCAACGATTCTTATTATAAGGATCACTTTGCGACACTTCACTGTAGAAATAAACACCAAATTTGTTCACTAAACACCTTTAGACACTAATTTAAAACCTTTGAATTCTGTCAGCAGACACGGAGTGTTTGACTCCTACCGCTATAATTATTTGTAGTCTAATGCTTGACTACAAGTCTTGCTGAGCATCTTTTTAACATTATCATGGTCCCAAGATGCCGCTTCGGAGTCCGGCATCCGCTTTCTTACTTCGACTTCCTTTCACTTCGCACAGTCTTGTGCGTGCACCCCTAATGGTCAGTTTATTAGCACGCGCGTTTATTTGACCGAGTGAGAGCCACGATTTGGCATTGTTACCACCAGAGTCACACCACGGCCTCACAGAAAGTGAAGCAGCACTGTGCTATGTTTCGCTGCGTGAGTGAGGGTACCGGTAGCCCAATCCGGGGAAAAAGGGGGCTTCAAGGTTGGCAGCGCACTTGTGACTCCATTTCTCAGGTGTTCATGGGCGGCGGCAATCGCTTACCATCAGGTGTACCATCTGCTCGTCTGCCACCTATCACAAAAAAAAACGCATTTGCAATGTCAAGCCACACCTTTTTAGGTCGTGCTGACAGTATTTTATATTGTGGTATTCATGAGGAAACGCTTAACAAGCCACTTGATATTAGAAAGTTTTGGGTAAAGCCGTATCCTCCTTGTCATATTCCTTGTTTTCTTTTGAGGTTTCAGGCAGGTTTACCTGTAGTAAGGTGTGAACTGACGATAAACTAAAGTTTCTTGTCAGACGTTCGAGAAATTTGAACGAGTAAAACCACAGCCTTACAGAAAACCGCACGAAAAAAAAATTGAGTGAGGGTACCGGAGGTTTTTGTTCACCTATCACAGGTGGCAGACGAGCAGACGGATCGCCTGATAGTAAGTGATTGGCGCCGCCCATAGACCCTCGCGACACCAGTGGAGTCAAAAGTGCGCTGCCAGCCTTTAAACCCACTTTCTACCGGATTTGGCCTCAAGGACTGCGGTAGTCACGTAGCGAAACACAGCACAGTGCTTCACTCTGGTCTTCTGTGAGGCTGTGCAGGTATCACTCCGGTCGAGCCTGCCCATTCATGCCGAATCATGGCTCTCCATGGGCTAATCGAGATTTAATCGAGGTAAAGAGAAAGTTAAAATGTGTATCCTCTGTTGTCGCAGTACTAGGCACATTGGCTGGGGAAATCGATTACCATCAGATGATCCGTCTGCTCGTCTGCCACCTATCACATAAAAGAACTCCAGTGGCTATCAGATATTTATGCTATGTGCCACTTCAGCTTACTAATCCTTTGAGCTCCATAAGATTAGTACCGTGGGAGAGCCACGCTTCGGCATGAATGGGCCGGCTCGACCGGAGTGATAACACGGCCTCACAGCCACCACCACCTTCACCAGCGTGAAGCAACACTGTGCTGTGTTTCGCTTCGTGAGTGAATGTACCGGAGGCCCACTCGGGGGAAAGGGGGGTTTATGGGTTGGCCGCGCACTTGTTACTGCACTGGTGTCGCAGGTGTCCATGGGCGGTGACAATCGCTTACCATCAGGTGTTCCGTCTGCTCGTCTGCCACCTCGTCATTTGAGTCCCCACGGCTGGGGCACGGGCCTCCCTCAATCACATGAGAGGTATTTGCCATACTCACCACGCTTGGCAGACGGGTTGGCGAGGGTTTTGATATAAGTGCAGAGTTTTCCTTCTCTGGGTGCTGATGATCATGCCAGTAGCTTTACCTTAGTCGCCTTTTACGACACCTCGGTAAGAGTGAGGGTGGCCTATTCTACTCTACCGGGGACCACACGGCCAGCTATCACACAAAAAAAGCCCCAGCTGCTATCAGATATTTATGCAATGTCACTCACTGCCACTTCAGCTTAAGAAGGACTACACACGTTCGAACAATCAGTGGCAATATTGGGGCAGTGGTGGGGAAGACCCGATATCGTCTCCTAAATCGCCTCATGTGTCAAATCGGGCCGATAATTTTTTGGTCGGCCTGATTTCAAAAATCGCTTCGGGCGAGCTCCCGATTTAGGGCCGATTATCGTGTCGGGGGCGTGATCGGTACGTGTGTAGCGAAATCGGGCCGATTTACACCCAAGTGCTGCGGCAATAGGACGTCTAGGAAGGAGCAAGAGCGAGAAGCTGAAATGATGACTGACTGATGGATGAAATTAATAGATCTCTTCAAAGATTTTGTATGGAACAGCTTTTTTTTCGCTTATTTTGTTTGTGTTTTTTTGTGATATTGGTGGCACCTGATGGTCACCACGGAAAGGTCCTCGAGTGGAGGCCACGTACAGGAAGTCGCAGCCGTGGCAGGCCTCCTACAAGGTGGACCGACGATCTGGTGAAGATCGCGGGAATCCATTGGATGCGGGAGGCACAGGACCGATCTGTGTGGAGAACATTGGGGGAGGCTGTCCAGCAGTGGACGTCTATTGGCTGAAATGATGATGATGATGATGATGATGATGATGATGCCCCTGATGGTTAACGATTACCGCCTCCCATGATCTAACATGAAGTTTTCGGGATGTTAACGATAAAAAAATATGCGATACAGTAAAGGAGCTGCTTACATCGCGTGCTAAACTAATATTTTTTTTATGTTTTGAGAGAGTCAGTGGAATCTCGGATGAACGACCAGTCAGTTACACGGTCAGTCACATACTCACAGGTAGGAACGTGTGTAGAGCTAGCAGCTGATTTTATCCTCACCACATCGTCCAGATATCGCCACTGATATTGGCCCGTGTGTAACCCGTTTAACCTTTGAGCTTCATAAGATTAATAATCATTATCTGCTGACTGCCTCGGTGGCGTAGTGGTTAGTGGGTCGCACTTTAGATACTTAGTGTCAGCCCAAAGTCTGGAAGTTTGCGGTCTTGTACTTCTGTGCCTCGGAAAGCACGCTAAGCCGATCCTGCGCCCAATCTCTCTTCGGTCGTGTTACGCTGATGTCAGATCGTAATATGAGGGCAAGGGAATAGAGAGTGCACTTGTGTTTGCACACACACTTGAGCACTATAACATATCCTGCGTACGTGGTCATTGAGCCGTCAGCGGTTGGATGATATTAATCATCATCATTTCAGCCAATAAACGTCCACTGCTGGATTTAGGCCTTCCCCAATGATCTTCACACATATCGGTCCTGTGCCGCCCGCATCCAAGGTATTCCTGCGAACTTCACCAGATCGTCGGTCCACCTTATTTAGTGAAGATTAGTGAAGATCCGTAAAAATAGTCCGTTTTCAAATTAAGCTTCTTAATTTCAAATTAAGCTTACTGAAAAAAGAGCGCCTGAAGGCACATTTTTCATTCGCCGAACTAATTCTGGATTCGGAAAGCGGCGCCAATAGTCCATAATTCTTGCTTTCAGCGGTTCGACCGCCCATTTATAAAAGGAATTTAAGGAAATGACGCTGTAACTTAAACTTTCATGAAAAATTGTGGGTCTGACTATTTTTTTACTGAAAAGCTGTTCCAAGACAATATATTGTGACTTTATTATCATCATCATCATCATCAGCCCATTTAAGTCCCCACTGCTGGGGCACGGGCCTCCCTCAATCACATCAGGGGTAATTGTCATACTCACCACGCTTGGCAGACGGGTTGGCGAGGGTTTTGATATAAATGCAGAGTTTCCCTTCTCTGGGTGCTGATGATCATGCTAGCAGCTTTACCTTAGTCGCCTTTTACGACACCTCGGTAAGAGTGAGGGTGGCCTATTCTACTCTGCCGGGGACTGCTTTTACAGCTGGGACATTTCAGGGTGCCAATTCTCGTGCGATCTACATCGATATTGAATTTGACATTCATATGGACGATTTTTATGAGATATTTTTAAAGGAATCTTTTGCAAATAATTCTTAAGTAAATAACACACTTAAATATTTCATCTCGTGTTCAGGCGGGACGCGAAGGTGTGAATGTGGAAGGTGCGGGTTCTAGTCCCGCCTGAACACAAAATGAGATTTTTATGAAAATCTCTAGTTCAACTTTATTGGGTTCCACGAAAATATAATAATGTGGGGCTAAACAATTTTATAGACTAATCTTTTGTACAATAAGGATCGATATTGGCAAAAGAAATAATACAGTTTAAACGAGCTGAAAAAAAAGCTTATATAATCAGCACAATAGGCTTATTTTTCAATTAGGCTGTGTAAGTGAGGGTACTGGAGGCCCTAAGGGGGATTTAAAGGTTGGCAGCGCACTTGTGACTCCACTGGTGTCGCGAGTGTCCACGGGCGGCGGCAATCGCTTACCATCAGGTGATCCGTCTGCTCGTCTGCCACCTATCACATAAAAAATTGTTTTGATCTCATTAACTAAATAAACACTATTTTGTTCGTTATTTAGATAATTGGAAATTTAATCTTGAATCGAATGATTTGCTTTTATTGTTTATGTACACATTTGAATCTAGTCGAGTATCTAGTGAAAAACTTAATTAAAAACTTAACTAGTTTTGAATTGAAAACGTAAGGATTTATTGATTTCGGTTGTAAAAGGCCTCAATTTGAATGGTTATAATTATTTATTGGTATCCACATTTTTGTGAATCAATTTTGCATAAACCGTTTTAGAATTGAAATATTTTTGTTAGGTTTTATGAGTTTTAAAATGATTATGACATGAACGCGTGAGCAGAATAATATCGAAAAATCATAGATATATTTTTTTATATGTCCTAAATAAAAAATAATCATTAACTATCTTAATTTCATTACAATCCACTCCACTGGTCTCGCGGGTTTCCATGGCAGGCGGCAATCGCTTACCATCAGGTGATCCGTCTGCTCGTCTGCCACCTATCAGATAAAAAAAACAGTCAATTAAAACCTGTTGGCGATGCCAACGTACCGTAAAAGCCTTTAGATATACTTTGACGTTGTGAAAAAAACACATTTTTTCCCGTAGAATGGAATGTATATTTTTCTCGTATTTCGAATTTCACTGTCAAAGTCATCTCCTATTCACCAACCCTACTCTATCACTTTAGCCTGAAAGCACTTGAAAGTACAAAGTTAGAGGGCCTGAAACTTTAGGCAGACCCGCATAACGTCCCAAACAAAACAACACACACACAATGTGAGAAACTGCCACCGCTATTCATTGGCGCCACTTAAGGTGCTTAAGGTAGGCCACACTAGCGACGCCAATCGATTTTAATTTTTAGCTACAAAACCGGATCAATTATAAGCAATTTCGAGATTGCAACCTATCGGCAAACACCTATACTATTTATTTAACTAATAGATAACTGTTTTGTCTGCTTTTGCACGTAGTTTTGGATTACCGCCAAAAGTGGCCGCTTTTGGCGTGAATAAATTTTTCGCGTACAAAAACGGACCCAACTTCTGTGCATGGTTATTGAATAAAACCCTGGAATTGTTTAATATAGATCCGGGTAAGTAGCTAAAAATTTAAAATCGATTGGCGTCGCTAGTGTGCCCTACCCGTCACCTTAAAATAAACCTTTCAGTGTTACTTGAGCTCTTCTCAGCCGATGAGTTTAATGGCAAAGTAAACAATAAAAAGAAAAGCTTTGTTTTTAATGGGTTTAGGCCAATGTCAAGTGATGATTTGAATAAAAAAGTAGGCAGTCAACAAGACGACGAAAGTAAGAAATAACGTCTTTGGTATCATGATATCAATATCTTAACCGTGGGAGAGCCACGCTTTGTCATGAATAGGCCGGCTCATCAGGAGTGACACCACGGCCTCACAGAAAATCGGCGTGAAGCAGCACTATGCTTTGTTTCGCTGCGTGAGTGAAGATACCGAAGGCCCAATCCGAGGAAAAGGGGGATTAAAGGTTGGCAGCGCACTTTTGACTCCTTTGATGTCGCGTGTGTCTATGGGCGGCGGCCATCGCTTATCATCAGGCGATCTGTCTGCTCGTCTGCCACCTATCCCAAAAAAAATATATAGAAATTTTCACTAAAGGAATAATAATACATCAACATAATTTTAGTCATCAAACTTGAATAAAGACTGTATTTATTTATTTAATTTATTTATGAGATCAGCAACAAAATTTACATCAGTACATGATACAATAATAACACCAGAAAATGTATAAATCAATCTAAACGAAATCTTATTTATAGGTGACAACGGCATGCGGCATTTTTTTGGACTCGTTCAAGTTTCTTGACATATACATCATAATGTAGGTTCCAGACTGCGCTACAGTATTCCAAACCACTGCGTACCAGGGCATTGTACAAAATTATCTTAGTTTGTGGTTATCATAGAGTGATTTATAAACTGAGATAGAGGCATCAGTCGGCTAGTCAGTGCTAGCGCCATCTAGAGGAAAACGACCAATACTCAACGGCTATGCAGTATGGCCACCTCCGAGAATCAAAAAGGGAAACGATAAAATATCAGAAACAATTTTTTTTGCTATTTACCCAAATTTCCAATACCTTCTAGATCTCTAGTTTATTTCCCATCATCATCATCAGCCCATTTAAGTCCCCACTGCTGGGGCACGGGCCTCCCTCAACCACATGAGGGGTACCCGCTGAACCTCACTGAACTATTTTTCCCATACTAAAGAAAAAAGTACTTAATAAAATGACCCTGGTAGTTCAGTTAAGGAAACGGTTTGGCTGCACGAGTATTTCCCGACGGCTACAAGTTAGGGACTTTCAAGAGAAGAGCGTACTCTTTTTTTTAAGCCGGCAACACATTAGCGATCTCTCTGATTTCGTGGATGTTCATGGCGGCGTAGATTAGTTTCCATCAGGTGACTCGTTTGTCGCCTGTAGCATAAAAAAAAGGTATGCTAGTATAATATAAAGAAAAATTGGCATAAGTTTTATTAAGAACTAAGTTTAAGTACTTTTTAGTACCAGTGTACTTTAAAAACATTACATAACAGTGGGAGAGCCACGCTTCGGCATGAATGGGCCGGCTCGACTGGAGTAATAACCACGTCCTCACAGAAAACCGGCGTGAATCAGTTCATGCGCTGTGTTTCGCTGCGTGAGTGAGGATACCGGAGGCCTAATCCAAGGGAAGGGGGGTTGAAAGGTAAACAGCGCACTTGTGACACCACTGGTGTTGCAGGTGTCCATGGGCGGTGATAATCGCTTACCATCAGGTGATCCGTCGGCTCATCTGCCACCTACATCATAAAAAATAAAATAAAAACCTTTTTCAGAAAACCTCAATCTATGGCAATTAAGACTTAGATCCTTTGTACATTGGACGGTTCTTTTATGAACTTATTGGCTTACGCTTGACCACAATCTTACCTGACGGATGGTGACGATGAGGTCTAGGATGTAAGGGTGCATCCACATATATGCAGCCCGCACCCAAGCCACGCGCCGTATGCGACTGGCGCGCGAGTGTTGCACATTCGCGGCGCATTCGGACGCACCCTAACCTAACGCGTTCGCCCAGAAGATGCCTGTTCACTCTTGCCTTAAGATTGCAGAGTACTTCAAGTCAATGTATCAATATTATAGGTTCAAGTTCATGAGGCTGAGACGATTGATTCCTTGGCCTTTTCATTTGTATTTTATGTTTTTCAATTTCCTTTAACCCAGAGAGATAAATGACTCCAGTCTATTCTAGACGCGTTCCAACGCGCAGGGTTGACACGCAATAATATTCTTACGAGACAAAGTGCGCAACACCATCATCAGGGAATGCAAAAAAAGTGATAGACGTAGGGTACCGAGCCGGAAAACTAAAATGGGCGTGGGCCCGTCATGTGTGCAGAAGGATTGATGAAGGGTAGAGCAAGGATGTTCTTGAATGGAGACCAAGAGACGGAAAGATGAGTGTTGGCGGACAAACTGCCAGATGGTCCGATGACATCAAGGCTCAAGCTGGTTTAGCGTGGTCCAGGAAAACCGACGACAGAAGAATGTGGAGAGAAATTGGAGAGGCATAGGCTCTGCAGTGGGCAAGCACATGCTGCAACATACCCTAGCGGTATGTGCGCCGTGATTCTTATCCACTGAGTTACCATCGATCTGGAAACATATCTGAATCTATGTATAATGTTTAATTCTTTGACGGTAAACTCAAACCTACATGAAAAAGAAGTGAAGCCTACATTCCGTCCCAATGCAATGCAAATAAATCCATCATAAAAATCAAGTTATCGCTACTATGATGGGATTAGCCTTAATCACCACGCTTGCCAAATGAGGATTAGTGATCACAAACCCGAGCTATGTTCGAAAAATTCGAAACATACTTTTGCTCGACCCGGGAATCAAACCCAGAACCTCGAGATCATGGCCCGGTTCTTAAACCATTCGTTACCTATATAAATGGCTTCAAAAGACCCCAGAATAATTTGCAGTCACAAAATTCAGAAGTTCGGTGCTAAAAAAACTAATTGATCTGAAATATAATTTACATTCGAAAACGTTTTTCGCTGTTGGGCCATCTGTTGCTCGGCTTGGCTCTGGAACCCGTTACAAGCGAAAAGAGAAATCAATACAACATGATTGATTGGTTTCCAACCGTATGAAAAAGCACCAGATGGGACTTCAGAAGGATTGACAATTATTGATGGTGTAACGAAATAGATATCTTTTAAAAACTCTAATTTTGTGATGGAATTTTTCTGTACGTCTACATTTTTGTGTCTCTGGGGAAATAGACCATGAGCATACGCCGAAAAACGCCATTAACAATCATAACCAAAAACTTGAATAAAACAGATATCTTGTTTGCTCACAAATATTTTCATTACCCTTTTTCATGAGTGTTTAAATGATAGAACTGAGATGATTCTGGTTGGGAACCACGAAAGCAGTAGATTTCATGGTCATTCACCAACTAGGTGGACCGATCAGTTGAAAGAAGTTGGAGGACGACGAGGTCCTCCAAACTCTGCTCAGTCGTAAGAGATACGCTAAACAGAAACCAGCGAAGGCAGGTCATCCGCTCCAAATTTGTAATCATATATTTAAGTAAATAACTCATATTTAGTAACATGAGTTATTTACTTAAAATAAATGATTACAAATATACAACTTAATCCTAGGCATTAGTAATCTATTTCGCATGCAAAGAGCAACAGTGCATCAGGTAACAGTCCACCCGCTCTGCAATCATCTTCAGGAGGGAATTGGAGCTAGCCCTAACCATGCGTACGAGGGACGCAGCGCGCTTCCGCATCGTGGCAAAGAAACTGTCTACTCGAGCCGCTGCGAATATGCAGCCAGCTGGGCCGGGTCAGCCCCATTAACCTCCTGAAGGCTTTATTGTATTGAACCCGGAGGGCCCCGTACGCCCACAGGCTGCACGTGTAGAAAGAGGTACATTATGCTCTAAATAGAGTACATGAGGTGTGAAGCGTGCAAATGTAAATGCAGCCATGATGCTGACCACGATCCTCAAACATAAAGGATTGACTCAAGAAAGAGATATTAAAGATGGAAATCCAAACAGAGGGTGTTGCACTGTTGTTTGATGATTCTTGATTCCGCGAACAAACTGGGTTTTCGGTACTTTTCGCTACTTGCATAGTAGAAAGTATCGGGAATTTTAAACGATCTATTCTCGTGATATTGCATAGACAAATAAAACTCGGAATATAAAAAAGCAAAAAAAAATTTATTACGTTGCCGTTGAATTTTTTTCAAAAATTAATTTACTGGCTAGCAGATATATTATTATATAGTGAATACTATGATTTGCGAAAAAAATTACAAATACGCTTTCCGTAAATTTCCTTGTAAATCCATTGAAAACCAAATGTCATTTATTCAGGTTAGTTTCATGAGAAAAATAACGTCATCTACCGCAGAATGTTGATTTCTACCAACAAAAACCAAACCAAGTCGGTAGTTTTCAAAGGGCTTTTTTCATAAAAATTTGATAAACCTTTGTCAACTAAAACAGTGTTATAGGGCAGTTTTGACGTTTGAAAAAAGAATGATAACTGCTTTATAACAACATTTTAGTGAAAAGTTTACCTTGCAAAAATTTATGAATAAAACCCAAAGTCTTTACGAATACATTAATGCGTCCGCTGTAGCTTATTAATTGGGCCACCAAGTTGACCCAGCAATGAAACTGATCCCTTGCTAATTGAACGATTTACGAGTGTATAAAGTGTGATTCGGGGCCCGCGCTGAAGGGTTGTTTGTAGGCGAATAAATTACCGAAGGGCCTGACGCGACGTAGCTTGACATTCATCTATTGAATGTAAGGCCACCCATCACGGTGACGCGGAAAACGGTTTGTAAAATCGAACTTTTTAGGTGACTAACACAATTATCGTTCTTGAAAAAAAATTTCCAATATACTTGACGATATTGTCTAGAAAATGTTTATTCTATTGTTGATTCGTTACATTATAAGATTTACTAAATTCGATCAAAAAAAGCCCGCGTAAAAGCTCGTGTAAAAGTATTGAATTTATTAGCACCAAAAAAACCAACCAAACCCGGTTCGAACCAAAGTTAATATGTACATGAGTCATGAGTCATGAGTACCCATCCCCCCCCCCCCCCCCTCCCCCCTTTATCCTAAACCAGCAGTAGATAAATAACAGCTGAAGCCGAAACGTGGACACTCGCTGCCTGGCTGGACCATAATTTTAAAGGAGCTTAGCGTGCGATGGGACGCTCTACGCTCGGAGTTTCACTGCAGATAAAATTCGAAACGAATTTATTTATATAGTAACGCATCGGCATTATCTGCAAATCCAGCACACTGAAGTCGAATTTATGTCACGTAGAACTAGAGACGATTCGTCTTCATGTAGAAAAATGTAGTTTTAGTACACCTTGCGGCAGAATAGACCGATTTGAGAATGGTGGCAAGTATTATTTGTATACAAACTACACCTAACTAGTAATGTTATTGACTTAGACCACCAGCAGGAAGAGAGGAAGGCTCCGTTTATCATGATAGGCAAAATTTAATATAAATAAATAAATAAACATTTCACAACATCACATACATTGATCTGACTCCGAGATAGGTAGCTCAAGCACCTGTGTTACGGATATCAGAATCAACAGCGGGATTACAAATATATACATATAATACTTTTCTTTTTGTAAAATACATACTTATAATACATAGAAATACCCAGACCAATACAAACAGACATGTTCATGCACACAAATGTTTGTACTGTGCGGGGATCGAACCAGCAACCCTTGGACCAAAGGCAGCGTTCACTACCACTGTTCCAAACGGATCGACAAATAATAAAAATATGCTGATAGGCTTATTCACTCTCTCTCTCTACGGTCGGTACAGGGGGTCTAATTTCAAGTTACCACGTACGATCGTTCGATCGAGCCGACAGTCAATCAATTGTAGTTTAGTTTGGCAATTTGAAATACCATCGTATGGGACACTTTCGTACGGATCCGACCATAGACTCTCGTGAATGAATGATATTCGCGATGATAGTGTCGCCGAAAGACCCACATCAAATAAAACCAATTGAATTGATTTTATTTATAATTAACAATATTTTTTTAAAGAATAAAAGATATTTGAATTTTTAAATTAAAGGACTATTGTTTAATGTGTTTGAAAGAAAGATTTTAAATAATAAAAACATTAAAATGTTAAAATATTTTTAAAAATCTGACAGCTTGTTATTTTTCTACATCATAGCCCATATAGTTATCTGTGGCCATCTGTGAAACATTAGAAAAAAACTTGTAAATTATTGACATAAGTATGTACGTACGATAAATATGCAATCTCAATACATAATTTAAAATATTGTAAAATTGTTTGAAAGCGTATGTACATTAGTATTATGCTTATATACAAGTTCTATAGTTATCTAAAGACTCTACTTTCTTAAGTAAAATCAAGTATAAGTTAGGTTAGTCGCATAATCCTACCTAAATAAGTTTATTTGTTATTAATTTTACTCTGCCGGGGACCACTCGGCCACGGAGTAGAATAGGCCATCCTCACTCTTACCGAGGTGTCGTAAAAGGCCAATAAGGTAAAGCTGCTGGCATGATCATCAGCACCCAGACATGGAAAACTGCATTTATATCAAAACCCTCGCCAACCCGTCTGGCAAGCGTGGTGAGTATGGCAATTACCCCTCATGTGATTGAGGAAGGCCCGTGCCCCAGCAGTGGGGACTTAAATGTGGGCTGATGATGATGACTATTCCAATTTACACTTTAGAAAGAACAACTTTGAAACATCATTTCTATAATTTAACCATTTGTAATTAAATATTTCAGTAAACAAGACATCAAAGTTCTCCATTGGACCAAACTGTAATAGAAAGCTGAGCTAGAATGACTGTTGGAGAATGAGTTGAAAAAAGTGAACATCTCACCGGAGGTAATCAAAATAACAAAAAATTATTTAACTGAATCTATAATATCTGTGCTATAACTAATTTCCTTACTGAAAGAAAAAACATTAAGATAAAGATAATATAATTGTTTGAAACATGTATACAAAAGTGTAATTCTTATAAATAAATATTTCACAACATCACATACATTGGTCTGACTCCGAGATAGGTACCTCAAGCACCTGTGTTACGGATATCAGAATCAACAGTGGGATTACAAATATATGCATATAATACTTTTCTTTAATAAATACATACTAATAATACATAGAAAACACCCAGACCAATACAAACAGACATGTTCATGCACACAAATGTTTGTACTGTGCGGGGATTGAACCCGCAACCCTTGGAACAAAGGCAGCATTCACTACCGTTCCAAATGGGATGTCAAATCCTTGCAGTGTTATTCTTGGTTGGTGGTCCAGAACCATGATTTTGGAGGCTAGTGTACCGTGAGCCATGATCGAGGATTTGGCGAGTCTGGCAATTACTATGAAGGGACTGCCGTCTGACCTTAACAACCCTTAGACGGGGGAACCACACCAAATTAATCATGGTTACATGTTACAGAAACTTATTCAAGTAATCTTAAGTGCATATGGAGCTCGTTGGTAGAAATATGCATTTGAGTTTATTTTTTACATTATTTCCAATCTAAAATTAAATAGCTTGTTTTTATTTACTTAATAAGTATGATTGTAATCGAAATACCTATGTACCTACCAACAGTTTTTTGTATGAGAGAGCAATAAAAATACTTTTATTATTAGGTATTTATTTATTTTATTTAAAACTCCTTTATGATTATTGCAGAATATCTACCAGCATTGCACAGATCTCCACTAGAAGAAACATACCCAGTTCCAGTACTCCGGGCTTCATTGCTAAACGAAGTTAATTATTTGCTGAAAATAGTTTGTTATAATTCAACTGATAAGTACCTATGGACAAGCATCATTCAGTCATCATTTATTATGTAAATAAAGTAAAGTATCAGCTTAATTATTCCCTTTGTAGGGCTAAGACCCCCATCATAGAAATCAAGTCATCGCTACTATGATGGGATTAGGCTTAATCATCACTCTTGCCAAATGCGGATTAGTGATCACAAACCCGAACTATGTTCGGAAAATTCAAAACATACCTTTGCTCGACCCGGGAATCGAACCCATGACCCCGAGATCATGGCCACAGGGCCATCGTCAGAACCGTCTTAAACCATTAGACAATGGGGCGTTGTTTTATTTGTAAATAGTTAAAGGTTATTAATTAATACTAAGTGGGTGTGTGAAGATAGATAGATAGACATCCTTTATTGCACAGAAAGAATATAAAATATGTGTGTGTACATAGTTTCTTCTTAAAATAGGATAACATTATTGTATCTTTTATTATTTATTTTAATAAATGATTCCATCACATGTACTTTGTTGTTTTTTTCATTCCTTATGTACTGCTCTCCTGTTAATTAGTATGTTAATCGCATGAGTGTTAACAGGGCTTTTGGAACAGTGGTAGTGAACGATGGCTTTGGTTCAAGGGTTGCTGGTTCGATCCCCATACAGTACAAACATTTGTGTGCATGTACATGTCTGTTTGTATTGGTCTGGGTGTTTTCTATGTATTAGTATGTTTTTACAAAAGAAAAGTATTGTATGTATATATTTGTAATCCCACTGTGGACTATGATATCCGTAACACGGGTGCTTGAGCTACCTATCTCGGAGTCAGATCAATGTACATATGTGATGTTGTGAAATATTCTATGGGATATATTGAAATTCACTAACTAATAGTGGAGCAAATGTATTAAACCAGTTAAACATAAGTTTAACTGGTTGGTACTGTGTAATCTTTAATGGATATCCAAAATTACCCCAAAATTGTAAAATTTATAAGTAGATAACTAGGTACTTAGTTATGTAGGAACCTAACACAAAGGTAAGTAGGTAGGTTGGTTGGACCTCACGTAGTGTGAAAGTCTAGCGAAGAGCTTACTATAGAAATGATCCTATGAAGTAAGGTCCTACTTTTTAAGGAAAGAGAAAACTTATTACGTATACTTGTAATGTAGACAAAGTAGGAACTTGGGCAAAATTATTGCCTCTTGTAATACATAATTGAGGCTTGCAAATGGTTAAAACCCTCAAAATGTATTTCACTTTGTACTTTGGTGGATTAATACCTAATTGAGTCAAAAGCCTATATAAATAATACCTAATTAAACCATCAAAAGTTTCAAACTTTTGAACTGATAAGATTAAGTTTGAAGAATACAATGTACTTAGTCGCAGAAATAGACTAATTACTTAGTGAATCTAGTTTATCTATAAGAAGCCTACACCACTAGGTAGGTACTTAGTATACTTACTTACTTAAATCTGCATAAATCATTGAACTATACCATACATATTCTCACTGGCATAAATCTACAAAAATTCTCAGTAAGTAGGTAAATAGGCACTTAATGTAAATTAATTTACATATTTAAACGTAAGTACTGAGATTCATACATTAAAACTTTGATTAAGCATTAAAAGTACCTAAGTACTCTATGTATTCATAATCATCTATATAGGTATAGCAATTTTAACATTTTATACCAAGAAACTCCGCTTTAAACTAATCTTTATTGATATGTAAGTCATTGGACCTTATTTACAAAGACATAAAGATCCTTTTTTAATACACCATAAATCCATTCAACCGAACCAAAACACCTTTCGAGCTATCGTGAATTTTGACATAAAGACGCGAGACAAGAAATGTCAAATTCGATATTTTGGCTGAGCATTGGTGTCTTCAAATTAGGGTTTGAGGCGAGATGTGTCAAAAGAGTTTCGGTTGAGTTCAACCGACGCAATGTTCACTTCAAATTAGGAAACGTCGTCAAATACGTTTGGTTGAGTCTCAAAGTTAACTTCAAATTAGACCCCCAGGATCGTACTCATCAACGGATGTGGTTGGGTTGCACCTTGTTTGTGTAATCAGCCTCACCGGTGCCTGTTCATAAGACTTCTTACATTAAACCACGGAATCGTTTTCTTTTGGGTAATGATCCAAACGTAGACAAGCTGACATACATACACAAATACTGACCCTGAGTTTTGAACGCTCACATGCTTATCCACTGAGCTATCACCGCTCGATACTAAAGCAACACTACAACAAGCAGTACGGAAATTCGGAGCAGTGCGTGTCCAATTAACCTATTTCTATCTAGCTTAGGTTAATGATACACAGTTTTTCCTTTGGGAAGACGATAGCGTAGATTTTAATCAAAGTCTGAACTCGGTTTTTCAAATCTCCTAGCCATTTTCATCGTCTTTTGACTCAGAAAGTCCTACGCAAAGTTCCGAAGATTCAAATTCCGTTTCCAATTAATTTGAAGCACTTTCCCTACTTCAAGCCACTTTGATAGAGAGAACTACCCTTAAATGAGTCAGATCACAGGACAATTTCAAGAGACTAAAGTTTCGTAAGAAGGCCAAGAGATAAAAGTCCAAATTAGTACTTCAGATTTATTTATTCTCTATTCAGAACTACTTTAATAAATAACATCATTACTCATTTCATTTCCAATCTTTACTTTACAATATTTCGTTCTTCCTGTCCGAAGTTGGTCATACATAAATACGTGTTTTTAATGTCAGTCCAAGTGGTCGCCCACCACGGTTGTCTTTTGTCCATGGGTCATCGCTTAGCAATTAGGTAATATGTCTACTCGTCTACCACACATGATATGAAAAACCCAAGCTAAGCAATCCTAAAACACCGGCTTTTATGATAGCCATATCGTCAACCATGACTTAAGAAGGCAACAACACTTCATTGATCTCAAATTTATCTCTGTTTGTGGTCACACTACTTATCTACAAATCCTACGATTTATAATAATGTCAGCAGGCAAACTTTAGCAATGCAAGCAAAAGTTCTACCATAACACTAGCGCTCATCTAAACCCCAACACAGATTAGTGACATATCTCACAGATGGTGCCTTGCAAAGCTATGCCAGTTGTTAATTAATAAGTTGCATAAGTCGTATTTACTATGTTTGGGCGTTGCAATATTCAGGCCAGAATTTGGCCAAAGAATATTGCTGAAGCAGGATGTTCGAAAATTTACGGTACAACTATATTTGGGTTTACTTTGACGATGTTAAAAATAGCAGGTTTGGGGGCGGAAACTAAGTTACACAGACGACCGCTTCCATATAAAAGCATGGCCTAAAAATAACATCAGTGTAAATCATTCTATCAAATAACTGCAGAATGCGGGTTAAACCAACTATTTTTTTAAGTGCTTGATTCACCATGAGTTGACGATCATTATATTTTGGCTTCATCATGCATCGGAATGCAACAGATTCACAATATGTTTTTAGAACAGCCATTAAAAACTAGCATTGGCACTAGCCTATTTATACCAGAGATGGTAAAAACTGAGCGGTCGCCTATTTGGCACTGTTATTATAATTTACTTACATGTGATATTTTATTTTGTGTATTCTCTGTACATATGTTGAATCTGTTCTTTGTACGTATTGCCCGTGGGAGAGTCGCGTTTCCAGCGCAGTGATACCACGGCCTCACAGAAGACCGGTGTGTGCTGTGTTTCGCTGAGTGATTGAGGGTGCTGGGCCTAATCCAGTTCTGAAGTCTTTTTTTATGACATAGGTAGCAGACGAACAGGCGGATCACCTGATGGTTAATAATTGTCGCCGCCCATGGACACCTGAAACACCAGTGGAATCACAGGGAGTCTATAAATTATTCACGTTTAAAAATGTATTATGGGTCGAACAGGAAGAATAAATTAATGCAGAAGCCTAAAAGGCTCCTTAATTTTAAATTAATTTGGCTGCCAATAGTGGTGTAACCTTTGGGTTAGTTTTTTTTTGTAATAGGTTTAAAACGAACAGATGAAAGTAAATGATTTGAATTGAATGTAATTGAGATTATCTCCTAATGGTTTTTTAGATTTTCGCGTTGCATTATAACTATCAAGTATCAAGACGGGAATTAACACGATATTTATTATGTGAAACAACATTGTGTACTCATATATTTGGCTCGACGTTTCGGCTACGTCACAGCAGCCGTGGTACGCACGAAACGTCGAGCCAAATATGTGAGTACACAATGATGTTTCACATAATAAATATCGTGTTAATTCCCGTCTTGATACTTTATAGTTATCTCCTAATGGTAAGAGATTGCCGTCGCCTATAGACACCCGTTACATCAGTGTGTTGTCAACCTTTTTTTTCCTTTTCCTCCGAATAGGGCCTCCGGTAAGTAAGGACTCGGCGAAACACAACGCGGACGCTCCTTCACGTCAATTTTCTATGAAGCCGTAGTATCACTCCGTTACAGCCGACCCATTCATGCCGAAGCGTGGCTCTCACACGAAACGCTCCATCGATTACTTTTCACACATGATCGAAGAAGGATCATGGAGCTAAGGAGGTGCTTTACGTAGTAAATAATACCTAGAGATTAATAAGATTATCTAAATTGATCTAATAAAGTAAAACGTCCCCTTGTGAGCGATATAAACTTCTAAGTACCCCTCAGAGTGCGATTAGGGAAAATTAAGGGGCGATAAGATAGATGAAGATGCCACAAAAACTTTAACAGCCTAGTAAAGAAAGCTAGCTTAGCACCGTCCTACAAATAGTCGCAACATTTTTCACTATAACGTAAGGGTGGGTCCACATCTGACGAGGCGCTCACGAACTGCCCGCGAGCTGCGCGCGTGCAGTACTGCAGTAACTGCAATGGTTTGGCGCTCCTCTTTAGCGTAACTCTGCGTAACTGATTGACCGGTTGGCGCAACTGGTAGTCGATTATTCCCGCTGTCCACCCCCTACTTGTTCACCCCGGGTGGACATCGAAACGAATATTTAAAAAAATCCCGCTGTCCACCCCTTCTCAGTTGAAAGAGGGGGTGGACAAAGGGAATTTTTTAAACAATTGTTTCACTGTCCACCCGGGGTGGACAAGTGGAGAGTGGACAGCGGGAATAAACCCTGGTAGTGACCCTGCCTCTTACGCCAAAGGTCGTGAGTTCGATCCCACCCACCATGGACAAACATTCGTGCGATGAACACGTGTGCTTGTTCAGTGTCTGGGAGTGATATATGTATTTAGCATATATTTGTTTTCCTCTGTTGTCTGATATCTGCGCGCGGTTAAATTATTTAGTAATTCTTCTGATATCCGTAAAACAAGTGTTAACCATTTACAGGGAAACTAGACATCATTTATTTAATTGGTTTTCAACCTTATGATCTGTTTCGTATGATCCATTGCCCGGTAAACTATTTAGTACGGAATCAGGTCATTGTACGAGATGTTGTATGAATGAAAAGCTTGAAAAATTGTATAACTTCGTATTTAGTTAAAAGTCTTTATACCAGTTTTTTTATGTGATAGGTGGCAGACGAGCCGACGGATCACCTGATGGTAAGCGATTGCTGCCGCCCATGTACACGTGCGACACCAGTGGAGTCACAAGTGCGCTGCCGACCTTTTAAACCCGCCTTTCCCCCGTATTGGACCTCCAGTACCCTTACTCACGCAGCAAAACACAGCACAGTTTGTTATTAATTGTAAGAAAATTAAGACAATATTTTTTTATTAATAGTAATTAAATTAAAAATTGAAAAGCATTTGTGATTTTTCTACATTATTTGCACCATTCATGTCACAATCGTCTATTTAAAAAAAATGAATCATCATCATCATCAGCAACCCACACTCGTCCTAATGCACGCCACTGCTCCCGATTTTCGGCCACTCTCATCCAGCCCACACCAGCCAGCTTTCGAATGTCATCATCCCATCTTGTCGCAGGGCGTCCTACACTACGCTTACCGAGTCGCGGTCTCCACTCAATGTCCTTACGGCTCCAACGGCTGTCAGTTCTGCGGCTAATATGACCAGCCCACTGCCACTTCAGTTTGCTAATTCGGTGGGCTATGTCGGTGAAAAAAAAAAAATACTAAAATCTTAATTAACTCAATTTTTTTACTCAATAAGCTATCAAAATAGCTTTAGGTAATAGTCAGTGAAAATATTTCATGCCACATCACTAATTTAAGGAAAGTTATATTAAAACACTAATTAATTTAAAATTAGTTTGAACTCTGTTTTGTGGGATAACGTTTACGTAGGCCTTATAATTAGGCAAACGATGTTTTTATATTTATTCAGGTATAAAGGTGGCTTTTTAATTACAAAGTTCGCGTTAAGCAATTAAGGTGACGCATCGACGAAACTACTGCCGCTCATAGATTTTTACTACCGAATTATTATTAATATAAAAAAAAACTTTCTTAATCATATAATTACAAGTAATTTAACATAATATGGTCATACTTATACCACAATCGCCACAATTAATGAATCTTACTATGTAGTCATCATCATCATCGTCAGCCCATTTAAGTCCCCACTGCTGGGGCACGGGCCTCCCTCAATCACATGAGGGGTAATTGTCATACTCACCACGCTTGGCAGACGGGTTGGCGAGGGTTTTGATATAAATGCAGAGTTTTCCTTCTCTGGGTGCTGATGATCATGCCGGCAGCTTTACCTTAGTTGCCTTTTACGACACCTCGGTAAGAGTGAGGGTGGACTATTCTACTCTGCCCGGCACCACACGGCCTACTATGTGGTAAGAATAATTAATTGTGGCGATTATGAGACATTTTTATTAAAAAGAAAAACGGTGAATGCTTAAAGGAAAGTATCAAGATTTTTTTAAGATGTAATTGTGTAATATTATCTTCGTATAAGTAAACATTATTCTCATTATTGCCTAAAGTGGCCACTTATAACAATTGTTATAATTTTGGTTAGGTACTCTTAAAAAGAAATTATGACAAAAATGGATAGATAGATATTTTTCATTGCACAAAAATAAACAAAAATGATACAAAAATAACAGACAGAACAATAAGGTCTTATCGCTTGTAGCAATTTCTTTCAGACAACCTTTGGGTAGAGGAAAGAATAAACGTATTCGTAGTAGGGAAAGGCAGTGCAAAGCAGACATTATTTTGTCTAAAAAATCTTAATATTTTTCTTTATGGATTCACCGTTGGAAGTGCTTTTTTAAAAATGTCTTATGATCGCCACCATCAATACAAATCTATTGGCGGCGGCTATAAGAGGTCGATTGACGAATCCAACTGCTGGGCGGCGTTCGGGAAGCTATGCAGCATATTATTTTCGGCCCATCTACCGCAGTGTCTCAAGACGTAAGTGTTGCCAGTGATGACATACGGAACCGAAACTTGGGCGCTTACAATGTGCCGAATAAGGAGGCTCAAAGTCACCCAGAGAGCAATGGAGGGGGCTATGCTCGGAGTCTCCCTGCGTGATCGTATCAGAAATGATGAGACCCGCAGGAGAACTAAAGTCACAGACAAATCCCAAAGGATTTGCATGTGGCAATGGGCTGGGCGAGGAGAACAGACGGCCGTTGAGGCAGAAAGGTCCTCGAGTGAGGGCCACGTACAGGAAGTTGCAGCCGTGGCAGATCTGGTGAAGGTTGCGGGAATCCATTGGATACGGGCGGCACAGGACCAATCTGTGTGGAGAACATTGGGAGAGGCCTATGTCTAGCAGTGGACGTCTATTGGCTGAAATGATGATGATTAATAAATTGGCGACGCTAGTTTTGTCGATGCGTCATCTTAACGCCAGTTCCTGATAGCAGTATTCTACATTTACGTTTGACGGTGACATACGTACCTACACACAAAGTTTGTTATGAATAATCATTTGCATATAAAGTAGCTGTTTTCGTAGAGACATTTTCTCCTCATCTTAGCGTGTAATTCCCAGTTGCGTCCAAAGTTATCGCTCTGGAGCCCGGGGTACTATTGGACCATGTGTCAGGGTTTTTGGAGTCTGGTAATTACAATGAAGCGACTGCCGTCTGACCTTCGCAAACTTTTGGGGAACTATCGACGACCAGGCTCTTTCCGACACGCTTGATCCTTTGTCATTGCGTAGAGATGTAGCATCTCCATGTGTCTTCTATTGCATCTACAATGGGGAGTGTTCCGAGGATCTGTTCGGCCTTATTTAAGCTACAAATTTTCACCATCGTACATCACGTCAGAATTCCAAATTTTGGAAACTTGAATGGATTTTACTCCACCACAGTGCGCTTCTCACGCCACTTCCTACCGCGCGTAGTATAACTATGGAATTAGCTACCAACGATGGTGTTTCCGAACAGATACGACCTGGTGATCTTCAAGAAAAGATTTTATTCCTCCCTTAAGAGCCGGCAACGCATCTGTGATGCCCCGTGTGTCGCAGATGTCCATGGGAGGCGGTAATCCACTTACCATCAGGTGAGCCGTCTGCTCGTTTGTTTGCCATAATGTAAAAAAAAAGACCAGACCAACTGGATCACGGTGACACGTTCAGAATCATTATCTCAAATATTATAGGTATCTACAATTTTAAGAAAATATCCGAAACGTGCAGGTTTCCTCCCGATGTTTTTATACTGTCACCGCCGCGCTAATGCTATGAAAATGCACATAGATTTTTAAAATCCAGAGGTGCATGCCTGAATTCGATCCGTTCCGTGCGTTCTTATCCACTGAGCTACCATCGCTCCCTACTACTACCTACCTACTACACTACCAATGCTACACACACTTTGGCTAACCCATTTCGGCTATGGCGGCCAATTTCAATGATTAGTCACTTAAGTAAATAACACACTTAAAAATTTCATCTCGTGTTCAAATGTTTGTAATAATATTTCCACTGGATATTGTAAATATACCTGCAATATTAATGAAAATATCGACAGCTCATGTCGAATCAAGCACTTACAAATTTCGTCGATTTGGTAACGCGTTCAGTGGTCTAATTGGTAGGATGTTCACCCGGATTGTGGAAGGTGTGGGTTTGAGTCCCGCCTGAACCTGAGATGAAATTTTTAAGTGTTATTTACTTAAGAATAAATTGTAAAAGATTGCTATAAAAATATCTTTTGATCAGTCACTTATGCAGGATATTTTAAAGTCCTCAAGTGTGTGCGGAAATACAAGTGCACTCTCTATTCCCTCATATTCCCATGGAACACCAGTGTGACACGACCGAAGAGGGATCAGGCGCAAGACCAACGGCTTAACGTGCTTTCTAAGGCATGGGGGTACAAGACCGCCAACTTCCAGACTCTTGGCTGACACCAAAATTTCTTAACAGAAAAACTCAGGTATACATTTTGGCCCGACCAGGGGATCGAACCTGGACCCCAAGCTCAGCCGTCGCTTTAAAGAGCGACGCACTACCCACTGCGCCGAGGCAGTGTTACCAATAATAATACCTACATGCGTAAATATACTACGTCATCATCATCATAATTTCAGCCAAAAGACGTCCACTGCTGGACATAGGCCTCCCCAATGTTCTCCTCACAGATCGGTCCTGTGCCGCCCGCATCCAATGGATTCCCGCAACCTTCAGCAGAATTTTTGTTGTTTAGTGTAGGGTGTGACTACTTACTTAAGGTGACGGGTAGGGCACACTAGCGACGCCAATCGATTTTAATTTTAGCTACTAAACCGGATCTATTTTAAACAATTTCGGCATATAATCTCTCGGCAAACGCTTATACTATTTAATAAATAACCGTGCGCATATGTGGGTCAAATGCTTACGCGAAAAATTGATTCACGCCAACAGCGGCTACTTTTGGCGTTAATCAATTTTTCGCGAACAAAAACGGACCCAACATTGGTGCATGGTTATTTCATAAATAGTATAAGAGTATACCGAGAGGTTATAACCCTTAAATTGTAAAAATAGATCCGGTTTAGAAGCTAAAAATTAAAATCGATTGGCGTCGCTAGTGTGCCCTACCCGTCACTTTAATACCAATTTGCAGAGCAGTTGAGGTTCAATCTTATAGTCATATTGACCTAAGACTGCATAAACAGACTGCTCTAATAAATAATAATTAGGTAATCCTCAGGAAACTTGATCCAACCAATTAAGTGTCACACAGCTAAACAGTCGTTAAGCTGTATTTACCGAGAGCATAGTAAAAAGAATCCCAGTACGTCTACTCTACTTCTTTTTATTTTATAAATAAATATTTCACAACATCACATATATTGATCTGACTCCGATATAGGTAGCTCAAGCACCTGTGTTACGGATATCAGAACCAACAGCGGAATTAGAAATATATACACTATAATACTTTTCTTTTGCAAATACATACATACACCCAGACCAATACAAACAGACATGTTCATACACACACATGTTTGTACTGTGCGGGGATCGAACCCGCAACTTTATACAACGAATTTTATTTGTGGCAATCCACTTCTTGACTGAGGACTGCAGCCAATATCGTGTTTTAGATTTTAGGCGTTAATAAGCGGGACAACTCGTCAGGATAAAAATCTAGTGACATTTTGACAAAGTACGTAGTCAACGTCTCAGTCAGTCAGTAAAACGGAGGTGTTTACCATTTTATCGACCTACGCAGTCTGCGGAGACTACTACTGACGAAATCACAGGTTTTAGCATTGAACTATTATTACTAGAAAACTCAACAAGTTTAAACAAGTTGTTCAGGTCATGTGTGGTCCCCGGCAGAGTAGAATAGGCCACCCTCAGTCTTACCGAGGTGTCGTAAAAGGCGACTAAGGTAAAGCTACTGGCATAATCATCAGCACCCAGAGAAGGAAAACTCTGCATTTCTATCAAAACCCTCGCCAACCCGTCTGCCAAGCGTGGTGAGTATGACAATTACCCCTCATGTGATTGAGGGAGGCCCGTGCCCCAGCAGTGGGGACTTAAATGGGCTGACGATGATGATGATGAAGTTGTTCACGTGACAATTAACTCGACACACAATAGCAGTGTTAAAAACTTTACAATTCAACGATTCATATTTTTAGGATTAATTTGCAGCACTTCATTGCACAAATGAACACCAATTTTTTTCACTAATAACCACTAGATACTAAGTAATTTAAAACCTTTAGATTGCATCAGCTCGGCGTGTTTGACCCCTACCGCCAGAATATTGTAATAAATCTTATATCTATTGAAATAAGGGTCAATGACATCTGTCATTCTAATCAAACTATTTATATAGTCGACGAAACACGACATAAGCTGCTGAACTTCGATCCGACCCGCTCATCACACGATCGAAGCATTTTTGTTTCCGCTTGAATTAACGATTGTTTTTATACTGTGGCCTTATTTACGGAGCTATAGCTCAGAATAATCTAGTTTAATTACTCAGCGTAATTAAGCTTTGCTAATGAACTAACCATGAAACCGCAGTTGAAAACACAAATCAGTAATATAAGGTTCATAAGTTTGCTTACAAAAAAAATGTTTACAAAAAATACGGGTAGGGCACACTAGCAACGCCAATTGATTTTAATTTTTAGCTACTAAACCGGATCTATTTTTAACAATTTCGGGGTTAACAACCTCTCGGTAAACTCTTATACTATTTATGAAATAACCATGCACCAATGTTGGGTCAGTTTTTGTTCGCGAAAGATTAGTTCACGCCAAAAGTGGCCGCTTTTGGCGTGAATCAATTTTTACGGAACAAAAACGGACTCTAACATAGTATGCACTACATACTTATTTAATAAATAGCATACGTGTTTCCCAAGAGAGTGTAACCCCGAAATTGTTTAAAATAGATCCGGTTTAGTAGCTAAAAATTAAATCTATTGACGTCGCTACTGTGCCCTACCCGTCACCTTAATAGTAAAAAAACGATGATTCAGGATTAAGGGAAAATGTAAATTACAATAAAGCGACTGCCGTCTGACTTTCGCAACCCTTGACAGGGGAACCAGACCAACTGAATCATGGTTACACGTTTCAGTAACATCCGAAACGTGCAGGTTTCCTCACGATATCTTCCCTCACCGCCGAGCTAGTAAGGAATATATGTACATAGATTTAAAAAATCCAGAGCATGCTCGGTTTCAAACCACGACCCCCCGTATGAAAGGCGCATTCTGAACCACTGAGCTACCATCGCTCTGCTTGTCGAAGACGAAACAACAGATATCAAAATAAGCTAAAAATACACTTTTCTTATTTGAATTTTTTGACAGCTAGTCCCCATTATGTGAAAATTTAAATATACAACCATGTTCCTAATTCAATTAAATACTCAGATAATTTTAAACCTTTTTAACAAAAAGCTTAAAAAAAATCTAATAAAAAAGTGTTATTATAGTTTGTAAGAATTTTTTGATGATAAAATGTTTGAAATATGATGCATAATACTGTTCACTACACCCATGATACTGTACTTAAAAAAATTTAGGTGATTAAATCTTTGTAATCACCTAAATTTTTTTGAGTGTAACTGGCGAGTTTCTTGCCGGATCTTCTCGTCAGAATCAACTTACCGATTCCGATGGTAGAATCACATTATATTTATTCATTTCATAGTATATTTTTTGTATCGACATATATGTTTAATTACATGTATAATATACTTAGCTATAATTTATATTTTTCATGTATGAAGATTTGTAAGAGCTGTTTATAAGCCTATGCAAATAAAGTACTTTTGAATTTTGAATAATAATATAGTTATAAATATGTATAAATCATTTAAGTATTGTAATTAATAATATAATGTTAAAGTGATGAAAATGTAATAATTTTAGTAGTTATGTATAATTTTATTAGTAGTAAGCCCTCTTTCATGACTCGCTGTGCCCTCCTTGTGCCACCTTGTCTTGTAAAATAATTTGAATTTGGATTTGTCCTTCTATTATTATATCCTATACTTATCCTATATCCTTTACTTCTCCTGCATAGGTTTTCTGCTATAGATAATAATAATAATAATAATTCTCACAACATCTCATAGGTTGACCTGATTCCGTACTAAGTAGCTTAAGCACTTGTGTTACAGATATCAGACAACAGAGGAACACAAATATATACTTAAATACATATATTACACCCAGACACTGAACAAACACAAGTGTTCATAACACGAATGTTTGTCCAGGGTGGGGATCGAACCCACGACCTTTAACGTAAGAGGCAGGGTCACTACCAATTGCGCCATCCGGTCAGTCAGATTATATATTCATTTTGGGTTTTATATATTTATTTTGTGGATAATATATTTTTATTATTGTTTCTTTCTTAATAATTTTGTAAATCCATGTAATTTTGAATTTATGTAATGTAATTTAATTTATTATTGACATTGTAAATATTTGCATGCTATTTTTTTATATTAGCGAAACATGAGGCCTTTTTACTTTTTTATGTCATACTTGTATACCATGTGCAAATAAATAAATGTTTTAATGATTTCATTGGGCCTTGATGACCTGAAATAAAGATAACGATAAAGATTACTTTATTGGCCACAGAACACAAATCAAACATAAGTGACATAAATAGACAAGTATGACAAATTCTGTAGCCAACAAGGCCCGAACTCAGCATTTGCTGCATTGGCCGAAGCCGCTACAGCGCTGGTTTTATATATTTATTTTGTGGCAAATATTAAAAAAAAAAACTCTAGCTTCGAATTTTAGATCTCCCATTCGGAAGGCACACATTCTTCCAGTGAGATGTCAGCACATCGTTAGCGCGCAAATAGCTCGCATTAATCCATGCGACTGAACATTAGGCCTGTATTCAGTCCTGCACAATGCGTTATGATTACGTGGCTGAAAGCTTAAATACAGGCCTAATTAGAGATTGCTAATGAGCGAGCTAAGGCTTGGAGCTATAAATTTCGATTGGAAATGTCGAATTAATGTGAATTTAATGCCGAATAAATTATTACTTTTAAGAAAATCATATTACAGTGTTGAAGATTTTTTTAATGACAAAATTATTTATATACCTAAAGATATTTGAATTTAATTATTGATGTAAAATTAGCACTATTAGGTATTAAGACAAAAATGAAATATTGTATTAATAATAGATATTAATTTATCATAAAATTTATTGTAACAAATACTTCATCATCATCATAATTCTTAGAATAATAACCTATAGAAGTAATGTAGTAATGTCTTCATACTAGCGCTTTGTCAAAAGTGAACTAAAAATTACGTGGCGACTCGCACACATAGACATTTGTAATGTTGTCAGTGAGGTGCAGTTTCCCCGAAAGCGGGGAAATTATTTGGCGGCCGGTTGATATAGTTATTTTTTTGGGAATAATACATAGCTATGTATCGTGAAATATGTGTAGGTAGGTATGGTATGGAAACGTAATGTAGAGTTATTGTATTACGAGAATCGTTTTATTGCGATACAAAAAGAAAAAAAACAACATGTAATTTTTTAATAATTTATTATTTACAGATGTTGAAATGTATAGAAAAAATTGAAAATGATTATTGATTGATTTCATCATTATTGAAAAATTTTGAGCATAACCGCGTATTTTTGGTAGGCTTCCAATATACTTCTCCACGACTAAGCCTTATGATTTTAACCCACTTGTCAGCAATAACTGAATCGAACCTTTGAACAACAATACGCAATAGGTACAGACAGCAACACATCAATGTATACAAATCTGTCAAATCTTTTCAATCGACTCTCACTTTAATTTCAAATACGTTTGATTCAATATCAATTGAGAAAATGTGACAGATTGTGGTAACCTGATGTGTGACTGACTGTACTTTTAGGTTAAAATAAAGTATGTTCAAACTTCTAAACTTTCAAGTTTTATTATATAATGTATTATTTTATAACAATTTTATGATATAATGTATTATTAAATCATACAAACACATATCAGTCAGTAAAAATAGGAAAAATTATTTTCACAACCGGGCAATACTGATCATGGAAGCAAAACGTTTTTATTTTCGCTTTAATAATTACATTAAACAATGAAATATTAACAACTTGTCTGAGGAAAGTGATGATAATAATCTTTTCATGATTTTCAGAGGAGTTGTGGCATAATTTAACTGAACAAACCGTCATAATTAATTTATTTTCGCAAGACGCGTTCGGGTCGCTTTGACATTTTGACTACGGAGCGGTCGGGCGTTTGGAGCCATATACGGCTCCAAATATGAAGTTTCAACATTAGCGCATGGACACGGTTTCTATAGGTTATTATTCATAGTTCAGCCAATAGACGTCCACTGCTGGACGCCTTCCCCAATGTTCTCCACACAGATTTTTGCATTGTTATTTAATAAATAGTATGTTTGCCGAGAGGTTGTATCCCTGAAATCGTTTAATCCGGTTTGATCCGGTTTAGTAGCTAAAAATGTAAATCGTTTGACGTCGCTAGTGTGCCCTACCCGTCACCTTAAAGATTAAATTAGCATCGGAGCATGACCTTGTAGTCGACATTCTGTGGCTTTTCTTAATTTGATAGGTGGCAGAAGAGCAGATCGATCCCCTAATGGTAAGCGATTACCGCCGTCCATGGACACCTGCGACAACAGTGGAGTCACAAGTGAAATACACCACTGCTGCTTCACGCCAGTTTTCTGTGAGGCCGTGTTATCACTCCTTTCAAGCTGGCTCATTCATGCCAAAGCGTGACTCTACAACGTATTAGACTAAATTAATATTATGTATTCTAAGTCAGAAGATATCCCTCGCTGAGTTTTACCTATAAAACGTGAGAAACGCGAGAATTGCAATTCCACTGAGAGACGAAATAATCCGGTTGAAAGCAGTTGAAACTCTTCATATTTAATTAGAAGTTTCATATACAGTGGTATACCAGTACCGGATTTTGATACCTTGTAGTATTTTAGTACATTTCTTGTCTGCTTTTTACGGCATTGCGTTACCTCTATAAAATATTTCATTTGAAATATGAAAGTGTGTGGACTACTCGCACGGGAGTATGATGGCCAAGTTTGGTAGAGTAAATGTGTTTATTGTTTTTGAACAATTCGTTTTTTTTTGTTACAACATGTGCTCAGTATTAGTGTACGCATTGAAAACCATTCCATACCTCAGCGTGTAATTCCCAGTTGCGTCCAAAGCTGTCGCTCTGGGGCCCGGGATACATTTGGACCATGATTCTTGATTAGGGGGATTGGGTAATTACAATGTAGCGACCTTTGCATTCCTTTAATTGGGGTTAAAGGAGTGATGGTTGCGCATTGTGAACCATTAATACGTTCGAAAACGGAAAAAAATAGTCAGTTTTTTTATTTTGTTTGAGAATTTCGTTCGCATTACGTTGTACAATTTTTTTACCTGGTTGTTTAGATTCAGGAATTTAGTACGGAATCAAGACAAATAATGTGTTATGAATATACTATTCATATAAAACTCAAACGGATCTTTCCGCCATGAGTTTAACGAGGAACCGACTTGAAATTTATGTAGGTACTAGATAGGTAGCACCGAACCTACGACGTGATTATTTAATATAAAAGCGTCTTTATTTCTCGTTTGCACTATGTAAAGTTTAATCTACTTAATGAAAGAAAAATGCCATTTAAAACTTCTCTAAAGTATTGAGCATCACACAATTTATACAATGGTCAAAGGCCACCATCGTTTGTTTGTACAGAACTTGGCTCCTTTTGACATTTACATTTTTTCAGAATACTAAGGATACATAACCCAGATGTGTAGGAATAAAACTGGCAAATAGGGTGGTCCTCGCCGCCATCAGTGTCCGCGGGTAACAACATAAGATCTCGTAAAATATTTAATGAATTTGGGTTTTTCTGGGCCCAATCGGTGTACTTATTTATTTTCTCGATGAAGAGTTTCCAAGAGCGATGGTAACTTAGTAGATAAAAATATGCGCTTTTCTTACGAGAGATTTGAATTCGAGTATGCAGCTGGCCGTGTGGTCCCCGGCAGAGTAGAATAGGCCACCCTCACTCTTACCGAGGTGTCGTAAAAGGCAACTAAGGTAAAGCTATGCCAGCAGCTTTACCTTAGTTGCCTTTTACGACACCAGCACCCAGAGAAGGAAAACTCTGCATTTATATCAAAATCCTCGCCAACCCGTCTGCCAAGCGTGGTGAGTATGGCAATCACCCCTCATGTGATTGAGGGAGGCCCACGCCCCAGCAGTGAGGACTTAAATGGGCTGACGATGATGATGCAGCTCTAGATTTTTCAAAACAATATGCATATTTTCATTTTCTTGGTGGCGAGAGAAAACTTTTCCAGGGAAGGACCAGGGACGTTACTACGTTGCTACGTTGCATTTTTTTACGTTTCTCAAGTGGATATCCTCGATTGTTGAGATAATGATTCTAAACGTGTAACCATGATTTAGTTGACCGGTTTTCCCTGTGAAAGGATTGCGAATTTTTTTTTTGTGTAATAGGTAGGCAGACGAACAGACGGATTTGCCGCCACCCATGGACACCCGCGACACCAGTGGAGTCATAAGTGCGCTGCCAATCTTTAAACCCACCCTATCCCTCGGATTGGGCCTCCGGTACCCTCCCTAACGCAGCGAAACACAGCACAGTGCTGCTTCACGCCGGTTTTCTGTGAGGCCGTGGTAGCACTCCGGTCGAGCCGGCCCATTCATGCCGAAGCTTGGCTCTCCCACGGTAAAGCGAAGACGGCAGTCGCTTCATTGTAATTACCAGTCTCCCAAAATCTTGAATCATGGTCTAAGCGTACCCTGGGGTCCAGAGCAACCATGAGTCCCAAGTTAAGTAACACCCACCGAAAGTATATTTTACTGTGGTATGCTACCCTCCCACAAGTGAGGGCAATTAATTTCTCTTCCCATGGCTTTGTCACAATCGCCGCCATTATAATTAATTTGGCCGTCAATATCATGAACCAAGCTCATTCTCTCGCGGCCCGTATAAATCAATTTGAAATATTTATCTAATGGCCGCTCCACATTGTATTGATGGATTTAGGCTGTTAGACCCTCAGATCCGACCGTTGTTGAATAAATAAAACAGTTGAAGGTAGGTAAAGGCCTATCTCTGTTTGAATAAAGTGGATTTATAAACTTTGAATATATATGTTCTAAAAGAAAGAAAAAAAAATCTCAACTCAAACTTACATTTTAGATGAAGTTCAAGTTTTTTGGTTGAATGTATTTTAGTGTGGTCGCCGGCAGAGTAGAATAGGCCACCCTCACTCTTATCGAGGTGTCGTAAAAGGCGACTAAGGTAAAGCTGCTGGCATGATCATCAGCACCCAGAGAAGGAAAACTCTGCATTTATATCACAACCCTCGCCAACCCGTCTGCCAAGCGTGGTGAGTATGGCAATTACCCCTCATGTGATTGAGGGAGGCCCGTGCCCTAGCAGTGGGGACTAAAATGGGCTGACGATGACGATGTATTTTAGTGAGAAATAAAATAATATTTCTCATAAGATTCTCGTCCCTCAGTGAAATGTAAATACTACGTAAGTAATATAGTTCGTAAGAACTAGCATTTTAGTAAAAAAAATATTTTTCAACAAATTATTTATTTATTTATTTTATTAAAAATAAAGAAAGGCCTAAGTCACGAAGACACAACGATAACCCTACTATTAAAATTGACTGATCTTTAGACGCTTTAAAACTTGCGAGATAAGTTGGTATTATTTAGTTTTTCATAAATAGATAGATAGATAATAATAATAATAATTCTCACAACATCCTATACGTTGACCTGATTCCGTATTAAGTAGCTTAAGCACTTGTGTTACAGATATCAGACAATAGAGGAACACAAATTTATACTTAAATACATATATTACACCCAGACACTGAACAAACACAAGTGTTCATCCCACGAATGTTTGTCCAGGGTGGGGATCGAGCCACTACCAATTGCGCCATCTGGTCAGTCAAAATGATGAGATGTCCTTTTGAAAATACCTTCATAAAGTGGCAGTAACTGTATTTACTAAATACAGATCGCATGCATCATCCATCCGTAACGCATTCAACTTAAACTCAGAAGTATTTTTTTAAAGGCATCATTATAACCTGAACTGACCGTGGGAGAGCCACGCTTCGGCATCCATGGGCCGCCTCGACCGGAAAGATATACCAAGACCTCACAGAAAAGTGGGGGTACCGGAGGCCCAATCCAGGGGAAGGAGGGTTTAAAGGTTGGCAGCTCACTTGTGACAATGGTGTCACGGGTATCCATGGGCGGCGGCAATCGCTTACCATCAGGTGTTCCGTCTGCTCGTCTGCCACCTATGACATGAAAAAAATCTAGAAATTCGGACATAAACATCAGTTCTGAGCATTTTGGTAAGTTAATTTTATATTCCGGCATCCCTTATGAAAATATACACCCTTCGCCACTGGTATTTAGGTACCTATATATTGTGAGTATGTAAGTGATACAACGCCCTGTTGGTCTAGTGGTTTAAGTACGAGCGAAAAGTATGTTTCGAATTTTTCGGACATAGCTCGGGTTTGTGATCACTAATCCGCATTAGGCAAGCGTGGTGATTAAACCTAATCCCATATTAGTAGCGATAACTTGATTTCTATGATGGAGGCCCTTGCCCTGCAGTGGGACAGTTTATAGGCTGTTAAAAAAAAGTGATACAAATAACTTTTTATCTATTTATTGAATTTCTAAACTGAATGCCGATTTTTAAGAGACATTGGAACTACATGTTGCATGGTACTGCTCTTTAGTCGCCATTGAGAACGATTTTTCTGTAGAGTTTTTTTGGGATTTCGCCAAACAATTTTCTGGCGTATCCTTCATTCCAGAAGGAAGAGCTCATTTTTCATACACGCCCAGATTAATGCCCATCATCCATATCAGCCATACGATGTTCAAGTTGAACAAGCGTCCCTTTAGACTTCCAAAGTACACATTGGTTACAGTCAAAAAAGCATAGTCGTATTTGTGACATCACTAAGGAACCCAAATAGGTCATGCTAGTGACGTAAGATATGATAAAAACTTTTTTTTGTTTAACACACACAACACACAACATAACAATAAAACGACAGACTGGTGATATTAAAACAAAAATAAAGAACACTCTTAGGCATGAATGGGCCGGCTCGACCGGGGTGATTGACCACTGCCTCACAGAAGACCGGCGTGAAGCAGCGCCGGCGCTGTGTTTCGCCGTGTGAGTGAGGTTACCGGAGGCCCAATGGGAGGGAAGGGGAAAAGGTTGGCAGCTCACTTGTGACTCCACTGGTGTTGCGGGTGTTCATGGGCGGAGGAATTGCTTACCATCAGGTGATCCGTCTGCTCGTCTGCCACCTCTGATATACTAAAAAAAAAACAAATATTACAGATATAAAAAGTAGACACAAATTTCAATGTTTCGGCCGGGAAATGTTTACTTGAGTCCAGGTGTGTCGCGGTGCAGCTTAGCGATGAGAGAAAATATGGTTATGGTGCCAGCACGTCTCGGATAGTATTTCAAAATTTAGTCAAACAGTGTCGAAACTGTAGTTTTCTTTACCGTGGGAGAGCCACGCTTTTGAATGAATGGGCAGGTTCGACCGGATTGATACTACGGCCTCACAGAAAACCGACGTGATCGAATAGAGTGCCGCTTGTGAGGCTCAAAGTCACAAAAGGCCAAGGAGAGAGAATCTCAATCTCCCTGTGTGATCGTATGGTCATACGATCACACAGGGAGATCTCATCATTATGAGGTTTTTTGAGGAACTTAAGGTATAGACTTAGCCCACAGAATGACAGACAAGCCCAGTCTCATGTGATCACAAGACCGACTTTTTGTCGGACCGAGTGAATGGGGCGGCTCAACCATAGTAATACCTCGCAGAAAAATTCTAATACTACTTTTTTTTTATATATGAGAGGTGGCAGACGAGCAGACGGATCACCTAATGGTAAGCAATTCCGCCGCCCATGGACACCCGCAACACCAGTGGAGTCACAAATGCGCTGCCAACCTTTTCCCCTTCCTCCATTGGGCCTCCGGTAACCTCACTCACACGGCGAAACACAGCGCAGGCGCTGCTTCACGCCGGTCTTCTGTGAGGCAGTGGTATCACTCCGGTCGAGCCGGCCCATTCATGCCTAAGCGTGGCTCTCCCACATTTACATTCACTTATGTAGCGATTGAAAGTAGCAAGGACTAAAAATCACTTGAAAAATAAATTAGTTCAGTACGCAGATGGTTTCCCTGTGATGTGTTGCGGTCCTTGCGGTCACCAGTCTGGAACGCAAACAATACAGGGACGTTGGTAGTAGAACTGCCGGGCAAAGAGCAATTTAGTTGTTTGGTTTGCTTAAAAAGTTTTATGCAACTTTGTATTACCTCCAAATTGGATTTATTCAAATCAAGGCTAAAGCTTTGTGGTGATTGGATTGACAATGGATGATGATGCAATGAAAAAAACATTGTAAGGGTTATTTTATGTGATAGTTAAGTTAATTATATGTTTTAAATATGTTTGTTTATAGAACCGAAGCTGTCGTTAAATGTAAAAGTTTGCTAATGTTCACTCAACTCAACTAATGCGATACAGGCCTGTGAGCCTAGTGCAATAGTTGATGATACTACCAAATGTAACATTTAATGTCATTAAAGATTTATTTTTATTATTTTATTTTAGTAAATTAGCTATATAATTAGATGTTTAGGAAAAAACTGTGATTAATTGTTCCTACTTTCCTCATAAGAGATTAAAACACATGTAAAGTCTGAATGAAATTGATAAATTGAGTTGGCAAACGAGCACACGGATCGCCTGATGGTAAACGATTGCCGCCGCCCATTGACACCCGCGACACCAGACGAGTCACAAGTGCCAACCTTTAAACGTTGCCAACCTCTAAATATTTAATTTTTAAATTCAGTAAACACCCTAGCGTTTTGATATTTAATTCAATTAAAAAAGAATGTCGTGACATTCGTGGCGCGTTCTGTCCTCTCAGCGGTTACGCGCGGCTCAAGGCGGCTCAATCCGGCTCAAACTGGCTTGAACCGGATGAGCGGAAACAATCGAGCTCGCGGTCACAGAGGAATTAAACTCTGGACCAGTGAGTTTATAAATTGTTTATTGAAGGTAGGTTGGTAGTTAATTCAATTTCAGCATCTAAATATAATAAGAAGTTATGTTTAAAATTTAGTTGTTGATTTATTTGTATTGTAATCTTTTTAACCCGTACATTCGCGTTTTATTTTGTGCAATGAATAAATAATATTGTACTTAATTATGCCCTGCCATAAAGTAGATCGACGATCTAGTGAAGGTTACGGGAATCCCTTGGACGCGAGCGAAGAGGACCGATATGTGTGGAGAACATTGGGGTGGCCAATGTCCAATAGCAGTGGACGTCTATTGGCTGAAATGATGATGTACTTACTCGAGTGTGTTGTGGCGAACAATGGCCGTCCACTTAGTGGTTACTTGCGGCTTAAGGTGGCTGAAACCAGCTGAAACTGGCTATAACTAGCTGAGAGGAAACAATAGAGCTCGCGGCCACAGAAATAACAGCCTTATCTACATCTTGATAAGGCTAGAATACATCAAATATTTTTATGATGAACGTAACAGCAAAACCTCTTATATTTTACGATACCTCTAGGATTTCAACTTAGGGTAAGGTAATGTCAAACTTCCTATTTATTGTTTGAAGAGGATAATAAAACGTGGGGGAGAGATTTAGATGATCTTTACAAGAAGCGACATAGTCTTGTTCTTGGTATTGTATTTAACAAAAACAAAAGATCAACAAAACAAAAGTAATTAAATAAATAACATTACTGAGTTAAATTGTCCGGTACTAACGCAGTATGGCCTGACATACTGTCGTATCAATAATGAGACAGCCACCACTCTTCAATTTTTCTTCATAGTAAGTATTTTTTATGTCATAGGTGGCAGACGAGCAGATAGATCACTTGATGGTAAGCGATTGCCGCCGCCCATTGACACCTGCAATGCAACACAGCTGCTGTTTCACGCCGCTTTTCTGTTAGGTCGTGGGATACCACGGCCTAAATGGATCTGAGAAGAGTTATTACTCTGGTTGAACAGATCCATTCATGACAAAGAGTCGCTGCCCCACGGTTTATGATTCATATTTTAAAAACAAGACCTATGTCGTAAACATGTAGTAGACCCGTGTAGGTTTACTGCTTATCTAGTTAAATAAATTTTCTTTATGCCCGAAAAAAGAATATTCTAAACGATTTTGAAACTTTTTATTACCACACACTTTGGCGCCTCACATAGTACTCAAATCTTTTGTACTAAACTCGATTATATTAAATTGATAATGTAGTGAGGGCTTAGATTAAATTATAATGGTGGAAGATACGGCACAAGACAACTGAAAGCGGGCTTGATGCACTACTACATGCACATATACGATATACGATATTGGAAGACAGAGACAAACCTATCGCTTTGCCATAAGCGTGAGTGAGTCAAGCGTACTACGCGTCAGAGTTGAGTGCTGTCAAAGGTCTTAACTCGTCACTTATTAATATATCACATACTTAATCTTTTTCATTTCGCAAAATGGTGACCAAAACATTAATGAATTTAGAAATATAATGAGAAACTTAATTTTTTCATCTACTTATGAGTTACTGTGATTCCATGAGATTTGTTTTTTTTTAAAGCGCACGAAGTCATCGTCAGCCCATTTAAGTCCCCACTGCTGTGGCACGGGCCTCCCTCAATCACATGAGGGGTAATCATTGCATTTATATCAAAACCCTTGCCAACCCGTCTGCCAAGCGTGGTGAGTATGGCAATTACCTCTCATGTGATTGAGGGAGGCCCGTGCCCCAGCAGTGGGGACTTAAATGGGCTGACGATGACGATGATGATGATAGTGTTATATTACACTTAAACACTTCGGTATAATGAATGTAAATGCGCCATGGGGCGTTGATTTCAACAGAAAAGCTATCTGTTACTTGTGAATACATTTACGACACAATTTTACCAGTCATTTGGACAATATTTATACACGGAGGTCAAACAGCCTGAAGGATCAAATCGCTACTGTTCTAAATAAATTAACTATCGCTTTGAGTGCCACAACCATAAAGCTAATTGACAACATCATAAATCTAATTTCGGGTTGTCAGCTTATTGTGCATTTGGGTGGTAAGCCTAATTAATGTAGGTAAAATGCCAACAATCCCTTATGCAAGCACAAGCTTAAGCTTAGTGTTTAATATTAAAATCTCTATTTGAAACATATCTCTGTACGGTTGTCCGTCCATATTTCGCAACTCATCAGCTTTCAGCGTAGGTTTGTTTTGATACATTTATTATAGCTTACAAGTTTGCATAGATGAGTTTAATTATGATAAGCAATAGGTAAGCATCTTCTCTTTTTCTTCTTTTGCCATTTGCAACCTCTAGGGTTATGGGTCTCCTTCAGTTTATGCCATTGTTTTGAGGTCGTCACACCAAAGCATCTGGGTTTTTCTCTTAGGAGTTTCTTCCTCTGCGGTTTTCTCTATACCACTGGTTTGCACCAGGAGCCGTGTTATTGGGCGACATGACCACCTTACTCCCACTTCAACTTCAAGACCTGTTTCGCAACGTTTCGTAGTTTTTTCTGCTCTCTGACCCACGCATTTCTTTTACGATTCTTGAAATTTACTCTTACCAGCCTCATCTCAATTGCTGTTTGAGTAACCTGAAGTTTGTGGAGAATATCCTTAGTCTCAGCTCCATAAGGGAGAACTGGTATGATGCACTGGTCCAATAGTTAAGTAACTATAGTTATTATTATTGCAGGTGATGATACCATAAAGGTAGTGTGTACTTATTGCAACTGACATACAGGTCCGAAACGAGGGCCGTTTATGAGGCTCAAAGTCACAAAGGACTAGGAGAGAGAAGCTCAATCTCCTTGTGTGATCGTATGTGGAATGATGTGATTCTCTGAAGAACTAAAGGCATAAACTTAGCCCAAAGCATGACAGACAAGCCCAGTCTCAGGCGATCCCACATGATCGCCTTTTGTCGGACCAGTGGGAGAGTCACGTTTTGGCATGAATGGGTCGGCTCGACCGGAGTGATACCGCGGGCTCACGGAAAACCGGCGTGAGGCAGCACTATGCTGTGTTTCGCTGCGTGAATGAGGCTACTGGAGGCCCGATCTGGGGGAAGGGGGGTTTAGAGGTTGGCAACGCACTTGTGACTACACTGTTGTCGCGGGTATCCATAGGCGGCGGCAATCGCTTACCATGAGGTGATCCGTATGTTTTTCGTCCCATCTACCGCAGTGTCTCAAGACGAAAGTCTTCAACGCGTGTGTATTTCGAGTGATGACATACGGAACCGAAACGCCTTACGCTTACAATGTGCCGATCAAGGAGGCTCAAAGTCACCCAGAGAGCAATGGAGACGGATATGCTTAGAGTCTTCTTACGTGATCGTATCAGAAATGATGAGATCCGAAGGAGGAATAAGGTCACAGACATAGCCCAAAGGACTGCATGCCTCAAGTTGCGATAAGCTGGGCACATAGCGAGAACAGACGGCCGTTGGGGCGGGAAGGTCCTCGTGAAGGTCACGTAGAGGAAGTCGCAGCCGTGGCAGGCCCCCTACAAGATGGACCGACGATCTGGTGAAGATCGCGGGAATCCATTAGATGCGGGCGGCACAGGACCGATCTTTGTGGAGAACAAAATAAAATAAAATAAATAAAATAAAATAAACTAAAATAATTATAAAATAAAATAAAACTGCGGGAGGCCTATTTCCAGTATAATAAAATAAATTATGAAAATAAAATAAAATAAAATAAAAAAAAAATAAAAATAATATAAAATTAAATAAAATTGCGGTAGGCCCATTTCCAGTATATTGGCTGAAATGATGATCCGTCTGTTCATTGGCCACGTATCACATTTAATCTCACACATGGAGTATTTTCAAGAAAGACAGTTAAATCTCTCTCGCGTCCCAACGCTTCACTATACAGATTTAGCTCAAGTCCTAATATTTATTTGCAACTATCCATCTTGTCGTGCTGCCGGTTTTATTTCGCCTCCGTACAAAATGAGCGTTAAATCTCAAAAGCAACGTTATTTATCTTGAGACTTGTCTGCAAATATGCTTTCTTTGTTCCTCTCCGGTGTTGTTATGAGTACTTTTGGGGAAGTTGAAGATTTGAATAATGCGGCGTAATATTGTGCAAAAAAGTAATTTTTAGTGCTGAGGCATTTTTGCTAAGGGATTCCCGTGATCTTCATCAGGTCATCGGTCCACCTTGTGGGGGGCATGCCATGGCTGTAACTTCCTTTGTTTGACGACTTTTTCGCTCAAACGGCCGTCTGTTCTCCTCGCAATGTAGCCGCCACGTGAGGATCTCAAATGACAGATAATGATCGGTGACGAATTTTTTGCAAAAGAAAAATAGAACGTAGGTACTTACTGATAAAAGAAATAGGAAGAAAAATCGGTCGTTATTTTTGTGGGTCCGACACTAAGTCGAGACTAACCTTAGACACAATTCTTTGGGCTAGGTCTGTGACTTTAGTTTTTTTTTTATGTATTACGTGGCAGACGAGCAGACGGCTCACCTGATGGTAACCAAGCGCCGCCACCCATGAACACCCGAGACATTAGTGGAGTTAGAAGTGCGCTGCCAACCTTAAAAATCCCCCATTTCTCCCGGATTGGGCCTCCAGTACCCTCAGTCATGCAGCGAAACACTGCATAGTGTTGCTTCACGCCGGTTTTCCGTGAGGCCAAGTTTCTCGCGAAAAAAAAGGAGTTAAAGGATAACCTCTTTCAATACTGTACTCGCAATTCGTTTTTAAGTTATTTGGTGAGGGTGGAAGAGGAAGCCAAAAAATGAGACAGTAAAAAGCTTGAAAAAAAATTTTTCTGTGACAAAAAACCGCCTTCAAAAACCACGAACTAAAAAGTGTAAAATAATATTTTTAACACTTTATACACTTCAAATAACGTTTTATAACAGTACACTCGAGAAAAGGTTTAACTGAAGTCGGCGCCTAATCCCTGTTGAATAATTGAATGTTGTATTAAATTACAAGATAGTATTAGGCGCCGACTTCGGTAACACCTTTTCTCGAGTGTACTGTTATAAAATGTTATTTGAATGCCAAACACATTCGGTTCAATATCTATTGAGGAATTTTGATAGATTGCAGTAACCTGATATATGGCTGTCTGTAAATAATAGTAATAATCAACATAAAACTTGACATAGATTTTTTGTTTCTTGTCTTTCTTTGATTGTATACCAGGTGGCGACGCCACTGATCCGTAAAAGGGCTCTTCTGTCTTAAATGACATCGACTGCCGTAAGTCTTTGCGCTTAGTCTCGTTAACTAGCAGCGGTAGTTCTACTACCACGACGTGAAGCATCGAAGAAGCTAATACAAAATTATAATTTTTGTATTAGCTAAAAGTGGCCACTTTAGGCAATAATAAGAATTATGGTTACTTATATGTTAACGATGTAATATGAGGTACCCGCCTTATGTCCGTGGCAGCGGCACTCCGATAAAGGTAAGGAGACGTCAGCATTAAACGCATTGATTTTCAGCAGAACATTATAAAACATGCTTTTTTGCCTATCACCAATGACACTTGAAAACACTAAAAAAAAAATAAGAATATCAAAAGGAACCATGTAGATTCAAATACAAGAATCGTATTAATTCAATCGAAATCGAAAATCGATTCAAAAGAATCGTATTAAAGAATCGTATTGGCCGTGTGGTGCCCGGCAGAGTAGAATAGGCCACCCTCACTCTTACCGAGGTGTCGTAAAAGGCGACTATGGTAAAGCTGCTGGCATTATCATCAGCACCCAGAGAAGGAAAACTCTGCATTAATATGGAAAACCCTCGCCAACTCGTCTGCCAAGCGTGCGTGGTGAGTATGGCAATTACCCCTCATGATGAGGATGCCCGTGCCTCAGCAGTGGGGACTTAAATGGGCTGACGATGAATCGTATTAAACCATAAATGTTATAAAAGAAGTCTGTCGCCATCACTTGTACATAGATAATATTATACAAGTGTCATCTCAAACAAATTTTAATACCTTTATGTATTCACCGATGTACTTTTATAAAAAATATCTCATAATGTTAAAATTAATCCAAATGTACTGACGGCGCTAGTAACTCGATGCGTCACCTTAAGATCGATTCGTAACTGTGTGTGTTACCACTAACACGTCACTATAAACAAGCGAGTAACTAACTACTTATTTGCTACAAGACAAGCCTAGTTCGACACTTCTACTGCCTCGCTTAATTGTTTCCGCTCCCCTGGCTTCAGCCGGCTTGTAGGCACTGACTGCCACACTCAGAGTCGTTGATTACCTTAGTTGGCGACTTAAGAAAAAATATTGACACTTATTTTGATACGCATAAAGACTACCGATACTAAAGTTAATGAACATTAGCTTAAATGACGTCTCTGAGTGCGGCCGTGAGTGTGGTGCGAATTGATACATTTAGTTGCTAATGATTACCTTTTGAATTTAATCTCTATTTTTAACGGTTAGTCCAAAATCGTCGCATCAGAGGCACACTACCACATGACCGTTTTGGGCACCACCAAAACAGCCGTTGGTGGCGCCAAAATAATCTATTAATAATAATTTAATTGACAAAAATTTCCCATCCATTGCCACTCCTATCAAGGCGTGCAGCCTAGCGCCATCTGTGCGCTCAACGGTGGAAGCTGCGCGCTCGCAGGATAAAGAAAGGACAGTTGCATCTCCGCGCGCCGCCGCGACGTTTTGTACTCCGCCAATTTAATGCAAATTTGGTGTTTTTTTTGTGTGAATTTCCACACGAGCAGTGCGCTCTTATAATTCTAAGATTGTGTCGCGTCCAGAAGACCAAAAACCGAGTGATCAGTGAATCGGGACTGTTGCCAGTAACGCGCGGGCAGAGACCAGGATCAAACCGCAGAATAACCAAGTATGTTGCACGCTATTCCCTTGCTCCAATCCCTGATTAATTCAATTGTAAACACCTATGATCACACTTATTCAAAGATAGAATCGGTCTTATTTGGCGCGACCAGCCGTCTTAGGATAATGCAGAATTTAGAAGTAGTATGTGAATATTCAAAGTCAACCAGAGAGGGCTGTGCTCGGAGTCTCCTTGCGTGATCGTATCGGGAATGATGAAATCCGCAGGAGAACCAAGGTCAAAGAAATAGCCCAAAAAATCACATGCTTAAAGTGGCACTTGGCAGAGGACATTGCGAGGAAATCAGACATCCGTTTGGGGGAGGTCGAAACCGTGGCACGCCCCCCAGAAGGTTGACCGACGATCTGGTGAAGGTCGCGGGAATCCCTTGGGTGCAGGCACAGAACCGATCTGTGTGGAGGCCTATGTCCAGCAATAATGTAAAAAAACGAATATGAGATGTATATTAATATACGAGTAGATATGAGTAGGTACCTCATACTGTTCCAAGTTACTCCTTGCTTAAAATTTCCACCAACGCTTGGCTCCATTGTTTCCGTTTAGCCGGTTTGAACCGGATGTAGCTGGCGGTAAACGGAAACTGGTTTAAGTTGACGGGTAGGGCACACTAGCGACGCCAATCAATTTTAATTTTTAGCTACTAAACCGGATCTATTTTAAACAATTTCGGGGTTACAATCTCTCGGCAAACACTTATTATATTTATTAAATACTTATACTTAACTTTTGGGTCTGTTTTTGTACTCGAAATTTGAATTACCGGTATAGTATATCTCGATAACTAACAATGGTCCGAATCGCAAAATTATGTAAGTTTTTTTCCGAAAAGAATCCTTTATTTCTACTATCTACTTTTCGTATAACAGTTTATATTTTTTTCAGTAACTCGATGGGGGAAATAGACATTCAGTGATCGCCCAAATGTCCTGTTTTTGAAACGCTCTTATGATATAGCATTGTCGAATGCGACTTAGGTTACTAGATTGAAACGAGTGGGTTGTTGCGGTCGAGGGATTAAAAATGCAGAATATCGGATATCGAACGATGTTAGTGATTATATTTCAGTGGGTACGAACTCGCCTTCCATACGGGAGTCGCGGTTCGAACCCGAGCATGCATTTTTCAAATCTATTATGACCTGATACCTGAACTTCTCGGATAGTTTTTCAAAGTTGAGGATACCTAATATTTGACATAATTCAGGATGTTTGGTAATTGCAATTAAGCGCCTGCCGTCTCGCCTAGCTTTTGGCCTGGCACCAAACTTCCCGAATCCCAATACCAATGACCAAAAGTAACTCCAGCCTGGGCTCCGGCTCGACCGGAGTGATACCACGGCCTCAAAGAAACCCTGCCTGAAGCAGCTTACGCTATGTTTCGCAGAGTGAGGGAGGATCCTGGATGATGATGCAACACATTTGCTACCCGAAGAGGGTACCATTTGCGCTAGCGTTAGAGAATCCCTCACTGAGCGTCCTCGGTTAGTAGCGCCTTAACGAGGACGACCAGGCTACCCCTCATATTCTGGGGAACACTTAACTTAGTCCAATTTAACCTCTTCACTTCTCTGAAAAAAAAATATCGTGGGTCGTATCTCATTTTCAGAGCACAGCCTTAACTACCTCAGCCAGCATAAGTATACTTGGCGTCGATATATCGAGCGAAGTCCAGTTCCGTGGTAGAGGGGATGGCTAAATTAGCTTTTAAAAAGCTCGGCGTCCTAAATAGATCGAGACTGTATTTCACTTCGGCCCATTGCCTCCTGCTGTATAAGGCGCAAGTCCGGCCGCATATGGAATACTGCTCTCATCTTTGGGCAGGGGCGCCTGCGTACCAGCTTTTTCTTCTGGATCGGATTTAAAGGACATTTGACGATTCGAATTGCTTCGAATCGTCAACTGCCAAGATATCTCTAATAGCCTAGACTCCTTAGCACTGCGTAGAGATGTAGCCTCGCTATGTTTACTCTACCGCCTATACCATGGAGAATGCTCTGAGGAATTGTTCGGACTAATCCCTGCCGCTTCATTTGGCCATCATTCCACTCGACAACAGTTGCATCGACGTCATCTAGATGGTTGGCAGTCTTCAACTGTGCGTTTCTCAAGAAACTTTCTGCCTCGTACGACAAAACTATGGAATGAACGCCTGCGGTATTTCCCGACAGATGCGACCGGCAAAGCTTCAAGAAAAGAGCGTATTCCTTTTTAAAAGATCGGCAGCGGGCTTGTGACTCCTCTGGTGTTGCAGGTGTCCATGGGCGGTGGTTATCGTTTATCATCAGGTCATCCGTCTGCTCGCCTGCCCCCTATCCCATAAAAAAAGAACGGAAATTATTAAACAGCATGCGCTAAACTCGAGGCGAATGAATCAAAAATAGATCTCCTGACAATTTATGGACGCTTAATTTTTCTCTTCACGCATGACTGACCACCAAAATGGGAACCTAAACCACGTGATTAATGGCGTCATTTAAGAGAGATTAGCATCTGATTGGCTGCGGTTTGCTATTTTTTTTTAATTTTATGCGATTCAGCTGACGTCACTGCGGCTGTTAGATAAGTTAAAAAGCTGCTCATCGTGTTACTTAGGTCAGTGATTTTTAACCGGTGGTTTGTGGACATTGGTCCACAAACCACTGACTGATTGTCCCTAGAAGAACACGCTGTGGTCCACGGAGCCATTCTTATTCAATTATATGATATTTAGCAAACACATGTAGTATAAGTATACATATTTATAGGTATTTAAGTAAGGTATTTAAGTAAATACTTAATTATCTATATTACACCCAGACACAGAACAAACAACTTAGTGAATTCTAAATTGTATATTAGTCATAAGAAAATAGAATTTTAGCTGCATTGTTTCCGCTCACTGTATTTGTCTCTCTCGCCACAAACTGACAAACTGAGAGGTAAAGTCAACCACACGACTAACTAGCTTGTATGGAACAGATTAGTGCCTTATGTTGTGGTTTTGCTGTCAAGTTCGAAGAAGATACCCTGACGGGGGTATGAATTAAGGCTGCTTTCACATTACGCGATAATATTTACCATAAAGTCACTCGCTTGCTCGTATGCAACTATTCTTGTAAGGATAGAGTGGAGCTTTCTAATTTTACCAACTGCATTAATTACTCGGTAATCTTCTAAACTATTTATATATCTCGATGACCCGTTTGGAACAGCGGTAGTGAACTCAGCCTTTGGTGCAAGGGTTGAATAAATTATTACATATTTAAGTTTCTCTCAAAAGCTGTTAATACTTTCTTCTAAATATTTAAAGGTATTTTTTTAAATCTCTCATAATTGCCACAGTCATTATATAATATATCTATTGTCCTTGCTACTTTAGTCAATGTAGCGCCTTAGGGTGTGGCCACACTGACGGATTGCGAGCGTTTTCAATGCGTAGCGACGACGCAGCGAGCACGTCACGGCTGCGCATCGTTCACGACGCGGATGCGCAACACTCTTTGTCTTGCTTTTAACTATTTTTGAAAAGTACTTCTTTTATGGTAGGCAGGGGCATGACAGTATCCCGGCGGCATTGTTTCTGACTGTGAGCGGCGCGGTGGTATTTACAATCAGATGGGGCTCATGCCGCGCATAATTAATTGAGATTATACAAATAGACGCCGCTGTTCAACCCAATGACTGTAGATTTTATCAAACTTACCAACAAAATACAATCAAAATGTGTGATAAGGATCACACACCTTAAAAAGTTGCCACACTGGCAGATTGCGAGCGACGCGGATTTGCAGCGGGCGGAGATAATTCTGAACGCCATTGTTTTTTTGTGGCAGCCACGCGGATAAACGCCGGCGAACCCGTTGCGCATCCGCGGTGTGAACGCTGCGCAGCCGCGGCGTGTTCGCTGCGTCGTCGCTCCGCTTTGAAAACGCTCACAATCGGCCAGTGTGACAGCTTCCTTAAAACCGCTAAGCGAAGCGCACTAAATTCCTAACTTAAAGTGCGGGCAATGTAGGTTGTTTAAAAGGGATTAGTGATGTGTTTGGAAATGATTATAACTAATCCAGATCAGTGGCAGCGTACCAAATATTTACTTAAGGTGACGGGGAAGGCACACTAGCGACGCCAATCGATTTAAATAAAATAGCTACTAAACCGGATATATTTTAAACAATTTTGGGGTTACAACCTCTGGACAAACACTTATACTATTTATTAAATAATCATGCACAAATGTTGGATCCAACGCGCTCGCGAAAAATTGATTACCGCCAAAAGCGGCCACTTTTAGCGTGAATCAATTTTTGGCGTACAAAGCGGACCCATAATTTAATAAATAGTAACACCTTAAGCGTAACTTTATGGTAATTAGCATGCTCGCCAGAAACTGATCATGGTTAAATGAGTTTATATTGGAAATTCATCAATATTATGACAAAAATATGGAGTTGAAAGATTCTCAGCATCATAATATGAACACTGAATATTTGATTAGTCATTTCGCTTTCTGCCCCTATGTATGCGTAAATCTTAAAAAGTACGCATCGGATTCAGATGCGGTTTTTATAATAGATTGGGGCACTACACAGTATAAAACAATGTCGATTGCGCTGTCTGTCCCTATGTCCCTATTTATGCGTAAATCTTAAAAACTACGCAATGGATTCAGATGCGGTTTTATAATAGATTGGGGCACTACGCAGTGTAAATCAAAGTCAATTGCGCTGTCTGTCATTATGTCCCTAATTATGCGTAAATCTTAAAAACTACGCAACGGATTCAGATGCGGTTTTATAATAGATTGAGGCACTACACAGTATAAATCAAAGTCAATTGCGCTGTCTGTCCCTATGTGCCTAATTATGCGTAAATCTTAAAAACTACGCAACGGATTCAGATACGGTTTTATAATAGATTGGGGTACTACACAGTATAAAACAAAGTCGATTGCGCTGTCTGTCCCTATGTCCCCATTTTTGCGTAAATCTTAAAAACTACGCAACGGATTCAGATGCGGTTTTATAATAGATTGGGGCACTACACAGTATAAAACAAAGTCGACTGCGCTGTCTGTCCCTATGTCCCCATTTATGCGTAAATCTTAAAAACTACGCAACGGATTCCGATGCGGTTTTATAATAGATTGGGGCACTACACAGTATAAAACAAAGACAATTGCGCTGTCTGTCCCTATATCCCTATTTATGCGTAAATCTTAAAAACTACGCAACGGATTCCGATGCGGTTTTATAATAGATTGGGGTACTACACAATATAAAACAAAGTCGATTGCGCTGTCTGTCCCTATGTCCCCATTTATGCGTAGAACTTTAACTTTGTATGGTATATTATTAATTTTTAAAAGCCAGAGTAAAAAAAATAATTGTATTTAAGTCGTAGAGGAGTCGAAGCAAATCACGGGCTTCAGAGCTTTGGACGCAACCGGGACAAAACGCTAAGCTGATGATGCCGAGAGTCGTTAAAATTGGTATTTGGGTTATTTATACAAATTTAATTTAAACACACATTTATTTTATTTCAATATATAAATATTATGTACTTCTTTGAACTCCTACTAAGAATGAAGAAAAGACCAGGTTTTGAAAAATTATGTCCCGCAACGAAGTAAGGGCGGGTCACTAGTAATATAATAAGTACATGAATAATTCTTGTGACCTGTGGTGTCGCGGGTGTCCATGGAAGGCGGCAATCGATTACCATCAGTTGGTGCATCTGCTCGTCTGCTAACTATGACATAAAAAAAATAGTGCACCCGTGCAAAGCCGGGGTCGTCAGGCCGTTAGTGTCTGCTAAACCACAGTAGATATATACGCAAGCAGTATGGACACTACGAACAAACGCTCAATTACGCACGCACACAGACGCACACTTTACACGGATTCTAAGGTCCCATCGGAGTACAATAGTAGGAACTAAATTCAGGGTTGTCGGTTTTACTCGAGTGCCGCTTACTTTATTTTGGTAGAGAAAATAAGTAGATACATTATTATGTATGTTATCAAAAATGGCTTCGGATTTTAAAGTGATATGACTTTGGGGAAGTGTTGTTTCTAAGGAACGTTCTTTCTATTTTAGTCGAAATTTACTGTTGTCTGCTGTAATTTACGAGATACAATCACAATTACATTTTGGGGGAGTTGAAGATGGAGATTGTTATGGGGGGATGGTGGGACCTCACTGTGTCTTGGCCCAAGCGATCGGGTGCATGACCAATACCTTAACGTGGTTTCCAAGTAACATAACAAAACGTTATGAAAAGTATGTCTTATTTTATATATCTTTGCTTTTTGCAACTTTAGGGATCATTTTGTGTACCTTTGTGTTCTAATATTGTATGCTAGTATTATGCTTACTTCTTAAGAAATATCATTAGTTCTAATTTAACACGCGCCAGATGATCCTTGTTGCAACTAGGACTCCGCGATCACGGCCCGGTACTTAAACCAGTAGTCCCAATGTAAGAATAATATTTTACAAAAATAAGATGACAACCCTATACGGAAGGTAACACTCTGTCCAAAATGGCGGAGTGTCGATACTGCTTTAGCGAATTTATCTATTGTGACTAAACCGATGTGGCAAGCATTCCACTCTTTGCTAGTTACTAAGGTCTCTGATAGTTCACTTTTTTATAAGCATTTGCCCGGTTCGAAATCCTCAAACATTTTAAGCGCATTTTTATTCAATGCCAAGGGTACCGCACAACAGCGACGTCAATTGATTGAATACTTTAACTATTAAACCGAATCTATTTTTAACGATTGCGAACCGTCGGAGACCAGGTAAACATGTGTACTATTCATTTAATCATCATACACAAAATGTTTGGTTTGTTTTTGTACTCGAAACTTTGATTCACGCTAAAAGTGGCTGCTTGGCGTTAGCCAAAGTGATGGGTTATTGGCAAAATAAACCAGGATTTCTTTGTTATTACGTGATTTATTTTTGAACTATCTAACTTATACATGGCAGCCAGCCTAGCCACACAGACAGAGAGAGATGCAATACGACCAACAAGAAAGGTTACAACAACGCCGCTCGGCGTCGACTTTCAGTACTACATGTCTATTTTAACTGTTTGGTTTATATCATACAGATAACTTAACACCTGCCCTTAAACTAAACAGTCATTAAGCCAAGATTTAAAACACACTTACAATGTTTATCTTTACATAGAGGTTTTGTCAAAACATCTGCGGGCATACATTCAGTTGGCATGTATTCTAAGTTTACAATTTTACAATTTGTGACTTCTCTTACGAAATGATGCCTTATGTCTATATGTTTAGTTCTACTATGGTTAATTTGACTATTGCACAGTTTTTGAGCAGACTGATTATCATTATACAATGTAATAGTTAACCATTTTCCTAGACTCTCATACAAAAAGTTTCGAATAAATTTAGCTTCCTTTGCCCCCTCTGATAGGGCCATGTACTCTGCTTCGGTGCTTGAAAGGGCCACTGTCCTCTGCTTTCTGCTTTCCCATGATACTGCTGAATTTCCAATTTTAAATACATAGCCTGTATATGAACGACGATCTAGTTGATTCGATGCCCAGTCTGCATCTATATAGCCAGCAACACATAATGGAGATTTTTCAAAAACTATGTTGTAGTCAATGGTTCCTTTCAAGTACCTGAGCACACGTTTTGCCGCTTTCCAGTGTGTATCCGAATAGCAATTATTGAACTGACTCAATAAGCTTGCTGCATGAGCAATGTCTGGTCTTGTACACACTGCTATGTACATGATACATCCTATGAGGCTTCTGTATCTGGAGTGAGGATCACATTCTTCTCCTTTTTCTAACTTTAAACCATTTTCCAAAGGTGTACTCACTGGATTACATTCTGTCATGTTGAACTGTTCCAAAACTTTGTGTATGTAGGTTCTTTGATCAAGAATAATTTTATTTTGTTCTTGTCTCAAACGCATTCCCAATATATGTGTTGCTTTACCCAGATCTTTCATTTCAAATCTTCTCATTAACTCCTGTTTCAGTTTACCTTTATCAGATGTGTTTTTACTGAATATTAATATGTCATCCACGTAAATGGCCAATATAATGAGATTTCCTGTTTGATCAGTTTTTACATAGACACAGGGCTCACTGAGTGTTTTTTTGAATTGAAGATCTATCAAGGCTTTATCTATCTTATCATACCAAGCTTTCGATGCCTGCTTTAATCCATAAATTGCTTTATTTAATTTGAATACATAATTTTCCTTCCCTTTTACCTTAAACCCTTCTGGCTGCTCCATATAGACTGTCTCTTTGAGGTCTCCATTCAAAAATGCAGTATTGACATCCATGTGGTCGACATCCATTTCAAGGTTTACTGCCAGAGCGAGCAAGGTATGGTAGAATATCTGACTACTGGTGAGTAAGTTTCCTTGTAATCTATCACATATGTTTGGGTGAATCCCTTAGCTACCAGACGAGCTTTATAACGCAGTAATTCTCCATCTGCATTATATTTTTTCTTGAAAACCCATTTACATTTTACAGCTTTCTTCCCTGCTGGTAGTTGTGTTAAATCCCAAGCTTTGTTGTTATCAAATGACTCGTACTCATCAGTAATGGCCTTTTCCCAGTGTTCTTTTTCAGGACCAGACAGCGCCTCTTGTATGGACAGCGGTACATCGTGGTGGTCTGATGCAGCCATCACTATCTCAGCGGCTTCAATAGGGTCTTCAAATTCTTCAGACGATGATCCCGTATCTGAAGTCATATTAGGATTCCATGAAACATCTGTTGGTTCATGATCATAAGAACAACTGGAGTTTAGACTTGAGTCTGAATTGCTTAAGGTAGGATATTCGTCACTAGAATTTTGAATCTCTACTTGATCATCAATATTAGACGATTCTAAAACAGTAGTGCTGTTCTGATTTAGATTTAAATTAATATTTTCAACAAATTTTCCTTCAATGAATTTAACATCTCTTGACTTTATACATTTTGAAGGATTTTCTGGATCTACCAAACGAAATCCTTTTGATTCATTGCAATATCCAACAAAAATATATCTTTTGCTTTTTGCATCTAATTTTTTTCGCTTTTCACTTGGTACTAATGCATAGGCTATACAGCCAAATACTCTTAAATTTGACAAATCAATTTTGTTACCTGTCCATTTTTCCTCTGGTGTACTATCTCTGACTGCCTTGCTAGGTGACTTGTTTTTAATAAAGATAGCCGTGTTCACTGCCTCTGCCCAGTATCTCTTCTCTAATCCTGCATCTTGCAACATGCATCTTGCAGCCTCCATTATGGTTCGATTGGCCCTCTCCGCTACTCCATTTTGTTGCGGTGAGTAGGGCACAGTTGTCTGGTGTTCGATGCCATGCTGCTTTAGAAACATCTGAAATTGTTTATTAATATATTCACACCCATTGTCTGACCTCAGCCTTTTAATTTTCAAATCAGTTTGATTCTCTACAAGTTTTTTGAATTCTTTGAATACTGGCAACACTTCATCTTTTGTTTTGATAAAATAACCAAATGTCATTCTAGTAAAATCATCTATAAACGTTAAGAGATATTTAGCACCACTAAATGAGGAAATGGACATTGGTCCACACAAATCTGAATGTATAAGACCTAATTTTTCAGATGCTCTGTTATAAGACTTCTTTGGGAATGGTAATCTAACTTGTTTTCCCTCAATGCAAGCTACACAAGGAGTATAATCAGAATTAGTATAATTAATACCACTTGCCATACCTCTTCTAAGTAAATCCATACTCCGTTTATTCAGGTGTCCGAGTCGACGATGCCATAATTCTTGGGATGTGCTCGCCTCGCACATGTAAGCACCTTCAGCCTGTGGACCCACGGCAGCTGACTGAGTCTCCAACAACAATTGACACTTTGCTGTTGATTGACGGGCCTCTTCCTGAATGGTTTTATCTGTCTCTTCTTCAGTGACAGATTCAGTCTTTACTAATAACTCACTATCAATCATAGATTGACTTATCGAAACCAGTGCGCTTCCATCTGATGTCTCGCTGACTGTGTTTAGCTGATAAACACCATTTATCTTGTTTGCACTTGCAACTATTGTCTCACCATAGCATATACTGCATTCTTTCTCATTAAAATGCACACTCAGTCCTTTGGCTGTCAACTTGCTGACAGAAAGTAGGTTTGTAGATAAACCCGGCACAAAGATAACCTCACATATAGTTGTCGTACTTTGTTGTCCTCTCAACACCAGTTCCACATCACCATGTCCTTCAGTGCACATTTTTTGATTGTTCGCTGCTGTCACCAAACGTGGAGTGTCCACAACATAATTCTTTAATAGTTTCTTGTTGTTTGTCATATGACACGTAGCTCCAGAATCAACATACCACGCATTGCAGTTAATATCTAATGATAAGGCGGTAAGCAGTGTTCCATTCCATGCTTTTTCACTCCTTTTTTCACTTTTATTAATTTTAGTATCACAATATTTGGCAAAATGTCCTGTTTTCTTACAAATAAAGCATTTTGACTTTGCAGAATGTTTGTTTACTCCTTTTTGAGGTTGTTTTGTGAACAATGAACTTTCTTCAACTCTGTCAAAATCTCGGCGTAAATATTCTTGTAACAATTTGCTTCTTACAGTTTCACTGCATAGTTTAACATTCGAATTTTCTAACGCCATGATAAGTGGGTCATAATCTGGCGGCAATCCACTTAACATCAGCACTGACAGGAAGTCGTCGTCCAATGGAGCATTTATATCTCGTAATTGTTGATCTAAATCGGTGATCTTTAGAAGATATGATTCCATGTCATTGAATTGTTCCAGTTTTGACCCAAAAAGTGACCGCAGTAGTCCAAGCCGTCTACACAGTCCTTTGTCTTCGTATGCTGTCTTTAGGTTAGTCCACGCTTGATATCCTGTGGTCGCATTCCGAACATGCGAAAATGACGCAGGCAGCACCATCAAGCATATCTTTGCAAGAGCCTTTTGTTGTTTTCGTGCGTCGTTGACCTTTGGTACACCCGTCGATGATTCCTCGATGCAGTCCCATAAGTCCTCATGTATTAAATACATGCGCATTGAAAACTTCCAGTTTCCGTAGTTGGAAATTCCACTGAGTTTCTCAAAATTGATGGAGATCCCAGAGCTCGTTGCAGAACTCGCCGATCCGGTGCCTGAGCCCACACGGCCCACGCCGGTATCATCACCGGCCGGCATTTCAAATATTGCGTGATTTTCACAAAACTAATTGCGCGCTCCAACTTATTGCGTATCCTGGGCCCATAACCTGATGGGTTATTGGCAAAATAAACCAGGATTTCTTTGTTATTACGTGATTTATTTTTGAACTATCTAACTTATACATGGCAGCCAGCCTAGCCACACAGACAGAGAGAGATGCAATACGACCAACAAGAAAGGTTACAACAACGCCGCTCGGCGTCGACTTTCAGTACTACATGTCTATTTTAACTGTTTGGTTTATATCATACAGATAACTTAACACAAAGTTTCAAGTACTGAAACAGACCAAAAAGTAGAACACAATGATTAAATAAATAGTACAGATTTGCCAAGTCTCTGATGGTCTACAATTGGTAAGAATAGATCCAGTTTTCTCCACTCCATTTTATCCACTCGCCGTGTGAGTAGAATAGGCCACCCTCACTCTTACCGAGGTGTCGTAAAAAGCGACTAAGGTAAAGCTGCTGGCATGATCATCAGCACCCAGAGAAGGAAAACTCTGCATTTATATCAAAACCCTCGCCAACCCGTCTGCCAAGCGTGGTGAGTATGGCAATCACCCCTCATGTGATTGAGGTAGGCCCGTGCCCCAGCAGTGGGGACTTAAATGGGCTGACGATGACGATCCAGTTGAGTACTTAAATAATAAATAAATTGGCGGCTCTCACCTTCTATTTAAGGTTAAGGATAGGACACACTAGCGACGCCAATCGATTTTAATTTTTAGGTACTAAACCGGCTCTATTTTAAAGAATTTCGGGGTTACAACTTCTCGGCAAACACTTATACTATTTATGAAATAACCATACACAAATGTTGGGTCCATTTTTTACGCGAAAAATTTATTCGCACTCTAAGTGGCCGCTTTTTCAGTTAAGAAATTTGTCTGTTGCATAAAAAGATTATTATGCAACACCCACCAACAATTTTCTTCAAAGCTATCAATATTTCTCCGAAATATTAACGCCCCGTTGCTCTAGTGGTTTAAGTACCGGGCTGTGATCTCGGGGTCCTGAGTTTTATTCTCGGGTCAACCAAAGGTATGTTTCGATTTTTTCAAACATAGCTCGGGTTTGTGATCACCAATCCGCAATAGGCAAGCGTGGTGATTCATTTTTACATTATGGCAGACAAACGAGCAGACGGCTCACCTAATGGTAAGTGATTGCCGCTGCCCATGGACATCTGCGACACACGGAGCATCACAGATGCGTTGCCGGCTATTAAGGGAGGAATAAGCTATTTTCTTGAAGATCACCAGGTCGTATCTGTTCGCAAACACCTTCGTTGTTAGCTGATTCCATAATTATACTACGCGCGGGAGGAAGTGACGTCAGAAGCGCACTGTGGTGGAATATAATCCATCCAAGTGATGTAAGTAACATTTGGAGTTCTGGCGTGATGTACGATTTTCAAAATTTGCAGCTGGAATAAGGCCGAACAGCTCCTTAGAATACTCCCCATTGTACATGCGATAGAAGACACTAGCGATGCTACATCTCTACACAATGACAATGGATCAAGCGTGTCGGAAAGGGCCTGTTCGTCGATAATTCTGACTTCCCTTTGCTGGATACGTTCTAGAGGAAGAATGATACTTGGGAGCTCCAGCCCAGGGGGGAGAGCAATATTCCATATGAGGACGCACCTGCGCCTTATAAAGTTACCTCTTGCAACTTTATAAGGCGCAGGTGCCTCGGCATGAAATACCCCCTATTGATCACGCCAAGTTGTTAATTAAGCCTAATCCCATCATAGTAGCGATGACTTGATTTCTATGACGGTTATATATATTTCTGGTTATAGTCACTGTAGGGTTATTTTATTAACGCTGGACGTTATTCCAGGGTTCCTGATTACGGAATTTCAAGATTCAAAAAAAAAACAACGAGATTATTATATTATCTCCCTTCGGCCGTTGAAGCAGCTCCTAGACAGACGAGTACCAGGACCACCTACCACCGCCTACACCGTCGCCGTCGGCCACCGGATCCCATCCAGGATAATACCGTTTTACCCCGGGTCAAAGAATGACGGCATAAGGGCTTCAAATTTACCCCCCTTGTAATAAGTATCATAAAAATAAATGTTTTGTTGACGATTTGTTGGTAATTTATTCATCTAAATCTTCCCCCTAGCAGTAAACCGCCTCAAGGTCTTTGAAGACAGTATACCTATAGGCTGATACTGCTATACTATTGGAAATGCGTCGCAAGTATTTTGATATTATCTATTTATACAAAATTTTACACTCAATCTAAGATGCACCAGATTTACTTTTTGAAATAACCTTGAACACGAAACACAGTGCTCGTAGATCGAATAAAACAAATCTCTTTGCTCTTCAAACTTTTAAAAACAATACTTCGTTTTACAGCCCGTTGGTCAGAATGACTCGTCAGTACAACGAGTTGGCGAAAGATAATCCTGAAATTGATGTGTTTGAATCACGAATTACTAAATATATTAAAGTATTGACAGATATCCTCCATCCCCCACTCGTCGTACCCAGCTCCTACTCTGGGACTGGTCGGCGTGCGTGTTAAAATATAAGTAAAATATAAGTTTAATTAAGAATTACAATTAAATATAGTATAGATTTTTCCTTTAATTCTTCGTACAGTTTTTAAAACTACACATATTTTGGATTATGATCTGGATCAAAACCTTTTAACTGATATTGTATTTCTGTATAATTGTAATCTGTAATGTGTATTAAATAAATAAATAAATAAATAAATACTATTATCAATATTATAATGCCTTAATTTTGATTTGCAGATTATGACCTGGGTGTGGATAAAAGTATTTATTGACGAGGGTCCAAGAGTATTATCTTTATTGAAACTATCGAATGCTTTCCATGCGCCTAATAGCCAAAGCTTACACACTTAATTACTGGAAGTGTCAGACATTGCCGATACAATCGCCAATGTCCTAAGTGGTCGCATACTGGGTAGTGGGTCCAAATGGACATATTACATAAACACACACTTAATCGACTAATTGGGTCAATTGGAATGTCACCATCGAAAGCTTTTAATTAATTTGAGGTTAGAGCCAAAGGTCGCTTTGTAACACTATTATACAATCAATTCACTCTCGTGTAAATGTAAAATACAGATAAAAGAATTTTTATCTCGTGTGAATGTGAATGCCGCCGTGTGGTCCCCAGCAGAGTAGAATAGGCCACCCTCACTCTTACCGAGGTGTCGTAAAAGGCGACTAAGGTAAAGCTGCTGGCATGATCATCAGCACCCAGAGAAGGAAAACTCTGCATTTACATCAAAACCCTCGCCAACCCGTCTGCCAAGCGTGGTGAGTATGGCAATTACCCCTCATGTGATTGTGGGAGGCCCGTGCCCCAGCAGTGGGGACTTAAATGGACTGATGATGATGATGATGTGAATGTAAAATACAGATACAAGAATATTGTAACCGTTCTAAATATAGTTTTTTAAGGATAAAGGCGACAAATGAGTATGCAGGTCACCTGATGGTAAGTAATCAACGCATGGACATCTGCGAAATCAGACTGATCGCTAATGTGTTGCCGGGCTTTGAAAAAAGAGTTTGTTCTTCTGTTGAAGGCTTTTAAGTCACCGTTGGGAAATACTCCTGCAGCCAATCCGTTCGGCAGAACTGAGGTAAATGATTCCATCCATTGAGATGATGTGGATGGAATGACAATCGCTTCCCTGTGGTTCGGTATAAGAATTTAGTGGCATGGAGTAGATCAAAACAGTTTTTTTTTACCGTGTCACTAACTAATTGGGACCAAAAGCACAAAAAGGGTCTTTGCTGAGGGGTTGTTCATCACACAGTACGCTAGGTCACTGGATTCTGCAAATGCCAAACATTAGTATTCTTCGATTGCCAAACAATGGTATTCTGTGATTGCCAAACGCCCCGCGATGCCAATTTCATTTCAGATTCCTTTTTTCACGGTTGGAACGTGATCCAGGGTATGTTTATTAGATTTTAATATATCCCATTGCCACTACCACAAATTCAATCACGGTACCCCCACAAAGATGATATTTTTTTGTGATAGATGGCAGACGAGCAAACGGATCACCGGTAAACAATTGCCGCCGCCCATGGACACCCGCGACACCAATGGAGTCACAAACGTGCTGCCTACCTTTAAATCCTCTTTTCCCCTCTGATTGGGCCTTGGTAACCTCAATTCTCAAGGCCGTGTGGTCCCCGGCAGAGTAGAATAGGCCACCCTCACTCTTACCGAGGTGTCGTAAAAAGGCGACTAAGGTAAAGCTGCTGGCATGATCATCAGCACCCAGAGAAGGAAAACTCTGCATTTATATCAAAACCCTCGCCAACCAGTCTGCCAAGCGTGGTGAGTATGACAATTACCTTTTAAGTCACCGTTGGGAAATACTCCTGCAGCCAATCCGTTCGGCAGAACTGAGGTAAATGATTCCATCCATTGAGATGATGTGGATGGAATGACAATCGCTTCCCTGTGGTTCGGTATAAGAATTTAGTGGCATGGAGTAGATCAAAACAGTTTTTTTTTTACCGTGTCACTAACTAATTGGGACCAAAAGCACAAAAAGGGTCTTTGCTGAGGGGTTGTTCATCACACAGTACGCTAGGTCACTGGATTCTGCAAATGCCAAACATTAGTATTCTTCGATTGCCAAACAATGGTATTCTGTGATTGCCAAACGCCCCGCGATGCCAATTTCATTTCAGATTCCTTTTTTCACGGTTGGAACGTGATCCAGGGTATGTTTATTAGATTTTAATATATCCCATTGCCACTACCACAAATTCAATCACGGTACCCCCACAAAGATGATATTTTTTTTGTGATAGATGGCAGACGAGCAAACGGATCACGGTAAACAATTGTCGTCGCCCATGGACACCCGCGACACCAATGGAGTCACAAACGTGCTGCCTACCTTTAAATCCTCTTTTCCCCTCTGATTGGGCCTTGGTAACCTCAATTCTCAAGGCCGTGTGGTCCCCGGCAGAGTAGAATAGGCCACCCTCACTCTTACCGAGGTGTCGTAAAAGGCGACTAAGGTAAAGCTGCTGGCATGATCATCAGCACCCAGAGAAGGAAAACTCTGCATTTATATCAAAACCCTCGCCAACCAGTCTGCCAAGCGTGGTGAGTATGACAATTACCCATCATGTGATTGACGGAGGCCCGCGCCCCAGCAGTGAGGACTTAAATGGGCTGACGATGACGATGAACCTCAATTCTACCTAACCTACAGTCAGTTAGAGGTACCTATCACAAAAAATATTCTCCAATGCTTATTTTGCTCCCAGAAAATATTATTTTGCCCGCAAACTTTCAAGTAGTGTTGCACAACTATCTGAAGCTTTGTAATATCGATATAATCACCTGCCATTTATTAAAATGGTCGTAGTGAGATTAAAAAACGAATTACAGGAGGTAGTCACGCAAGATAACAAAAAAAATCTGAGAAATTTACTTTGTATCTTGTCTTATACACCAAATTATTGCATAGAGAATTAAGTGTTTTTCCCGGTATAGTTCAAAGCCACAGCTTTGGAGCTCAGGGTACGCTTGGACCATGCTTCAGAATTTTATGAGTCTGGTAGGTAATTACAATGAAGCGACTATCATCTGCACTTCGTTACCTTTAGACATGAGGAGCAGACCAACTGATACCTTCACCACCAATGCTAGAAATTTGCAGATAAAATTTAAAATTCATTGGTGCATGCTCGGATTCGGATCGGCTCCTGTTAATTGGGAGCACCTTCTGAACCACTAAGCTTATTATGCATGGGCCGGCTCGACCAGAGTGATACCACGGCCTCACATAATACTGTATAAATAAGATACAATTAAATAAGGTACAATATAAAATATTATGTAATATGTATTTCCTAAGTCTGATACATCTGTCATTCAGGCGGGCGCTAGTGACTGCGACACAGTCTACGACTAATGCGGTCAATAACGCTAAAATTGTTTGTAAAATTAATGTTTATGGTATCAATAAAGATTATGTTATTAATACCTGCGTGAAGCAGCACTGTGCTAAGTTTTGCTGTGTGAGTGAGGGTACCGGAGGCCCAATCCGGGGAAAAGGTTGGCAGCGCACTTGGGACTCCACAGGTGTCGCAGGTGTCCATGGGCGGCGGGGATCGCTTACCATCAGGTGATCCGTCTGCTCGTCTGCCACCTATTACATAAAAAAAAAACTATCATGAAAATAACGTCGCTCATAAAAAAATCCACGGACATCACTATATTTTACATCATCGGCCCCGTGTTGTACCCGAGGCCTCGTAAAGGTACCATCAGGTGATCCGTCTGCTGGTCTGCCACCTATCACATAAAAATAAAAAAACTATCATGAAAATAACATCGCTCATAAAAAAATCCACGGACATCACTATATTTTGCGTCATCGGCCCCGTGTTGTACCCGAGGCCTCGTAAAGGTACCATCAAGTGATCCGTCTGCTCGTCTGCCACCTCATCGTCAGCCCATTTAAGTCCCCACTGCTGGGGCACGGGCCTCCCTCAATCACATGAGGGGTAATTGCCATACTCACCACGCTTGGCAGACAGGTTGGCGAGGGTTTTGATATAAATGCAGAGTTTTCCTTCTCTGGGTGCTGATGATCATGCCAGCAGTTTTACCTTAGTCGCCTTTTACGACAACTCGGTAAGAGTGAGGGTGGCCTATTCTACTCTGCCGAGCACCACACGGTCTGCCACCTATCAAATAAAAATAAAAAAACTATCATGAAAATAACGTCGCTCATAAAAAAATCCACGGACATCACTATATTTTACGTCATCGGCCCCGTGTTGTACCCGAGGCCTCGTAAAGGTATCGTCTGCTCGTCTGCCACCTATCACATAAAAATAAAAAACTATCATGAAAATAACATCGCTCATAAAAAAATCCACGGACATCACTATATTTTACGTCATCGGCCCCGTGTTGTACCCGAGGCCTCGTAAAGGTATCGTCTGCTCGTCTGCCACCTATCACATAAAAATAAAAAACTATCATGAAAATAACATCGCTCATAAAAAAATCCACGGACATCACTATATTTTACGTCATCGGCCCCGTGTTGTACCCGAGGCCTCGTAAAGGTATCGTCTGCTCGTCTGCCACCTATCACATAAAAATAAAAAACTATCATGAAAATAACATCGCTCATAAAAAAATCCACGGACATCACTATATTTTACGTCATCGGCCCCGTGTTGTACCCGAGGCCTCGTAAAGGTATCGTCTGCTCGTCTGCCACCTATCACATAAAAATAAAAAACTATCATGAAAATAACATCGCTCATAAAAAAATCCACGGACATCACTATATTTTACGTCATCGGCCCCGTGTTGTACCCGAGGCCTCGTAAAGGTATCGTCTGCTCGTCTGCCACCTATCCCATAAAAATAAAAAACTATCATGAAAATAACATCGCTCATAAAAAAATCCACGGACATCACTATATTTTACGTCATCGGCTCCGTGTTGTACCCGAGGCCTCGTAAAGGTGTCCTTTGAAAATTACGCCTGAATTTCACCATTGTATTCTGCGGTTGTGGTCGAAGGGTGGTCCTATATGCGATAGCAGTAAAGAAATTTATTTGTAAGGAGGACACCTCCTTTCCCTTCGAGAGGATTTCGATAGTGATAGTTATGTATATTTATTGTTAAGTATATCTTACAAACCCCATTGACAACGTTTGGGAGGGTATCGAAGCGAACGACCTTCGTTTGGCGCTTCTATAATTCTGTAATTCTATAATTCTCACAACATCTCATAGGTTGACCTGATTCCGTACTAAGTAGCTTAAGCACTTGTGTTACAGATATCAGACAACAGAGGAACACAAATTTATACTTAAATACATATATTACACCCAGACACCGAACAAACACAAGTGTTCATTGCACGAATGTTTGTCCATGGTGGGGATCGAACCCACGACCTTTGGCGTAAGAGGCAGGGTCACTACCAATTGCGCCATCCGGTCAGTCCGGTAAATAGAACTATATACCTACCGAATTAGGTACAACAATAGATAGATAGATGGATATTATACTTTATTGCACAAAAAACACAACTTAAAAAAACTAGGTATTATAGAAACTTAAATGAACAATTAGCTATAAAAACAAATATAAAACACCGACGTAGAATAATAGAAATGTTTTTTACGGCAGACGAACAGATGGACGAACGATTGCCGCTGCCCATAGACATCCGCGATACCAGTGGAGCTACAAGCACGCTGCCAACCTTTCAACCCCCCTTTCCCCGGGGTTTAAAGCTTGGCAGCGCATTTGTGACTCCACTGGTGTTGCGAGTGTATATGGGCGTATCCATCTGGCAGCTGTCACCTGAAAATATCTGGGCGATGGCAATCCTTATCATCAGGTCAGGTGAAAAATGGATTTTACAAAATAGCAGATACACAGATTGCAGTAACCAGGAGTACGGACTGCTCAACCTAGCATAAGATTATAACACACACTGGTTTACATGCACACTCACACATAAAACTCACACATACATGCTTTACATACATCTTTTTTTTTTAATCCTAATTCTTTTTATTCTTTTTCTATTCCTGTCCTTTGTCAATTCTGACGGCCGAGACGCGCCGTAAGGGCTAGTCTGAAAACCAGCGCTTGGGCATTTAGCCGAGCAAAGTATTAGTAGTACCAAGTACCTTTTGTCAATAATTGTACTACAGCCATACTTAGTTTATAGTTTTCGCTTACATTATTTTGTAGCCTTAGATTTATTGTTAGTTGGTTTCTATCTTTTTATTGACAATAAAGATCTTTTTACTTTACTTTTTTTACTTTTTAAAATCTAGGAGCCAAAAGTGAAAAATAACGAAAAAAACACCTTCAAAAGTAGACCTCAATTTTACACGCATAAAAAGGTACACACTCTGCTTAGCCCTTGTTTCGGCGTTAGGACCGGATAAAAATCAGAGCACGCTTTGAATAATTCCCATAAAGATGGACCGGAAAATATCACCCGACATGGACGAATCCATGGTCCCATCCTCACCCGAAGGTGAGGGTGGGACACCAAATACTTCAGACTAGTGCGATTACAGTCACAGCGCAACTACACCTAGTAGCAAGACCTGAGAGTATAAAATAAGCTAGTTGTAAAATTGGCATAAGTTGGACACAATTTTGAACCAACATTTCCATACTCCAAGAACTCCGCATCAAGCAGCGCCTTTCTTCCACTGTCCTATGCCGTATCCTCACCTTCTTTGGACATATTACGCGTCGAGACGACTCGTCTGTGAAAAGACTTGTGGTGCAAGGCAATGTTGAAGGCAAAAGAGCGTGCTGCAGATCACCAATGCGCTGGACGTAAGGATTGCAATCCGGTATCAATTTCAATCCGGCCGGATTCAGACGGATCCGGCCAGATTTAAAAGTTACTTAGGACCTAGTATTAAGTGATTTTTAGTTTTGATAATAATATATAAAAAGAAAAATAAAATACTTTTTAGAAAGGGAAGTAAAATCACTTTCAATTATATTTTTTGGTATTAATTATAATTTTTGGTATGTTCTATATCTACTTAATGAAGTTATGAATCTATTCTAAATGAAGAGTCTGACTCTCATTTATTGCTGTAGGTAAATATCTGAAAGTACTAACAAGTAATAATACAATTAAACTCTTATACATAATCTTTACAGACTTATTGAGTTCACAAAACAGTTTTTTAAATTTGTTCTTATAAAATCAACCATTGCCCATACGCGATCGCGTATTTCTCGCTTTACCGGATCCGGCGCTGACTTACCGGATCCAGTAGGTCCAAAAGCACGCCGGATCCACCGAATTACCGGATCCGTCGGACCGGATGGCAATCCCTAACTGGACCATTTAGCCGCCAACTTCTAGACTCTGGCCTAACACTAAGAATTTCTGAACCGGCCCATTAAAGCCGAAGATAGATAGATAGATAGATACTCTTTATTGCACAACATACAAAACATAAAAGCTAGGTATACAGAGATACAATGTACAATTTAGGTGGTCTTATCGCTGGGAGCGATCTCTACCAGACAACCTTCAGGTAAAGTACATTAGATAGAAGAGTGGAGTGTGGTGCAATCCTTTTGATTTTGAACATTGATTAAGTAAATTTATAGTATAAATACATATATTTAGATAGTAAATAAGTAAATAAACACGTTATCATACACTAATATATACGAATGTTACCTTACTATAATACAATATAACCTACACAAATTATATAAAATTATATAAAATATACTACTATGAGGTTATAATAGAGAAGATATATTTTATACCTACAATATATGGATGGATCTGAGAGAGGCCTAACGACCACAAGCGTCAATGACAGGAAAGGAAGACAGATGAAGTTAATAAAAAAGGATCAGTTGGGGAGAGGGTTTCAGTTTTCAAGGAAGTGTGCTTTGACCCGAGTCTTAAAGATGGGCAGGGATGGGGACTGTCTAATTGGCCGAAGGTCTTCCGCTGTCAATTGCAACTGGAAGTTTTTACTCTGTTCCAGGTGTGAGGCAGGGCCTAATGTTTACATAGGATTCCGGTTCGTATAAGGGCTCGGAAATGCGCGACATGATTTCGTGTCTGCTACCTTCTTTTAAATATTACTTTACCCCTTCTATAAGCATATGTCTTCGCCAATATCAAGAGGAATATTTGATAAAGTAGTCATCCGTAGTACTCAGTCAACGTTACAGTTGCTCAATAAAACGCCGGGGTTTAGCGTTTTATTTACCTACGAGTTCTTGTATAATATAAAGATACCAAATGAAATCATAAGTTTCAATTAACCGAGTTCAAAAAAAAAGACATTCTCAATTCGACATGTATATATATTTTTTAATGTTTGTTCGCCGATTACTTTTCCATTTATGAACCGGTTTAGATGCTTTTTTTTTAGTTGGATAGTAGGTAGTCCCGGATTGGTACCATGATCAGGATATCAGAATCTGATGATGGGATCCTGGAAAAATTGAGGGGAACTTTCAAATTTTATAGGGACACGAAATGTTTTTGAAACTTTTTCAAAACTGCACCAGTATTTACGCCTGATAGTATTAATTTTGTGAATCTGCTGATGATGGAAGGTCAACTCCTCAACGATAAGGAAAAGGATAACTCTTTCAATACTATACTCACAATTACTTTGTTAGTTATTTGGCGGAGGTGGAAGGGGGAAATGAGGGGGACTGCTTAAAAAATGAGAACCCTCAAATTTTAAAAATGTCTTTTTAATGTCTCAATTTTATGCCAAAAAATGAGACACTAAAAAGCTTGAAATAATTTTTTTAGCGAAAAAAAACTGCCTTCAAAAACCACGAACTTCGGTAAAACCTTTTCTCGAGTGTACTGTTATAAAATATTACCTATTTGAAGTGTATAAAGTGATAAAAATATTATTTTACACTTTTCAGTTACTGGTTTTTGAAGGCGGTTTTTTTTGGCAGAAAATTTTTACTCTATTAGGTCCAAGCCAGTTGTCTACGTGCTAATTCTGAACGTGCTAATGCCAATCAAGAGCGGGTATGCTAAGCCGATAATCCGTTAGCCAAGCGATTTTTGCTACAAGCTGATTCGCCGAACGCGTCTCCGACTGTTCATTCACGTACCGCGCCCTGACAAAACGGTTCCATACGTGCGTGACAGGTGTCCGAATTTGTACAACAAAGCTGACCTTTCGTTTGTGTTTCGTTTCATCGCAGGGGCGAGGCGATTGAATCAGAAATTAAGACCTTTGTCACGGTATACGATTATCACCTGCAAGGGACGTAATTTAGGTTGTGTTGTGGATGGTGGATATTGTTTTGTTTTTTTTTTATGCTAGAGGCGGACAAACGAGCAAGCAAGTGACCTGATGGAAAGTAATCATCGCCACCCATGAACATCCGCGAAATCAGAGAGATCGCTAATGTGTTGCCGGCCATTTTAAAAAAGAGTACGCTCGTCTCTTGAATGTCCTTAAGTCATAGCCGTCCGGAAATACTCCTGCAGCCAAACCGTTCCACAGAACTATGTATTATTTATTTGAGAAAGCACGCACGAGTGTGATTGGATAAGAAAAGGCTAGGAATGGAGAAACTGATTTGTGATCAATGGCTGAAAGGTTATGACAAAATTTTCTTTTTTAAGCCATGGGTAGCCGACGAGCAGACGGTAAGCAAATTCCGCCGCCTATGGACACCCGTGACACCATTGGAGCCACAAGTGCGCTGCCAACCTTTAAATAACTCCGGTACTCACGCAGCGAAACACTGCACAGTGCTGCTTCGTGCCGGTTTTCTGTGAGTCCGTGGTATCTTTCCGGTCGAGCCAGCCCAATGCCGAAGCGTGGCTCTCCCACGGTATGATTATATATTATTGTACAATTATAGCTTTAATGCATACTCGCATACCGACGAGCAGACGGATCATCTGATGGTAAGCAATTTCGCCGCCCATGGACACCCGCAACACCAGTGGAGTCACAAGTGCGTTGCCAACCTTTTCCCCTTCCCCCCATTGGGCCTCCGGTAACCTCACTCACACGGCGAAACACAGCGCAGGCGCTGCTTCACGCCGGTCTTCTGTGAGGCAGTGGTATCACTCCGGTCGAGCCGGCCCATTCATGCCTAAGCGTGGCTCTCCCACATTCCATGTTTCTTCCATCGCTCTCGTTTTGTGTTTCTCAGTATTAGCAAATAGTATCTATTTATTGAATAACCTTGTTATTGAGTAAATTATTGCCAAATGCTACAAAATAAATAAATGTTTCTGTCAATATAAATCACACAGTTCTGCATGGATGACTTCGTGTGAATAAATCATGATGATAGATTAACAGCGTTACAGTTGGTAATTTTGTTTTAAAATTAGAATGGCCGAGTCAAATATTCAATAACCAAGTTAAAAATAACCGACTTGGTAACATAGATCCCGCAACTTTTCTCGGTAGAACAACTAAGTCCAAGACTATTTATGGACTAGTTACAACCTGTGCGGATAAAGAATGGGATCAGAAATGGCGGCGCATCTATTCACTTCTCGCTCGCACACTATTTGCGTCTATACTCGCACTCCACGAGTGCGTGGTCCCATTCTTTATCCGCACAGGTTGTATGTTTTTTATGGGATATTAGAATTACTATAGTAAACGCAAGGTGGCAGATTTGAGTTTGAGTATTTAATTGATTATTTACCGACTGCCACGAATATTTGGCTTGAGCCTCTTGCGCCCGTGGGAGAGCCATGCTGCAGCATGATGGGCCGGGTCGACCAGAGTGATACTACGGCCTCACAGAAAACCAGCGTGAAGCAGAATTGTGCTGTGTTTCGCTGCATGAGTGGAGGCCCAATCCGGGGGAAAGGGTTTTTTTTTATTTTTTTATAAATATTTCACAACATCACATACATTGATCTGACTCCGAGATAGGTAGCTCAAGCACTTGTGTTACGGATAGATAGATAGATATACTTTATTGCACAAAAAAAAAACACAACTTTAAAATCTAGGCATTACAGAAACATAATTGTACAATTTCGGCGGTCTTACGCTGGAAGCGATTTCTACCAGACAACCTTCAGGCAAAGGACATTTGATAGTAGAGGAGGGGTAGGTGGTGCAATATTGAAAAAGGGAAATAAAAGTGAACTGTATACAAACCTATATTAAAATATTTATAATGCTAAACAAAGTATTATATACTAATAAATAAATAACATATTATGTTATGTTATGGATATCAGAGTCAACAGCAGGATGACAAATATATACATATAATACTTTTCTTTTGTAAATACATACTTATAATACATAAATGTATTATAAGTATGTATTTACAAAACATATTATGTTCATGCACACAAATGTTTGTGCTGTACGGGGACCGAACCCGCAACCCTTGGACCAAAGGCAGCGTTCACTACCATTGTTCCAAACGGGTCGTCTAAATGGGTTTAAAGGTCGGCAGCGCACTTGTGACTCCACTGGTGTCGCGGGTGTCCATGGGCGGCGGCAATCACTTACCATCAGGTCATCTGTCTGCTCGTCTGTCACCTATCACAAAATCTTTAAGCTCCAAACTGAAAACCAGCGCGGCAGCGGCTGCAAACCGCTGCAGCACATGCTGAGCTTGGACCTTGTTGACCTCTTCACTTTGTTCCTTTTCTTCTTCCTTGGCCACTAGTTCATGTATAAATTTTATTTGTTTTTGATTGGCTATTTCTTTTCTATGTATTACAGTGCAATCTATATTTAATGTTATGTGTCTTATCCCTGTACATGAGTTTACTTCTTCTTCTTTGAGTGCCTCTTCAGTTTGGAAGGTTGGTCGTCAGCATTTCAAAATCCTCTCTGTTCATTGCGAGACGAAACAGCTGTTCCATAGATGCGATGCTACCTCAATATATAAAAGTGTACTTACTTATCTTACTTAAAGAAACCGGTAAATACCAGTTATAATAGAAGGAACACTGAACTCAAAATCATCATCATCATTTCAGCCAATAGACGTCCACAGCTGGACATAGGCCTCCCCCAATGTTCTCCACACAGATCGGTCTTGTGCCGCCCGCATCTAATGGATTCCCGTGAACTTCACTAGATCGTCGGTCCACCTTGTGGGGGGCGCCACGGCTGCGACTTCCTGTACGTGGCCTCCACTCGAGGACCTTTCCGCCCCAAAGGCCGTCTGTTCTCCTCGCTATGTGCCCTGCCCATTGCCACTTGAAGCATGCAATCCTATGGACTATGTCTGTGACCTTATCAAAATCAATCTAAACTAACTAAATTCACCTAATCGTTTCATGGATAACACTAAAAAAAGTGATAGACCATAAACCTTTCAACAAACCATTGTTTTCCCACAAACCAAACATATAAATAGCTTTAAAAATCTTTTCGGATTCTAAACCATGGTTTTATATGTTTCAGCGAAGAAATGGATGATTTAAGCGTTCGAGAGATAGTAAAATCGAATGCAACCGTAAAATTTTAAAGGTAACCGGCTGTAAACAACAAATGTGTGAGTCGAGTCTGGGGTATATAGGGTTGTCACATCCAGACTTAATAGTAAGAGTAATGGGAAGGTAATCCAACAAGCTACTGGGTCACTTGATGGGGTTACCATCTGGTGACCCAGTACTAAAACAAATAGATATATTTCCTGCTGCCTATAGGGAGCCAGCATTATGTCTCGATATATCGCGTCCTGAATAATTCGTGATATGTGCACATACATTAAATCTCGGCGTGGTTCGGCGTTATACAGAGCAGACCAGAGAAAGAGAAAGAGAGAGAATTCACCATGAGAAAGCCACGCTTCGGCATGAATATAATAATAATGATAATCCTCACAACATCTCATACGTTGACCTGATTCCGTACTAAGTAGCTTAAGCACTTGTGTTACAGATATTAGACAACAGACAGAGCACGAATGTTTGTCCAGGGTGGGGATCGAACCACGACCTTTGGCGTAAAAGGCAGGATCACTACTAATTGCGCCATCCGGTCATTCGATATGATACCACACTCAAAACGCGCGTGAAGCAGCACTGTGCTGTGTTTCGCTGCGTTAGTGAGGGTACCGGAGGCCCAATCCGGAGGAAAGAGGGGTTTCAAGGTTGGCAGCGCACTTGTGACTCCACTGGTGACGCAGGTGTCTATGGACGGCGGCAATCGCTTACCATCAGGCGATATGTCTGCTCGTCTGCCACCTATCACATAAAAAAAATAAAAAAGAAAGAGACAAAAGGCAGAGAGACACCAGATACCAGCATACCACATTATGTGGCTCGCCCCCATTAGGAGGATATTGTAATACTACATATCATCATCATCATCATCATCAGCCCATTTAAGTCCCCACTGCTGGGGCACGGCCCTCCCTCAATCACATGAGGGGTAATTGCCGTACAGGCATACACCACGCTTGGCAGACGGGTTGGCGAGGGTTTTGAAATGCAGAGTTTTCCTTCTCTGGGTACTGATGATCATGCCAGCAGCTTTACCTTAGTCGCCTACTTAATACTACATATATAGCACTTTTAGTAAAATATTAACCTATTATACTAAATTTTCTATCACTTCTGACATAATCATCATTATTAACTTTCCCGGTTGCATCCAAAGAGTCGGATTTCCTCTTATCATTCAAAACTTACAAACATAAGTATTATCTAAGTAAAAAATGTAGCTATTAAGAAAAATGTGTATCTCGTCGAATTAATACGACGAGCCTTTGACTTCCTAGGTTCAGATCTTAACAAATGAAGCACAGAAAAACTATTAGAATTATGCTTAAGGCGACGGGTAGGGTCAACTAGCGACGCCAATCGACTTTAATTTTTAGCTACTAAACCGGATCTATTTTAAACAATTTTCGGGGTTACAACCTCTCGGCAAACACTTATTCTATTTATCAAATACTTATACTTAACTTTTGGGTCTGCTATTGTACTCGAAATGTAAATTACCGCCAAAAGCGGCCACTTTTGGCGTGAATCAGTTTTTTGCGTTCAAAAACGGACCCAACATTTGTGCATGATTATTTAATACATAGTATAAGTGTGTGCCGAGAGGTTGTAATCCGGTTTAGTAGGTAAAAATTAAAATCGATTGGCGTCGCTAGTGTGCCTTACCCGTCGCCTTAACTGTTAGATCGGAAAGTTCAGATTTGCTTGTAGCAACATTGATTCCTTTTGATGTAAAGAAAATATAAAGAAAGTTGGCAGATCTTTTTAAAACGGTATTGGTATAACTGATTCAGTGCCGTGTCAATCGAAAATTTACCTTAAGGTGACGAACCTTTTTATTCTCTGTACCGTACATAGGTACATTCCTTTGTGATACGAAGCTAGTGGAAGCCGGTCAAAGATTTTCTTTGGAACTTGAGTATTTTTAAAGCTCAAGTTTATCTAAGTTAGCATGCACTTTAGCTTTAAGCACACTTACTGTTAAGTGCGATTTAAGTTTAATGGTTACTTTATTTTCATTCTACATTCGATCCCTGTATCTGTTTTTTTCTAAAGTGCCATTTCCCGCAGATATTGTTATATAAGTCTTAGCTGTTGTCTTATTTTTTATGACAAAGATAATGCTGCTCATAGGCACCCGCAACACCAGCCGAGTCGCAAGTTCGTTGCCAATCATAAAACTCTCTTTTTACCTAGATTGGTCGTTCGGCCGATTATTAGGAATAAAAACACGACTAAAACAATTATTCAGTGCTTAATGCAGGTTTCAGATCATATGTATAACACAATAAAAAAGACAAGGTAGGAACACTTTGATGAAACAATTTAAACAAATTAAGCACTAAAAGGGCTTCCATCCAACATGATGCCGAGATTTTTGGTAATAGTTTATTAATGCGACGGCTAGGGTACATCAGCGATGCCAATCGATTTTTTTTTTTAGCTATTAAACCGGATCTATTTTAAACAATTTCGGGGTTACAATCTCTCGGCAAACGCCTATACTATTTATTTAATACTTATAGTTAACTGTTTGGCCTGCTTTTGAACTCCAATTTTGGATTACTGCCAAAAGTGGCCGCGTACAAAAATGGACACAATATTTGTGCTACCCTAGATTGTAACCCCAAAATTGTTTAAAGTAGATCGGTTTAGTAGCTAAAAATTAAAATCAATTGGCGTCGCTAGTATGCGTCACCTTAATATTGACTGTAAATATTATCACTGCTGATATATTAAGGTTTTATCAAAAGCCCTAATGATATTCAATCAATTGAAAGGATAGGCTCCAACTCAGAAATGAAACGAAGATTATTCAGATATTCTCGGATGTAATTCAGTTATTTGGTCTACTGACGTCCATTCCGTTGAACAGCTCGACAACAAGTGACGAGTATCGAGTAAAATTATGAAACGTCAAAAACGGACAGACCAAGGAATCAAAAATAGCAGTCACTGATACTAGTGTCAAAATGTGTCAGTTACTCGATACTCGTCATTTCAAATAATTGTTATAAATCAAAATACGATAGTATTTATATTAACATAGTTATCAAATAGTGATGACCTTACACAATGTAGTGGCAACCCTAGGGTTTTCTTATATTTTTAAACGCAATGTATGAGAATTGTATGTTCAATGTTACAATGACCATTAGATTCGATTTGGCAAAATAAACAGATCGAACACTTTATTTACTTTAAATTTTGCCGAATCGATATTTTTAGTAGATATACTTTGTTATTTTTATTCTGGCATTGTAGCAAGGTCAGTATTATGAATTTTGATGTTATACACATGAGGAACCGAAACGAATTAAATTGAATGGAATCAATTTTTCGCGTACGCGTTGTTGCCGAGAGGTTGTAACCCCGAAGTTGTTTAAAATAGATCACATTTAGTAGCTAAAAATTAAAACCGATTGGTGTCGCTAGTGTGCCCTACCCGTCACCTTAAAGCCGGCTTTCTATGAGGCTGTGGTACCACTCCAGTCGAACGGGCCCATTCATGCCGAAGCGTGGCTCTCCCACGGGTAACTTTAGACGCAAATGGGAATAACTCGCTAAGATGAGGACACAATAAGGTAATGTAGTGATTAAATTATCTTTAGAGGTAATGATAATTTTGAACTGGCTTATGTTGAGCCGTGGTTTTAGGTCATTTATTCCTTTCGATCCTTTCGCATTAGCAAAATAAAAATGTATAACATTTTCACCGTAACTAAATATTCTCTTTTTAAAAGGGGCGTAATGAACCAATCACCTAGTTTGTTTCGAAATTAGCCCGCTCTGATTGGATTTCGGTGTCGTTCCGAATTCAAATGCCTCGTTTTTTTTTAATGGAGATTGGTACTCAGTGTAATCTGATTTGTATTTTATTAAAAGTTTTCTTTTTGAAATATTGATATAACATTTTTGGAATTTGCGTAATAAGATTTTGTGTTCTTATAATGCCGATTGCATTATGCATAGAGGGAGTTTAACCCAATAGCCTAGTTTTTTTTCCTCCCTTCCTGTACCAAATAGTCCAGCACCAAATTTTGGTCTATTTTAGGCTAAATTTCTTTAGTGTATCAAGTATAAATACTAACTGGTATTTTATCATTTCATGGATCTTCTACGTGTAGAATTTCATCAAGATTTTCATCATCACTTCCTCCATAATAAATGTTGCTTGCCATTTGTTTACCTTGGGAGAGCACCGCTTCGGCATGAATGGGCCGGCTTAGTAAGAGTGTTACCTGCGCCTCACAAAAAGCCTGTCATTAGGATAAGCTTGTTATAAAATCGAGGTGGCCCATTAATGCCAAAGCGTGGATTTTTTATGTGATAGGTGGCTGACAAACAGACGGTTCGCCTGATGGTAAGCAATTGCAGCCGCCTATAGATACCCGCAACACCAGTGGAGTAACAAGTGCGCTGCCAACCTTTATTATATCAACCCCCCTTTTCCCTGGATTGGGCCTCCGGTGCCAGAGTTTCTCGCCGGTTTTCTGTGAGATGACGTGGCTCTCCCACGGTAATCATCATCATCATTTCAACCAATAGACGTCCACTGCTGGACATAGGCCTGCCCCAATGTTCTCCACACAGAACGGTCCTGTGCCGCCCGCATCCAATGGATTCCCGCAATCTTCATCTTCAGATCGTCGGTCCACCTTGTGGGGGGCCTGCCACGGCTGCGACTTCCTGTACGTGGCCTCCACTCGAGAACCTTTCCGCCCCACCGGCCGTCTGTTCTCCTCGCTATGTGCCCTGCCCATTGCCACTTCAGGCATGCAATCCTTTGGGCTATGTCTGTGACCTTAGTTCTCCTGCGGATCTCAACATTTCTTATACGATCACGCAGGGAGAATCCAAGCATAGCCCTCTCCATGGCTCTCCGGGTGACTTTGAGCCTCTTTAATCCACGGTAAGCAAATGACAAAAAAAAAACTATTATGGAACAATATATACATAGCTATAATTTATATTTTTCATGTCTGACGATTTGTAAGAGCTGTATATAAGCCTATGCAAATAAAGTACTTTTGAATTGAATTGATTTGAAGTGACGATGAAATAAAAAACATTTTCATTTTAGATAAAATTGGTTCATAGATATTTATGAAGACCACCTAGTACCAAACTTCATAGCATTATTTGCACAAGACGTGCAGTCTACTCGAATACATTCCTGGAATCCTGACCAATCCGACGAATCGATACAAGTCCGTTCTAATTTGAGCCCACGTAAGGCGGAATAGTAACGTTACTACTCAGACGAAATTATACAGAAATAGAAAATTAGTGTTGGGAAAATTGCATGCAGTGACCTTTTATTGTCGATATAAATGTGACCTTGGAATTCAACATTTCTAAACTTAATTTGACTGACTCGATGGCGCTGCCTCATACGCTTTGGGGTCGATCTAGGGTGGACCCTGGACAACCATTTGTGTAATGAACACGTGTGTTTGTTGTATGTGTCAATATTATATCTATTTAAGTATTATTTATTAGTTATTCCTCTGTTATCTGATATTCGTAACAAAAGTGCTTTATGCTACTAAGTATGTGACAGGTCAATGTACTATCAGATATTGTAGACCAGGTACTTATGAATTTATTTAAATATTGAAATAACATTTTTACTGGAAAAGAGCTCCATATGGTAAAAGTACCTTCTTACTTCATTTTTTTAAATGAAGATAAAATCGACTCAGTGACATTTGGGGTCGATTTCATCACTAAAATTATAATATTTATTTCAAAATATAATATTTATTGCAAAAAAACGAGCAGACAGCACACTTGAAGGTGAGTGATCACCGCTGCCCATGGACATCCGCAACACCTGAGGTATCACATATGCGTTGCGGGCTCTTAAGGAAGGAATAAACTTGGGAACTAAACTCAGTATAGTGCGTAAATTGAGTTCAACTAAATTGGTTGCTTTCAATTGGATGTTTCCTATGTATCATAAGTACATATTTACAAAAGAAACGTATTAAATGTATGGATTTGTTATTCTACTGTAACACAGGTGCTTAAGCTACCTATCTTGGAGTCAGAAAATTGTATGAGATGTTGGTAAATTTTTTTATCATTTAATTACAACGGTGACATTGGATATCAGTTGTGGTAAAGCATCGACAGCAAAAGAACCCCCAACACTATCAGAAATACCACCTAATAAACAACTTATTTAAATAGTTCCTTTGATCCCCCACACTTCTGAGGCTATCCGAGTAAGTCTCGTAAAACAAACTGCGCAAAATATCTTTGAACTTTTTGATGGATCGCTAAATGTGTGTCGGTAATCTATCTAGTTTGATTTCTCTTTATTCTGTTTGATTTTTATTTAGTTTTAAGCTTCTAAGACATAACATAATATACATAACTGTGCTCTTTACACCACCAGAGACAGAAGCCAATGGAGGAAAACCATACGGGAGAAAGTGATGCGGAAGGGAAGTCACGACCCTCAGTACTGAGGAACACGACGCAAGGAGAAGAGCTTCTAAGAACTTAAAATTTGACTCATATTTATCACCCATTTGGTCTAGTGGATTAAGTGCCAGGCCTTGAACTGGCTTCTGGGTTCGATTTCAGGGTCGAGTTTAGATATTAGAATAGTTATTTACGAGATTTCTAACATGTACGTTACTTTTGAGTTTCCGATATTTCGGCACTGTTGCAAGCGGTCACGGAGTGACTGAAGATTTTGCGGGTAAGATGTTACTGGCAGACAAAACGGTCTACCATCCTTCGCAGTCTTTTACTACGCGCACCTGCGGTGAAACTGTTCAATAACTCACTATTTTCTCGCACCTGTTCTCGACACACAACTCTTACAGTATCTGGCCGCGAAATGACATTTTGTTTAATTTTACGGTTATTATATTTTCGAATCGCTGGATTTCAGACATTTGACAATTTAGCTTAAATATGTTTTGAATTTTTCGAACATAGTTCGGGATTGTGATCACCAATCCGCATTGGGCAAGCGTGGTGATTAAACCTAATCCCATCATAGTAGCGATGACTTGATTTCTATGATGGAGGCCTTTGCCCTCTTTACTTTTTATACAGATTCATTACTGCTAGTTCAACCGATTACGACTACGGCGGCCAATCTCAACAATCAGACACGTACGCAGGATATATTATAGTGCTCAAACACAATTGCACTCTCTAATCCCTTAAACTTAAATTCTAGTGGGACACCAGCGTGACACGACGGGACAGGGATCGGGCGCAGGACTAACGGCTTAACGTACATGACCGCCGACTTCCAGACTCCGGGCTGACACTAAGAATTTCTTACCGAAATCTTAGGTACAAATATTTAGCCCGCCCCGGGGATCGAATCCGGGACCTCTTGCATAGCCGTCGCTTTAAAGTTAGTACCTCATTATTACCGACGTAATGACAACACTATTATTTAATTAGACGTGAAAATTTTAACCGCGGGAGAGCAACAGGCTGGCTCGACCGGAGTGATACCATGGCCTCACAGAAAACTGGTGAGAACCAGCACTTTTCTGTGTTTCGTGGCGTGAGTGAGGATACTGGAAGCCCAATTTGGATTCTCCCCCAGGAAAGAGGGGTTAAATGGTTGGCATCGCAATTGTGACTCCACTGGTGTCGCAATAGCTTACCATCAGATGATCCGTCTGTTCGTCTGCCACCTATCACATAAAAAATAGACCTGTCTTTATGGTCCAAACGTACTCCGTACGGCCTAAAAAGCGAAACCGAATATGTCACGCAAGGTGCAGAATATGATATGATTTAGCTTTTTTGGTAACTATTATTTTTTCTTACAACCCTTGTCCTTTTAAGTCGCCTTTGCCACGACATGACATTGTCAAATTCTTGATCTCTAAACGCTCTGTAAGTATCTTATTTTTGTAAAACATCCATTGGATTTTGTTTCCTTTCTTACACGACACTAAATGTCGCGAGAAGTCCCATAATAAGGAAGTATTTTCCTCAAGAATGCCCATATATAAAGCTCCTTCGACAGGTTTCAGAATCTTGTCCCGCGTCAACATTGACAGTTCGGAGAAACAAGATTGAGGGCTTTTGTTCATTTTGCTAAGCAGTTTTTTATATGATTGGTGGCAGACGAGCAGACGGATCACCTGATGGTAAGCAATTACCGACGCCCATGGACACCCGTGACACCAGTAGAGTGACAAGTGCGCTGCCAACCTTAAAACCCTCCTATCCCCCAGGTAGGGTCTCCGGTACCCTCACTCATGCAGCGAAACCCTGCACAGGGCTGCTTCACACCGGTTTTCGTGTGGCCGTGTATCACTCCCGTCGAGCCGGCCCATTCATACCGAAGCGTGGCTCTCGCACGGTTAAGTTATGATACTTGTCGGTTGTTTTGAGTTAAGATGCAAAGCTACAGAAGAAACCTTACCGTGGGAGAGCAATTCTTTGGCATTAATGGTCCTGCTCGACCTGAAGATACCACGGCCTCGGCATGAAGCAACACTGTCCTGTGTTTCGCTGCTTCAGTGAGGGTACTGGAGCCCCCATTCGGAGAACGGGGGGTTGAAAGGCTGGCAGCGCCCTTGTGGCTCTGCCACAAGTTGTGAAAAGAGACATTGTTCAAAACGTTTGATTGGTATCAGGCGAGCAGTCAAATGACACCTGCAACCCCAGTGGAGTCACAAATGCGCAGCCAACATTTAAACTCTCCTTCCCTCGGATTAGGCCACCGGTACCCTCACTCACTCAGCGAAACACAGCGTAGGCGCTGTTTCACGACTGTTTTTCTGTGAACGAGATACCACGTCGTTTGAGCCGGCTCGTATTATATATTGTTTGTTACCTACTATTACTAATAATTTATGGAAAATTTAATGTTGATTCTGATATCCGTAACACAGGTGCTTGAGCTACCTATCTCGGAGTCAGATCAATGTATGTGATGTTGTGAAACATTTATTTCATCATCATCATCAGCCCATTTAATTCCCAACTGCTGGAGCACGGGCCTCCCTCAATCACATGAGAGGTAATTGCCATACTCACCACGCTTGGGAGACGGGTTGGCGAGGGTTTTGATATAAATGCAGAGTTTTCCTTCTCTGGGTGCTGATGATCGTGCCAGCAGCTTTACCTTAGTCGCCTTTTACGACACCTCGGTAAGAGTGAGGGTGGCCTATTCTACTCTGCCGGGGACCACACGGCCTTACAAACATTTATTTATTATTTATTTATTTAATGTAAAATCTACCGATAAGTAACAAATAGTGCAATAATATTTATATTTCTTTAAATTCTAGTAATAAGCGAAATTCAGCATTCAAGATAATAATATGTAGTTATAATGTGAAATATGACTGATTAACTTTGCTATGCCCTTACAGGGCGCTACATTGTATTAATAACATCTTATGTACGTACATTTATTATATAAGATACTTTGTACCCAATGTAGCACGCAATTAATATATTGATATTGATATTGTCTTTGGCAACTGGTTGAATAGTAAGAATGTTAGTTCTTCTTCGGCAACTGTTTGTGATTCTTAATTACCAATATGGCCGGAGGGGTGGCACGGCCACTCTCATCCAGACTACACCAGCCAGCCTTCGAATGTCGTCATCCCATCTTGTCGCAGGGCGTCCTACACTACGCTTACCGTGTCGCGGTCTCCACTCAATGACTTTACGGCTCAGTCTGTCAGTTCTGCGGCTAATATGACCACTTTCCACTTTACCATCTCTCTTTCTGGCAATGTGACCAAAGAAATCAAAGCTGCTCGGTAACCCATCAATCACAGGCTTTTCAACTTCTTTCAAGTGAAGTTTCCTCCAACCTCCTCAAAAGTAACTTTGAGTAGTTTAGAAGCTTCCCGTCACCAAAAATGGTTTAGCCTAAACATTGTTTGACTGCAGTTTAGCTTAATATCTTGGTTTGTTTCTAAATGTTGCTTGATTCGTTTTCTATTGATGAAGTAATGCTTTTGTATTTTGCGCTTAGACGGTGATAATTTAAGAATCGTTGTTGCTTGACTAGAGTGTGGGCTGATAAGCCCTTAAGGGCTAGCACTAACTTTTGAAAGAATCGTAGCTTATGCGTATGGTAAGCAATTTGTATGAAAACTAAACAGCTTGCTCTATCATTCTCAAGCATAAACCTTCTCTCTCATTTGGAATTAAAAGGTGACAAAGTATGAAGTGGGCACGGTACGATACCTTTAATGTTTGTGCTAGCCGCTTTGGTATCAGAGTTTTAAATACAAAATGATTCATTTTAGACACAGAAAGCCGGATCAAGCTGATCTTGATATTGAAGTTGTTGTGTTGAAGTTTGTGCATGGTTATTTAATAAATAGTATAAGTGTTCGCCCAGAGGTTTAAACCTTGAAATTGTTTAATATAGATCCGGTTTAGTAGCTAAAAATTAAATTAGATTGGCGTCGCTAGTTCGTGACTGGTCTGGTAACTTTTTTGTAATAATATTTGACGACCCGTTTGGAACAGTGGTAGTGAACGCTGCCTCTGGTGCAAGGGTTGCGGGTTCGATCCCCGCACAGTACAAACATTTTGTGTGCATGAACATATCTGTTTGTATTGGTCTGGGCGTTATCTATATATTATAAGTATGTATTTACAAAAAGAAAAGTATTATATGTATATATTTGTAATCCCACTGTTGATTCTGATATCCGTAACACAGGCTTGAGCTACCTATCTCGGAGTCAGATCAATGTATGTGATGTTGTGAAATATTTATTTATTTATTTATTTTATTATATTTCCACTGGATATTGTAAATATACCTGCAATATTGATGAGACTATCGACAGCTCATGTTGAATCAAGCACTTACAAATTTTGTTCAGTGGTCTAATTGGTAGGACAGCCTGCATTGAGGAAGACGTGAGTTAGAGTCCCGCTTGTTCAAGCCTTGATGAAATTCTTAAGTGTTTTTTTTTGTGATAGGTGGCGGAAAAGTAGACGTATTGCCTGATGGTAAGCGATTGCCGCCGCCTACAGACACCTCGACACCATTAGAGTTACTAGTTCGCTGCCAACCTTTAAACCCCCATTAGATTTAAGTACGTTACAAACAGATAGACCATCCTCATCTACCATTTGCCCTTCAGTATCAATATCGAGAGCTGATATTAGCATTCAAAATGATACACTTAGTGAAAATGTAACCACTCGACGGCAAAAAAAGATCCGTGCGTCTTCAGTTGAACTACTAGATAAATCTTCGGACGAGTCCATGAATAACAACACCATATTTGAAGATACGCATATGAGCTTACCTGATTACAATATTGGTGAAAATAAACAATTACAAGATGAAATAATCTTACTGAAAACTAAATTAGCTAGTGCCAACATTGAAATAGACAGACTAAATATGGAGGTTACTGATTTACAGAAAAAAATAGATGATAAGGCTAGGAAAAATCAAGTTTTAAAGCAATTGCTTACAGAACCGACATCACAAAAACTTACTCCTTTAAAGACAAACCGCCAAAAGGGCTTAAAAACGCCCCGCATAAAATCCTCCCTGGAAGCTGATATTATGAGAGAAAATGAAACCTTACCACAAAAAGAAACTGCTGTAAATCCTAGGTCTCCTAAAACCAAATCTTGTGAAGAAATAGAACTTACATCAACACCGGATCATACAAAGCCGGCTCATCTGGTCAATTCGTCACCAAAAATCTACATATTTGGCAGTAAGCAGTGTGTTGGCATAGGCCAAAAACTAAAACAAACAAGAAGCAGAAGCAACTTCGGGCAGTACGCAGTTCATGCTTACACCAAACCAAACGCAACAGCCGAAGAAATATTGAAGGAATGTGGCAATGTCGAAGACTCTTGTGAAAACTACTTAGTATTATGTGCAGGCGAACATGACTATAATCCGACCAAAGTTGTAATCGAAATTGCCGCTGTCTTAAAGCGCTTTAAAAACATTAATATTATTGTATTAGGTATTCTTAATAATCAATATCTTAACACTAACAAACTTAACAGATGTATTCTAAACTTATGTATGAATATTCCTAATTGCAATTTTATTGACATTCAGAATCCCTCACACCAGACTAGTATGAATGTAAACCTATTGTTGACATGTAAAAAAATAAATCATCTTATTGACTACGATAATTATAAACTTAAATATCTCTCACCCCAAGGCTTGAAAGAGATTGTTAAGCGTAGTTGCTGTAGAAAGGAAAAAACTGTACGTAAGAAATCATCTCCTCAAAAAGGCACCATTCCCTTTTATTTTCCTGCACTAGAATCCAGGAATCGAACTAATACAAAAATCTGCCCAACGTCACCTTGTCAAAATTTGGATTTTCCAACAGTTCTGGATCAATCCCCTATAAGGAAAAAATGATCAAGGAAACGAAGCAAACACTTACACTATTCCATCAGAACATTGCAGGTGTACTGAACAAAAATGATATATTTAACTTGACCATACACGAACTCTCAAAAAACATCGGACACATAGATTTCATATGTCTTACTGAAACATTCATTAAGGGTGGAACAGAATCGAATTTACAAATTCCTGGCTATAAATTATCTGCATCTTATTGTAGAAAGAATCAGAGACGTGGTGGCTCGTGTATACTGGTTAGCAATAGGAATGACTTAGAGTACAAACCGTTAGACATAACTAAGCAGTTAGCCTGCCCCTTTATGTTCGAAAGCTGTGGCATTGAACTAACAAGTCATAATCTTATAGTAATTTGCATCTATAGAGTTCCTAATTCAAATATTACTTTGTTCTTCGAAAAACTTACGCTTCTTTTAGCAAAAGTTACTAAAAATAATAAAAAACGCGTAGTAATCTGCGGAGATTGGAACATTGATGTATCAAAAGTGAGTCCACAATCCAAGGAGTTAAAATGTATACTATCTAACTACAACCTAAATACACATATAAACTTACCTACAAGAAAAACCTCCTGCATAGATCAGATAGCCTCTAACATAGAACTTACAGACACAAATACAGGCATTCAATATCTGGGTCTGTCAGACCACGAGACAGGACAAACATTATCATTTTTTGTACCCAAAACTAATAATAATAAAATGAAGCCCGTAAAATATTGGTATGAAAGCCGTAGAGATGTATGTAAAAAAAATATAAAACAATTCTATAATTGCATTTCATCTTTATCTTTTAGTGAGATTTATGAAGAGGAGAACTGTAATAAAGCGTTTGAAATTTTTCATGATTTATTTAAGTTGTTCTACGAACTCTGCTTTCCAATTATGCGTGTTAAAGTACAAAAAAAAGTAGCTGGCAATAAATGGATTACGAAAGGTTTAAAGAAGTGCTGTTCAAAAAAACGAACACTCTACTTTAAATATCAAAACGAGGCCAGTAATAAACAACATAATAAGAAAACTTACTCAGATTACACTAAAATATTAAAGAGATGCATTCAGAAATCGCATCAGATTAATAATAAAAAATACATTGCCAACTCGAAAAACAAATGCAAAGCTGCCTGGAATATTATTAAATCTAATAATAACTCAATTAATGATAAAAATGACATGAAATGTATTAAAAAGGACGACATGATGTTTTATAAGCCATGTGACATATCAGAAATATTTAACGATTATTTTATTAATTTGACATCAGAAACCGCAAAGGATTGTAATCTTAATAACGACAATATTAATATTAGTAGCACCCCCAATAGCATGTTTTTAACGCCAATTAATTCAGCTGAAGTTATTAAAATTATAAAATCTCTTAACAACACGAATTCTGCGGGTTATGATGAGATCAATACCAAAATAATAAAAATTTGTTCCGATCTTATATCCTCTCCAATTGCACACATATTAAACCGCTCATTCGAACAAGGTACGTTTCCTCGCAGGCTCAAAGTTTCTGTGATTAAACCTATATTCAAAAAAGGTGATCCTACAGATATGGGAAACTACAGACCAATTACCATAATACCCATAATTTCAAAAATCTTTGAAAAAGCAATGTTGGAAAGAATTGATAGTTTCTTAATTAAACACAAAATCCTATCTCCTAAACAGTTTGGTTTTAGAAAAGGGAGTTCTACCGCTTTAGCTTGCTTTTCGCTGGTGAAGGATGTAACAGAATCGTTAAACAACAAACTTAATGTTATGGGCCTTTTCCTCGATATGTCAAAGGCGTTTGACTACGTTTCACACTCCCGACTTGTTTGTAAACTAGAAAAATATGGCATTAGAGGTAAATCACTTGAATGGATACAAAGCTACCTGTCGGAACGTTGGCAATTTACAGAAATCTGCAAAATAGAGAATAACAAAAAGGAAATTGCTAGGTCCTCTGCTAAAATAAATAGCTGTGGCGTACCTCAGGGAAGTATCTTGGGGCCACTGCTCTTTATTCTATATATAAATGACTTGCCACTAGAATTGAAACAAGAATCCATTTTATTCGCTGATGACACAACCATATTAGTCAAATGTAAGGACAGAAACGCTTTGGAAACATCGGTTAATGATGAGCTTAAACTTGCTATAACGTGGCTAAAAAAGAATAATTTAAAAATAAATATCAATAAAACAAATGCTATACATTTCAGGCCCTACAATAATGTAGCAGTTAATCCGAGCATAAACTACAATAGCACACCCATACGTCAAGATAACTTCACTACTTTTCTAGGTATTACTATAGACGAGCACCTTAATTGGAAAGAACACATCGATAAATTATGTGTAAAATTGGACAAATTCGTATTTGCCCTAAGGCGCTTAAAGCTAGTGGCTAATCAAGATGCTTCTCTATGCGCATATCATGGCTATGTATCCTCAGTATTGCGATATGGACTTATTATGTGGGGACAGTCAGTGGATGTCGAAAGAGCATTCAGAACTCAAAAAAAATGCATACGAGCGGTATGTGGTGCTGATTATTTAGCTCATTGTACACCCATATTTAAAGAGCTTAAAATTCTCCCCCTACCATGTCAGTTTATTTTGGACATCTGCTTATTTGTTAAAAAGCATCCGCATCTTTTTCTTCTGCGTGATGTAGTGCTTGGTAAAAATGGCAGGGACCCTTATAAACTGTATGTACCGGCACAAAAACTAGTCATACACACGAACAATGTATATTGTAATGCAATTAGAATATTTAATAAACTGCCATCATCAATTAGAGCACTCCCAATAAATAAGTTTAAATACGTACTGAAACAATGGCTATTGCAAAAATGCTTCTACACTGTTAAAGAATTCCAAGAGACGAATTTATGTGACTCCATGTTCAAGTAGCAAATGACATATTATTATATTTTTGTAAGTATTATTTGACCAGGAATGTATAAAATTATTCTGTAACTGGTAGACTGTATTATTTTTTGTTGTGAGTGTTTTGATTAAAAATATTAATTTAATTTAATTATGAATTGATTACCTATTAAAATGAATTTATTAAGATTTTAAGCAATGTATCTTTATATTATGTATAACTAAGTACTTAGTAATTTCTACGCCACTAGTGGCAGAATATGCAGAATTTATGCTTTATGTAACACCTTAATGCCACCATATTTTAAGAAATAAATATCATTTCATTTCATTTCATTTCATTTCATTTCATTTCATTGAGCTTCGGATTCCCTCACTCCCACAGCAAAACATAGGACAGCTGCTTCGCGCCAGATTTCAGTGAGGCCGGTATCACTCCGGTCGAGCTGGTCGTGGTTTGTAAAATGCAAAAGATTTCTATTAAAAATATCAACTTTTGATATCGAAGTGTTCGTTGTCCTATGTATTAGGGGTATATTGTAATTTGTATCATGTTTCGCCCTTAAGTTGTCTCTGTCATTAGTGCCGAACATAACTGAAATCACTGTAAGCACGCATGTATGTGTACGTAGACACCTTTCTATCTTATTATTTTGTACTTAGGCTGGTTAGATAAAGGAAAAATAGAGCGACCACCATCATACCTTGGGAAAGCCACGCTTCGGAATTCTCAAGGTCATTTATCTGAAAGCTTCTTAAAATACATTTATCAGCTGAAACTCTGAAAGGCTTAAAAGATTGACAAAGATTAACAGCCATGCCGAATAAAGTTACGAAAGCCAGTTTTCAGCATTTCCAGGCTGCGTCTAGCTTGTGTCTGAAAGCTTATACTGTTTTAAGCTTTTTCAGCGAAGTCCATTTTGAATACGCAACGGGTTTTAAAATCTCTATGAACAGAATTTTTAGTAAAAGATCTATTCAAAGTATAGCTCATAAAAAATACCTTTGACATAAATACAGCATATGTACGTCGGGCAACTAACTATCTATATATCTATACTATTCATAAATAGACAAATTCTATAGAAAACGATAAGGCTAATAGCTAAAAACCGGCCAAGTGCGAGTCGGACTCGGCCATAAAAGGTTCCTTAGCAGCAAGTAAGATATTACTTAATTGTAAAACAATTGAGATAAACGGATGGTAAATTGCGGATTTACGGTTTAAAACGCATTAAAAAATATTGCTTACTAGATCTAGTTGATAGTAATTTTTGATGGTAATTTTCATGGTAAATTAATGGCCCAATCCGGGGGAAAGGAGGGTTTAAAGGTTGGCAGCGCACTTGTGACTCCACTGGTGTCTTGCCAATGTCAAGTAACTTATTGAGATTAAGTGGGTAGTCAAAAGTCGAAGTCAGTCAAAGTCCCAGTCAATCAATGAAACACCGGTGTTTTACGATTTATCGACCTGCGGATTCTGCCGATACCGCTCTAAACACAATCGTGGGTTTTAAGACTCGATTAGGTCCAAGATTTGTCCGTGAAAACCTACTCGACACACAATAGCAGTGTTAAAAACGATACAATTCAACGATTCTTTACAAGGATCTCTTCGCGGCACTTCACTACACAAATATACCTAAATTTTTTCACAAAAAACCACTAGATATACTAATTGTAAACCTTCAAATTGCATCAGCTGACTCGGAATGTTTGACTCCTACCGCTAGAATCCATCCTTTTTACTGTCAGCCATACATAAATCACCCTCTTTCCGGGTTATCTGATGTCATAGCATGTCCTCTTTTTTTATTCGTCCCGGTCATTTGTCATCGAATCATTCATTTCAACAACACCATCATTCATACAACCATTCATTCATCTCTTTTTTGCCATCCTCTGCTTTTCTACGCACAAATAAAATTACACATTTTTTTATGTGATAGGTGTCAGATGAAGCAGACGAATCGCCTGATGGTAAGCGATTACCGCCGCCCATAGACACCCGCGACACCAGTGGAGTCACAAGTGCGCTGCCAACCTTTAAACCTCCCTTTCCCCTAGATTGGGTCTACGATTGATTGGATTTTGGCAATTACACTAATTTTACACCGCAAAAGGATAAAGTAGACATACCTTAATTTTGAAAAGGTGAAAAAAGCCGCGACTGATTGAATAAAAATGTTTGTTTCTATGTGATAATGCTCAATTTTAGTCAAAATAGTATGTCAGCAGTAATCAGGTTTAGGTTTAAAGATCTTTATTATCACTTGAGACAAGTACATAGGCACTTACGTGATAATATATTTAACAAAAGAAAAGAAGTCATTTTGGAGGAGATCATTCAGACTTCATCCCGCTCATTACAAAATGCAATCCTAGAAAAGTTCTGGAACTAAACCTATTCCAGTTTCTTTTCACGTTGCGTGTTGGTGCTCCAACACGCGTGCATGATAGACGGATGACATGTAGCTTAGCACGTTAATAACTCAAGCCTACGTTTTGTATTAAGATGGTTTTTTGGGCCCTCCATGAAAATGTGCCTGCTGATTTTTTTCTATACAGACGAGTTATTTGAAGCCATAGTTATTATTGCACGGAAGTTGCAGGATTCATGTGAGCCATATATGAGTTCGAAGATTCGATTGCTTCAAACATTTATTAATTTTTCAAAGAGTTTGAATTTCAAAGCTTTCAACTTCCGTGCCTTATAGTTTTCGTTCGAAGCAGCTAGTTTTACACATCTGTATAAAAAAATGGTCGCTGGCCACTTTCACTGGCGGGTCCAATATTAATAATGTCAATTATTTGTGGATACTTAGCCGTGTGGTCCCCGGCAGAGTAGAATAGACCACCCTCACTATTACCGAGGTGTCGTAAAAAGGCGACTAAGGTAAAGCTGCTGGTATGATCATTAGCACCCAGAGAAGGAAAACTCTGCATTTATATCACAACTCTCGCCAACCCGTCTGCCAAGCGTGGTGAATATGGCAATTACCCCTCATGTGATTGAGGGAGGCCCGTGCCCCAGCAGTGGGGACTTAAATGGGCTGACGATGATTTGTGGATGTGTTAATGCCGGGAAGATCCATATTAATATCAACGTTTCGATCCAAGTAGATAAAGAAACACGTAAACAAACGCGTAGTAAAACTATGGAATCAGCTACCAACGAAGGTGTTTCCGAACAGATACGACCTGGTGATCTTCTAGAAAAGAACTTATTCCTCCCTTAAGAGCCGGAAACGTCTTTGTGATGCCCCGTGTGTCGCAGATGTCCATGGGCGGCGGTAATTCACTTACCATCAGGTGAGCCGTCAGCTCGTTTGTTTGCCATAATGTAAAAAAAACCTCACGGCACGTAAATGTTAAGAAATTCGGATACCAACCTTTGACCTCCAGTAAAGAAGCCAAAAGATCTTATCCACTACCATCACTCAGCCTATAATATCCTAAGTTATCTGTTCCATTACGTTACAAAGTACGTTCCCAATATCCTGGCGAATATTTCAAAGTCCAGTAATATATGCAGTCCCGCTTCTCCCGGGGGATTCGCCGTATTTCAGCCCGGGATCCGGGATCAGTCTAGGGCTCTTACTGCCGGACAAATAGATAGATTTTTAGGCCTGGGAATTTCTAGTTTTTTGTTCGGTTTAATAAATATGGAACCTATTCTGGCTCGCCTTTACTTTCAGTTTTTAGCGTGTCTACAAATAAATTCGTACAACCTCCCATGCATTGACTTTTATTTTAGTCGGCAGACGAAAAACGGAGACGGATCACCTGATGGTAAGCGATTGGCGCCGCCCATGAACATCATTAGAGTCACAAGTGCGTTGCCAAACTTCAAACCCCACTTTCCCCTGGATTGGCCCTCCGGTACCCTCTCACTCACGCAGCAAAACACAGCACAGTGCTGCTTCAAGCCGGTGTTCTGTGAGGCCGTAGTATCACTCCGGTCGAGCCGGTCCATTTATGTCAAAGCGTGGCTCTCCCATGGTCAGACCTGATTCTGTATTAGGCAGCCTGTGTTATGAATATCAGAAAACATCGGTCTTCTACCGGATTCATTTCGGGGAGTGTGCGAAGTTATACCTACATAATTTGATCCCCCCAGCCCATTCATTAACGGACGGCAAGGCGCGGCGAGGGCTTTCATCCTTATGTGGTAGAACTACCCCTTATCCGCACGAAGCGATTCGCTTCCACATTTATAATGCGGACGGCTAAGGAATGGAACTCCCTGCCGAGGTCTGTTTTTCCTGACCACTATGTCTGGACTATAATCTGGATATCTTTAAAGCAAGAGTGAACAGGCATCTTTTAGGCAAACGCGTATCATCCTAGACCTCATCGTCGCTTTCCATCAGGTGCGATTGTGGTCAAACGTGAGCCTATTGACCAAAAAAAAACATGTTTTCCAGGGTGGGGATCAAAACCATAGACTTTGGATGCCGCCGTTCTAAAACTAGGTGTATGTATGAGGCAGGGTTACTGTGTAATGCGCCATCGGACCAGTCTCATTCAGTATACTGTGAGCATATTCGTTATTTGTATAACAGCCATACTATTTTCAAACGCACCACATAATGCAAGTTTAGTTAATGTCAATGTATGTGATATTGTGAAAAATATAAAAAAATCACGCGTCGAAGACCAAGATCCACTTTGGGAAGCGACCCGATCATAGTAATAGTAGTAGTGTATAGAAGAGAATCTATCCAGAAGGTGTTTCCCCAAACCACTTCCCGGATTTCTCGCCAACAAAGTTTATAAACATTTTTTGGCCTCTGACCTTTATGCAAATGCAATCTATTTTTAGGGCCCTCAATGTTCTCGACATGTTAAAAGCAGCAGCTCAAAATAGAATAGCTAGTAGTGACTATGAATACAATGTAAATATTTTAAAGTCTCCGTTATAAAGCGTATTGCTCAATTCCGCTTTGAGCTCGCAAGTGAAATGTTGGGGTATCAACTCTTGTATGCTTAAAGCGACGAACTATAATATAATTAAATTGAAAATTTAAAAAACCCCCGACACAACTAAAGCTCTTTATTTGATATCTATATTGAGGCAGTTGGAACAACAAATAGGTTATTCGTCATTTTCTGACGGCGGCCATCTTGGATTTGAAATTTTTCACAATTAATATATTCTGCTACTCAAGCGCTTTTATATGATACCCATATTGTGGGAGTTGTGTTAAAACATAAAATCTTTGTGACTGGCGGCCATCTTGAATCGATTTTTATCCAACATAGCTTAGAACACTCCCTCCTTATTCATATTTCAAACAAAAAAAAACAAAATAAAAAATCAGTTCATTTGTTCGGGAGCTACGATGCCATAGACAGGCACACAGACACACAATCACACAGACACGTCAAACTTATAACACCCCGTCGTGTTTGCGTCGGGGGTTAAAAAAGCGGGTCACCTGATGGTAAGTAACCACCACCGCTCGTAGAAAGTCAGCCGGGCTGAAAATCAGTGGTTTGCTCGTCGAGTAAACAATTCACTGAGCCATTGCCATTTCGACACCACTGCTGCACACATGCCTCATTAGAAGCCCTTCTGTGTTATTTGTAAAAGTATCAGCCTATAAACTGTCCCACTGCAGGGCAAAGGCCTCCATCATAGAAATCAAGTTATTGCTACTATGATGGGAATAGGCTTAATTACCACACTTGCCGCGGCCGTGTGGTTCCCGGCAGAGTAGAATAGGCCACCCTCACTCTTACCGAGGTGTCGTAAAAGGCGACTAAGGTAAAGCTGCTGGCATGATCATCAGCACCCAGAGAAGGAAAACTCTGCATTTATATCAAAACCCTCGCCAACCCGTCTGCCAAGCGTGGTGAGTATGGCAATTACTCCTCATGTGATTGAGGGAGGACCCGTGCCCCAGCAGTGGGGACTTAAATGGGCTGACGACGACCACGCTTGCCAAATGCAGATTGGTGATCACAAACCCGAGCTATGTCCGAAAAATTAGAGACATACTTTTCGGAATCGAACCTAGGACCCTGAGGTACTTAAACCACTAAACCAACAGGGCGTCAGGGTGGTTTTTACTGCTCTGAATGTTTGCATTTTGATGCGTATAAACATTTTGTCTACCTTTTTATCTAGAAAGGAGAACGCTCATCTTCTGAAGGTCCCTAAGTCGTAAACGTAAGGAAATACTGCTGTTCAATCCGTGCCATTAAACTGAGTTGCATGGTTTATAGAAATGGTAGAAATTTCATAAGAATAATTGTCAGAAATGAATATATTAAAACTCATTTAAAAAGTTCAGTCACGAAGTCACAACGAATCAGATGAAATGAAATCCCAATAAGTAAAAAACAGTCATTCATTTTAAAAATGTTTCGAATGTTGGAAAGATTTAATGAAATGACTTTTTCAATAAAAAAACAGTTCTTCCTCAAAGCGTTTGATCCCATTTATAATCAGGATGAGCATTAACCGTGATGCAGTGATTTCGCAAGACTGGTAATAATAATGAATTTTGCAACCCTTCGACAGGGAAATCAGTGCATCTGGATCAAGATAACATTTTAATAATCATGATATACTTCAGCTATTCTGGATATCCACAGTAAAGATAAGAAAATCTTTATTCAATTTAGGTCCAAACAGAACACTTATGAATGTCAAAATCATCTACCGCTGGTTCGGAATGTCGACTTCTACTGAGAAGACAGAAGAGTAAAAAGATTAGACTCCCTAAACCCTGAATCATGATTTACGCGTACCCAGACTCCGAAGTGTCAGATTATTACGCAATCAACCAAGTTGCACAGATCTACAGTTTCAGAATATTTCTGAAACTTGTTCTAGGTGAAGATTGGAACTCGGACTGGATATTGAAGTTCCAGCCATACGCATAATTAGGTTATAGGTATAAAAACTACAAATAATATAATATTTTCATATAATAATTAATAATAATGTCCCTAACCTTAAACTAATATACTATCTCTGTGATGCTATCATATCAGTGTTTAATAGTATCGATAATAAGTGTGAAGTAATTCATATATTAATTTATAAGTAAAGTGAATAGGTCCATTTCGCGTTTTATAATTTATAGTTTATGCTACGCCCAAAAGGGTAACATGATGTACCGGAATTGTTTATAAGATCTTGTATAACATTCATGAAGGCAATAAATACTTTGACTTGACTTGACTTGACATACGCACTAAGCGGTATGCGAACTATGTTTAATGTGAACAGCCATAGAGTGATTCTTGTTCCCCACCGAAGAACTAATGATAAGTCATTAGTCGCCTCTTTTAGACAAAAGTTGATACGCGTTACTCCATAAGGCATGGCTCATCATAGTCTTTATTTTCACTTAGCATCAGTTGACTCCTTCTTCCTATCCGATACACTCTTGGCAGAGTGGTCGTGATCGTCATGTACTCATAGTGTAGGTAGGGGCAGTTCTGATGCGCTTCACCACGTGCCGCCGCTGCCTGCTTGAGGTCATCCTGCTGAACTCGTTGACTAAGTCTTCAATGGCAGACTTGATTTGGTCAGTCCAACGTGTCGGAGAACTCCTGCGCGCTCTAGAGCCTTCTACTTTTCTTTGGATGACAAGGCGCTATATGGACTAATCGTGACTCCGAGAAACATGTCCGAAAAAAGTTAGGATGTGGGACTGAACTATCGAAAAAAGACGCTGAATTATACAGAGTTCTTGAAGTATCGAGAGGTGTAATTGAGGTTAAAGCCTTGGCTGACGTAACATAAAAGTTTTCCCTCACAGCCGAGCTGTTCCAATTTCTAGTGGCTTTACTCGTCCCCACTAGTCTGAAAGGAATGAAACTGTAACTTCAGGTTTAGACAAACGTTTTATTTGTTTTAAGAAAACTGCTCAGCCGGAAGCCAATTCAGCAAACGCTCTGCTGCCGCCATTCAGCTATAAAGTTGCGGCCATAAAATAAGCTAGTATTAGGATTAAATGTTATTTATGATGAACATGTGAATCGTTAAATGTAAAGAAATAACCGGATTATGTTAATCGTTTTTCGTTATAACTTTTAACTGTCGTTGAAAGAGGAAAATAACAGATTCGTTGAAATTAAAAAAAAATGGTTTAAAATAACAAATTCGTAAAAAATAACAAATGCGCTGAAAATAACCAAATCGTTGAAAATAACGATATGTTTAAAATAATGACTGTGATACGAAAAAAAAACTTTGTTAAAAATAACCAATTCGTTAAATATAACAACAAAATAACGACTGTGTTAAAAAAACTAATTCGTTGAAAATAGCAAAATGGTTAAAAATAACAAATTCGCTAAAAATAACAATGCGTTGGAGAGCCACGATTAGGCATGAAGGGGCCGGCTCGACCGGAGTGATACCACGGCCTAACAGAAAAACCGTGAAGCAGCGTCTTTGCTATGTTTCACTGCGTGAGTGGGGCCTAATCCAGGGTAAAGGGGATATACTGCGGCTACTGTGACTGCACTGGTGTTGAGGGTGTCCATGGGCGACGGCAATCGCTTACCATAAGTTAATATCTAATTCCTCCGCTAAGATTTGGCCTTCAGATTAGCCATGTTTTCATAATATCACGAACCCGAGAATTGGGCTCTTGGCCTTCAAATTAGCCAGTGATAAAAAATCTACCTACATAATATGGAAACCCGCGTTTTTAGTGGCCTCGTGCGTAAACTTCGCCCAAGCAAGTTACGACCACCGTAAACACATAGAATTACTTCTGCATCGGGCCCGTGGAGTAAAGCGTTAGTTATCGTCTTACGTTTATTTAGATATTCGATTTGCTGTTGCGTAATTCTTTTCGATATTTTATTTATGCTAGAGGCGGACAAACGAGCAAGGGAGTCACCAGATGGAAAGTAGCCAACGGCGCCCATGAACATTCCGCGAAATCAGAGAGATCACTAATGTGTTGTCGGCCATTTTAAAAAAGATACGCTCCTATCTTAAAGGTCCCTAAGTTGTAGCCGTCGGGAAATACTCCTGCAGCCAAACCGTTCCACAGAACTGAGGTACGTAGAAGAAAGATCCGCTAAGAAACGCACAGTATTAGACGGCCATCCACCGAGATGATGAGGATGGAATGACAATCGCTTGCGAGTGGTTCGATGTAAGAATTCAGCTGCAGGGAGTAGATCAAACAGTTCCTCAGAGCACTCTCCACGATAGATGCGGTATAGAATGCTGAGGGAAGCTATATCCCGCCGCAGTGCTAGAGGACCAAGTCGACTAGAGAGAGTCAAGTCACTGACAATTCGAGCAGCCCTACGTTGTTGTTATATTGTAACCATCTGTAGAAATAATAGCTAATTCAAACTGTATACATAAGATATTTATGTGTCCCACGAGAGGGGTGTAAGGCGCTTTCTCAGTATAATTTTTCATTAGAATACTCTCCTCCCTATGCCTTCACCATTTACTATAAGTAAAAGGACGAGTGAAGTCCCAAAAACCATTGAGAATTCCGTTACATGATTTTCAAAGTCACAAGTACCAAGTAAGGTGGACTTGGTACTTGTGGACTTGGTACTCCCTTTTCTTCTAAATTGGTCCTTCGATCCTTCACTCACTTAGCGAAACACAAATCAGGTACTCCTTCACGTCGGTTTTTTGTGAAGCAGCAATCACTCCGGTCGATCAATAGCGATTGATCTCCCAGCATCGGACTCGAGTCAGAAAACTTCGTTTCCTAATTTTTATATGACAGGGAGTCCCTTCCGTCCGTTCAAGCACTTAAAAAATCCGCTGTTTTCTTAAAAGGTAGAATATTGACGATGTCATTGGTTGTAGTAAGCTAACAGCAAGGTTACATTATTTTACTAAACTAGTCGCTAATTTCGTGGGCTCTCCCGTAAACTCCGCTCAAGCAAGTTACGGGCGTAAACACATACATTATTTCCACTTTGAGGGCACACGACGCCAATGCTGATGTATGTGTAGTATGAGATTTGTTCAGGAAATTATTACAAATAAAGTACAATACGAGTAAATATATTTCTACTAACTGCAAGTATTGATTTACCGGTACGTTAGTTTAAGTTGCATGTAAAAAACTACCTAATGCTGAAAGGGTACTATAAAATAGATGATTATTTAAATGATAAGGATGCCTGGACAAATGTTGACTTCCTCGAGTATTATCTAACGTATTATTTCATTTCATAATTTTACTTTGACGATTTATCTAAACTAATTATAAGCATTGTATGTCATACTGTTATTGTAATCATAATTTTTATGAAGAAATAATACTGCATTATATTGAAAATGAATATTGTAATTTTACCATATTATTTGAAAAGAGAAACTACTGAGTTTCTTGCTGATTCTTCTTGATAGAAATTGACATTCTGAATCAGCGGTAGCCATTATAATATTTGACATTCATAAATGTTCTGTTTTTTTTACATTATAGCGGACAAACGAGCAGACTCACCTGACGGACCTGATGACCTGTATGGAGGTAAATTGAACTTTTGAATGCTTTTTTGAGTGATTTTAAGACAGTAACATCATAGGGGGCCGGCCTCCTGAGGGGAAACTCACCCAATTTTTTTTTATGATAAAGGCGACAAAAGGGCAAGTGGGTCACCTGATGGTAAGTTATCAACGCCTCATATAAACATCTGCGAAATCAGAAAGATCCCTAATACATAGCCAGCCTTTTCAATAGGAGTACGCTCTTCTCTTGGTCCTTAAGTCGTAGCCGTCGGTAAATACTTCTGCAGCCAAACCGTTCCACAGAATTGAGGTGCGTGGTAGTGAGTTCCGTGAGAAACAAACAGTATTAGACCGCCATCCATCGAGATGATGAGGATGAAACGACAAACGCTTGCGAGTGTGTTTTTGGGCGAGTTTCCCTCAGGCCAATTCCTGTAACCACATGTGCTTATCTTAGTTGAATATTTCTTTAATAAGATACAAAAGATGCTGAGTTGATTTTATTGTAATAAATAAGAAACACTTAAGAAAATTAAAACAATAACGGAGCCCTAAAGCTAAGCTAGAAGTAAGTTAATAGAAAAATGTAAACAAAGTAGGTCCATGTGGCAGTTTTCCCAAAATGCTGGCAGCATTACCCCCCTGGATCGCGATGGAAATTCGCTGGCCGAAGTAGCTGTCAGCCTTTGGCTCTCCCGTGACATCGTTTAGTCGATGTCACGGGAGAGCTAAGTCACGGAACAATGAGAGCGTAGGAACCCCACGAGCTTACAACACCGAAAGCTACAAAGTGGTAGCTATTGGATAGATGCCTATACTTTGTAGCTTTCAGACTCTGTCGCGCGGGCCGCAGCTCCGGCACTCCTCGCGACGGCGCCAGAGTGTCGACCCAGGTAGCAACCCACACGAGAGCACGTCCCATGCTTAGTTGTTTACATTTTCAAAGTGATAAGTAAAGTAAAGAATTGCATGCCTCAACTGGCAATGGGCAGGGCACCTAACTAGGTAAGGACCTTGAGTGGAGGCCATGTACAGGAAGCAGCCGTGGCAGGCCCCCAGGTATACGGACGATCTGGTGAAGGTCGTGGGAATCTATTGGATGCAGGTGGCACAGGACCGATCTGTGTGGAGAACATTGGGGGAGGCCTATGTCCAGCAAAGAGCGTCTTTTTCGTATAAAAATCATCATTTCAGCCAAACTTTTACTTTATTTACTTTTTGAGATGAATAACTGAGCTCAAGGATCAATGAAGAGGTAAACATAAGGGTACAAAATGGAGGTCGGCCATCGACGCAGGACATTTATAGCGCACAAGTGTTTGCGCAGACACAAGTGCACTCTCTAATCCCTTACCCTCATATTTCGATAGGACACTACTGTGACGCGATGTGGCTATTTTTATACTGTGCCCCAATCGGAACAAGTGGGGGGATGTAAAGCACTTAAGGTAGGTCGTTTGGTACCGTTTTATTTCAGGTTTAGGAAGAATACTTTAAGATCTTTACTGCTAGGTATTAAAACCACGGTATTTTCAGGTCCGCGTCATGTTGTACCCTCGAATTTCAGGGTTTCTATACTTGAAGGGTCTTTTTCATCAATTTCATTCTTTTTTATTTTTTTTATTTTTTTTAAAGATAAGATAAAAAATTCTTTATTCAACTTAGGTCCACACTGAACACCTATGAATGCCAAAATATGTACATAATATCTACCGCTGGTTCGGAATGTCGATTTCTACTGAGAAGACACAAGCAAGAAACTCAGTAGTTACTCTATTCAAATATTAATGATGTTACAGAGTTTCAATTGAGAAGAGAAAAATAATACAATTATGAAAGTTAATAGACTACTATGAATAACAACTCAAAAGATTAATCAATTAACATGACCAAGAATCCTTATCATTTAAATGATGATGATGATGATGATGATGATGGCTTCCTAGCCGATTTCGGCTACAGCGACCACTTTGTGTACAATCGATGTGTAAATTTTGAGGACTAAGATGTTGCTGCCCTCTGGTGCGCTTTCCAATGACTAGCATAGCCAATCTTAGCATTGAACGTGCGCCCACAGAGGGGACACGTTAGCGCACCGCTATTGTAGTGGTAGGGGATGGCTGCAGGAGGCCGCGCCTTAAGGTCATCTCGTTTCTTGTCCAGATTTGACCTCCTACCTTCTTCAAAATCTTGCACCTTCTGATGGATCAGACGCCTCCACTTCGGTCGCTGTGCTGCCAGCTTTTCCCATCATTTAATAGTCTTGTACACTATAGTAATCTTTCTTCATTAGGCAGGTTTTAATATAGTGATAGATTAATGACATTTTGTGGTAGCTTATTAAATATCTTAATACTTAAGCCAACAAGTGAATTACCGATTTTATGAAATCTGAGGACCGGGAGTCTTTTCTTTATGGCTGCTACTGTGTTGCCTACGGCGAACACATAATAACTCTGCCAATGTCGAGTGACTAAAGAGACACGTAAATTTAATGGTTATTGACCTGTGTGGTAAGTTAGATCCTTTTGATGTTTATTTTAATTGAGTTTTTCACCAAGCACCATCTAAAACCAAGACAGAACAAAAATACACAAAGACGTCACAATATTAAAGGGAGATTCTCATCTAAAATTAGAGTCTTATATTATATTTGTAAATATATTTACATAAATATTATATAACAGAGGAAGAGGAAAGAGACAATAGGGAAGAAAAGTTAATAGGGCGGGGAATTTTTGGGGGAAGGATGTCATACAGCGAATTAGGGTATTTCTGACAGCTCATTCTTTTGTCGAAAATGTTGTATGATTATTTTTTTTATTTCAAACGTCAAAATTGCTCTATAACACCGTTTAAGCTAACAAAGTTTTATTTAATAAAGCCATTAACATATTAGGGTTGGGTAATTTTGAACCTCTTTCCTTAATAATTAGGATCTATCTTGGGTATCATATTAGTTCTGTACGAATAAGGTATTGTTAGAAGTGGTCATTTTTAAAATCAATAAAATAACGTTTGAAGTAAAACTCTTACTACAATTCAAACACTCTTTATTTCGTCCATACAATATTATTGAAAGCTACCTGCAACTACACACACCTGCAACTGCTACGCATTAATCACACTGACACATTACAAAGCTATGAGATCTACCACTGAACGCCCTTAGGGCTCTAGCTAGCCCCTTATGAAATATTTCCACCACTACTTACATAGACGTCCGTCGCCGTCGAGCGCCCGATCCAGAATGACTCGATTCGCCGTAGTGGGGTAAAGCTGGCTTCTCACTAGTGTAGCGTAATCGATTTGTCAAATCGATAATCGATTTACTATCAGGTTAATATTTAATAAATTTAAAACCTAACACGTTTATGATGGTAATAAATATTATATATTGACTGCCTCGGTGGCGTAGTAATTCGTGAGTCGCACTATAAAGCGACGGTTGCGCAAGAGGTCCCGGGTTCGAACCAGGGGTCGGGCCAAAATTTGTACCTATGTTTTCGGTAAGAAATTCTTAGTGTCAGCCCGGGGTCTGAAAGTCGTCGGTCTTGTACCCCCGTGCCTCGGAAAGCACGTTCAGCCGTTGGTACTGCGCCTTATCCCTCTCCCATTGTGTCACGCTAGTGTCCCATCGGAATATGAGGGTAAGGGAGTAGAGAGTGCACTTGTGTTTGGCCCACGCACTTGAGCACTATAATATATCCCGCGTACATGGCTAATCGTAGAGATTGGCCGTCGTAGCCGTTATCGGTTGGAGGATACTAATTTGTGATATAGTTTTTAATAACTTGAACAACATAAATCTTACTATAACTTTCTTTGGAAAATTGTAGTTAAATATACAAAACTGTCTAGTAAAACAAAAAAAAAAACCCTTTATAAAGACTTCACCATTAAAACGACTAAGGGCCGATTTTTTGATCCGTAGTTAGTTACCTTTTGGTTAAATTAACTATAGTTAACTGTAGACAGTTAAGTTGGTTAGAACAAAAGTCAAAGTGACAGCGTCAAAGTGACAGCGTCAAAGTGACAGCGTCAAAGTGACAGCGTCACAGTGACAGCGTCAAAGTGACAGCGTCACAGTGACAGCGTCAAAGTGACGTTACTCCTTGATATAACTATTGGTTATTTTGGTAGTTTGGATATTGGTTGAGCTAACTATTGTTCAATTAACACATTTTGGCGATATTTGACCATTGGTTACTTTGTTCAACTTTTGGTTTAACTTAACTAGGGATGAAAAAATCGGCCCTTAGAACGATGATTAACAAACAAAGTTTCTTAGCAACATCCCATTACTCGTTAAGAAAAGATTTTCTCCTTACCCCATAAGATTTAGAACAAGGAAATATACACACCTATTTAACAAGATCCCTTTTTTCTTCCAGGGCCACTTTCCGCAACGTTCCTTTTTACGCTTATTAGAATTATAAAGAAGATGGCTGCGACGGAGACTCGACGGAATCTAGTGACACATCCGAACTCTTATCGGTTTTTATGACGAGTCCTACAGGGTTGTCAAAGTCTCGACTGAACTTCGACATTTAAGCTTTAATTATACTTCAATGAGTACAGTATTAGAAAAAGCGATGATAGTCAGTATGCATATTTCTACCATTAATTGAACGGTCTGGCCTTTGGACATTAGGACGTCTCAGGTACGCTCTCTTTACCATCATTAATAAATTGAAGACAAATTGCCTTTCCTGGCATGGTCATGTAATGAGAAGAGGGAAAGAACATGTTACCAAAAGAGTGATGAGTTTAAATGTAAGTGGGTGGAGGAACAGAGGACGGCCGAAAAAGAGATGGATGGATTGTGTGAAGAATGATATGATGGAAAAAGAGGTGGATGATTCGATGACGAAAGACAGGGTCGTATGGAAAAGGAAAACATACTGCGCCGACCCCAGATAACCTGGGAAAAGGGCAGGAGGATGATGAGGTACGCTCTCTTTACTGCACGATCTTCTCACATTCTCTCGAGGTGGCCGAGCCAGCGAAGTCGATGCGCTGCGATATGATGGAAAAAGAGGTGGATGATTCGATGACGAATGACAGTGACGTATGGAAAAGGAAAACATACTGCGCCGACCCCAGATAACCTGGGAAAAGGGCAGGAGGATGATAAGGTACGCTTTCTTTACTGCACGATCTTCTCGCATTCTTTCGAGGTGGCCGAGCCAGCGAAGTCGATGCGCTGCGAGATTCCGCTGGAAAGATTAGGTCGATAAGGATTTGCGCGGACTCTTAGTGGATGACTGGAAGTGGCGCAAGACCGACCGTGATGGAGGCTTTTATTATCGGAAGCTAAGACTTACAATGGGCCGCTGCGTCAACCTAGTTAGTTAGCTCAGCGGTGAGAGGAAACATCGCGATGAAACCTGTACGTTTCGGATAGTTTAATTTTGACCGTAGGAGAGCCACGCTTCGGCATGAATGGGCTCAACTGGAGTGATACAACTGGCCTCACAGAAACCGACGTGAAGCAGCACTGTTCTGTGTTTCGCTGCGCGAATGAGGATACCGGAGGCCCAAACCGGGGGAAAGGGGGGTTAAGTTTTAACAGCGTTTTTGTGACTCCACTGGTGTCGCGGTTGTCTTTGGGTGGCGGCCATCGCTTACCATCAGGTGCTCCGTCTGCTCGTCTGCCTCCTGTTACATAAAAAGAATTGTTTCTCAAAATTGTAAATACATACAACGTTTGAGATACTGATTCTGAACGTGAAAGTGTAACCGTGATCCATTTGATCTGGTTCCCCTGTCTAAGGGTTGCGAAGGTAAGACAGCAGTCGTTTCATCAAGATACCTATTAAAATACCTAGGTTTTTGTTAGATTTATTATTCGCTGTTTAATTTTCGTATTAATAGAAAAATTATAAATTTACTTTTATTTTGTTAAGAAAAGATTTGAAGTGATTATGTTATTTTCTGATAGTTTAACTGCAATAGGTTCTCGAGTGGAGGTCACGTACAGGAAGTCGCAGCTGTGGCAGGCCCCCCACAAGGTGGACCGACGATCTGGTGAAAATTGCGGGATTCCATTGGATGCGGGTGGCACAGGACAGATCTGTATGGAGAACATTGGGCGAGGCCTATGTCCAGCAGGCAACGTCTATTGGCTGAAACGATGATGATGATTAAACTGCAATACAATTTAACGCCAAACTGTGATGTTAGCTGAGTGGTTCAGAACGCGCCTTCCATACAGAGGGACCGGGTTCGAATCTGAGCATGCACCTCTGGATTTATCAAATCTATGTGCGTATTTCCACCATTAGCTCGGAGGTGAGGGAAAACATCGTGAGGAGACCTGCACCTGAACCTGTTTCTGAAACGTGTAACCATGATTAAGTTGGTCTGGTTCCCCTGTTAGGGTTGCGAAGGTCAGACGGATTCGCTTCATTGTCATTATCAGACAAATAAAAAATCATGGTCCAAGCGTACTCAAAGCGGACGCAACTGGGAAATATACGCTCAAATGAAGAGGGACAAACTACCGCCAGTCCACACTATAGATAGATAGATACTCTATATTGCACAACATACAAAACTTATAAGCTAGGTATACAGAGATACAATGTACAATTTAGGCCACTATCACACTTATCACTATTTAGTATACTATAATTACTCATATTCTTTCTTTCTTTATATTTTTTCTTTCTTTTTATTCTATAATATCTCCATCTCATTCGCAGCTCGAAGCTGTCACTCTGGAGTCCGGGGTACGTGTTTTATAATATAGAGGTGAGACTTTCGAAATTATTTGGTCAAATATAGCTCTTAAAACAATGGTAAATAGAAACAGAAGCTAATATGACTACTTCCACTGGTAATATTTGCAATCAACAAGAGTAATAATAAAATCAACCGACAACCCTACCAGTGAGATAGCATATTTTCTCTTGCATTTCTGAGCGCCAGCATAAAAAAGAATTCATTCAAAAACCTCCCTTACTGCAATCTCTTAAGGTGCAAATTGAGATCGGTAACAATCATCCATTTCCATATCCCGGTTCAATTTACATAGAAAAGCCCTGATTTCCGATTGTATACTCTAATGAATCCGTAATAGAATTTAGATTGAGTTTCTACAGCGTGTGAATTATTATTGGTAATCCAGTAGACATAATGGTGTAAAGTGGTTTGATTTGATTTTATTCAGGATCTACGGCTTTAATGAGTCTATTTTCTGCGATGGTAATCCAATAAGAATAGGACATTGACCCCAACCGTACTGGTGATGCTGAAGAGGTAAGAATTACTAAAACATATACCTACATCGGGACTAAAAGCGACGAAAAATAAAAATGTAAGAGTTAGTAGTAGCAATAGGTAAATATAATCAAAAGAATTATTAAAAATAAATTTAAAAACGCCTTTCTCCCAGATTGGCCCTCTCCGGTACCCTCACTCACGCAGCGAAACACAGCACAGTGCTGCTTCACGCCGGTTTTCTGTGAGGCCGTGGTATCTATCACTCCTTTCGAGTCGAACCTTTCATGTCGAAGCATGGCTCCCCCACTATAAATATTATTATTATATTTAGTTAAACTGTCATAGTTAAATGATGCACCATTCAGGATAGAATTCTGAGTTTCGGAGGGTATGGCTAAAACAATTCAAAAGTTTTAAATTAGTGTCTTGTGGTTTTTAGTGTACAAATTTGGTGTTTATTTGTGCAATGAAGTGCCGAAAAGTGATTCTAATAATAAGAATTGTTGGATTGTATCATTATTAAAACTGTTATTGTGTGTCGAGTGCGTTGTCTCGTAACAACTTGCTTGGACCTGATAGAGTCTTAAAACCCGCGACTGCTTGTAGAGTGATATCCGCTGAATCCTAAATGAATGGATGATAAAAATACCGGCATTTTATTGAGTGACTAACTTCGACTGTTTTCTCTTTCTCAATACCTTACTTGATATTGGCAAATTATCTTCAGGTAGAGGCATATTAAAATGAAAAAAAAATAATTCCGGATCAGCGTTTTTGCACGTCATGTTCCCTACCTTTAAATACGCAAGTATGCTCGCATTTTTCGCTCAGACGAGACGAGCCCTTTTTCTTTTTGTATTACAAGGCCAGACGTTTGGAAAGTCGAGACGGTGCAAACGTACTGAACACACAAAATAGAAAAGTGCATAGAAATAGGAGTCAAGTAGGTAACGCTTGCATTCGCGGCAGTCGTTTTGGGAGAGCACGAAACCGAAACATATTATTCTCTTTTTTTTTGTGCCAACGATCAGGCGGATCACCTGACGGTAAGCATTTGCCGCCGCCCATGGACACCCACGACACCAGTGGAGTCACAAGTGCGCTGCCAACCTTTAAACCCCCCCTTCCCTGGACTGGACCTACGTTACCCTCACTCACGCAGCGAAACACAGCACAGTGCTGGTTCACGCCGGCTTTCTGTGATTCTGTGGTATCTCTCCGGTCGAGCCAGCCCAATCATGCCGAAGCGTGGCTCACACACACACACACACACATAAACACACGTTTAAGAAACTTGTTATATTGCACCAAAATATACACAACCAGAGTCACCAACATAGCCCACCAAATTAGAAAACTGAACTGGCAGTGGGCTGGTCATATTAGCCGCAGAACTGACAGCCGTTGGAGCCGTAAAGTCCTTGAGTGGAGACCGCGACTCGGTAAGCGTAGTGTAGGACACCCTGCGACAAGATGGGATGATGACATTCGAAGGTTGGCTGGTGTGGGCTGGATGAAAGTGGCCGAAAATCGGGAGCAGTGGCGTGCATTAGGGGAGACCTATGTCCAGCAGTGGACGAGTGTGGGTTGATGATGATGATACACAAGCTAGGTTACAATAATATTATTATAATTTTTTACTTTAAAAAGTTTCAACACATTTTAGAAATAATCCTAAATTGTCATTGTGGACGTCCATGTCAGGAAAATGCGTTAGCAAGTTGTTGAGCAGAGAGAGTGCCCGAGCCCACGTGCGTTGGCGGCGCGGCGTATGCGCACATTATTTGCGGTAGTGAAAAGGCGCATTCTGCGCATAAATTTAGATATACTCGTAATTCATTGTATTGAGACTTTTCTCGTCAAATTAATAATACATACATATAATACATACATGGACAAAACCCGATAGAGGGCTTCGGCTGAAGTGTTGTCACTTTCCTGGCAGTTCAAAGGTGACTGACCTGAGTATCTCTGTGTATGCTGTAAGTGGACCAGCAGCACGGCTCCACCTGGTTGGAGTCCAGCCCCCAGAACTCCAGCTCCTCCTCAAATAGTGGCCCGCAAACATTTGTGGGGTAGTGGAGTTTCCCTGTCCTGTGAACAAGGAAATAGAATAACTTTTTTTTTGCTGCTCCATGTTTTACCACCTATTATGTATTGGATGTTTTTGTATTAGTCATTTTTTTTTCTACAGTATTTATATTTCTCCTAACGCATAGGCATCTCCCAAGGTCCAACATGAAAACCAGCGGCGCAGCTGTCGCTTGCGGCAGTTGCAGCTTATGCTGCGGCTGAGTTTTGTTGGCCGCAACTTTATTGCTCTGTACCGTTTTTATTTTATGTTTGTTTTATGTGTTGTGGTAAAAAAAACGTTTCTTTATTATGTTATGCCAACGAGCTAGCGAGTCACCCAATGGAAAGTAATCAACGCCGCCCATGAACATTCGAGAAATCAGAAAGATCGCTAATTTGTTGCCGGCCGGAAGTAGCTGTGCGATAAAACATGTATCTAAGGGAACACTGACGTACAGTGGCGGACACATCAAGCTATACAAAACTGTCAAATTTCTTCATTCGATTATAAACCTTGTAGTGTAACACATTGATTTCGAAATCGATTGAGGAAATTTGACAGTTTTGTATGGCTTGACCTGTCCGCCACTGTACTTATAGTTTAATACTGCTTCATTGTTAAATCCAATAAAATTATTTTATTTATTTTTATTTTTTTGTTTTTATCTGTGAACATTTTCATCCCTTTAACCAAGTGTTCTAAGAACCATTCTAAACAACATTTGAACTATAAATTTTAGAAATTCGCATAAACTTTTCATACAAAATAGGTTACATAACTTGGGTATCGGGAGTCGAAAATTTTTTCGAAGAATTTTGAAATGTCACAGAACAAATGTTGATCAGAATGTTTGGTAGAATACTTGGATTGAGAGATGTAAATGTTCACAAATATACCCAAGGGTACCCACCAATATACAGGGGTACATCAGTTATACAACCGACCACCGTTGGATAAGGGTGATCCTACATTGCCACACGACCGACTTTTTGTCGGTCTTGTTATCAGACCTTTTTCATACGATTTCTCACAGACTTTTTTGTAGGTCATGTGCTGAGCAAAGCATAAAAAAATATGTACCTGCCTGGTACATATTTTTTTTATGCTTTGCTCTATTAAAATCGGTACGGTCTATTTCCTACAAAAATCGGTCAGGACCCCAACGGTAGGATTAGGGTGCTCACACACTACTGATAATTATCAGTAGTGTGTGAGCACCCTAATCCTACCGTTGGGGTCCTCGATCCATACTACACGAATTTTGGTTCGGCTGGTCTAGGGTTTTATTGTGTTAGGTGGCAGACATGTTCGCACATATATATTTTCTTTAAATATAACACCTTACTATGTACCATGTTTCTTGTGAATAAATATGATTATGATTATTATTATTATGACAGACAGATCATCTGATAGTAAGCAATTGCCACCGCGCAAAAGACACCCGCAACACCAGTGGAGTTACAAGTGCGATGCCGATAAATCTCCCCGGACTGAGCCTCCAGTACCCTCACCTCACAGCGAAGGCGCTGCTTCGATCTCTTTTTCTCTAGGACCGTGGTATAACTCCGGTCAAACTAGCCCTATTCATACCAAATCTAGGCTCTCCCACGGGTCTCTCCTGCTCGCACATGACTTAACCCGATCAAGAATCGAAACTTCATTGAACTCAACACCTGAGCCGCAATGTTACCATCGTAGATGCTATAACGAAGCCAGAACACTTCCATTATTCTTACACAAAATATTCTAATTGTTTACCAACGCTATTTTTCCAAGCATGGAGCCTTTTTTCGTAACATCGGAACATTAAATATATACGGTTAGTGGTTGTTTATCCGACCAATAAGAGGCACATTTGGCCAAACGCTCACATGACAAATGGCCGCCAAAAGAAAAGCTTGGAGTAGGTAATTGTTTATTATCTCACGAGAAAATGTGGAAAGGGTTTATGAGAAGAGAAATGGTGGGCTAATGGGTAAATACCGAAGTTTAGATTCTGTCAATAAAACATTGGCTTATTTTTACTATTGTTTATACAGGGTTATTGTAAATAACCCTTATTACTAAAACAATAAACTTACTTACACAACAACATTTTGTTTTACAACTTTTGATAATTTAAAAAAAAAATTGTCAAAATATGCTGAGTTAACCAATTGGTTAAAAGTAAATGCGTTTTTTAGTTTTCTTGTTGTATATATGTTTGTTTGTTTGTATACGTTTTATTGTTTTGTTTTAGGTGGTGTAATACTCAATTTATTTTTTTACGAAAAAAAAGATGCAGGATCATATTCGAATCTACATCACATTTAAAAGGCAAACAACACGTTCTTAACGTGTGTACTAAGTTTTCGCTTTCAATAAAATTACTTACTCCCAGATTAATTACGTAATTTCCTAACTCCTATTACTGAAATAAGGGCCCAACACTGCCCAACAGCCTTGGGCCCAAGAGCCTGATAGAATATAATTACATTTGGGACCTAAGTGTTTGATCGCATGAGAATCGACTGCGAGCATTTTAGTCAGATACGAATGTTACAGCACCTAACTACAGACTTACTCGTAAGCACCGTGGCAGACGAGCAGACGGGTCACCTGACGGCTTTACATCAGGTGACCCGTTCATGAGGACAAAAATCGCTTACGAGCGTTCATCATACCGAAGGGTGGCTCCAGGTTTATTCTAAACTAAATTTCTAAATATTTCACAACACAACATCACATACATTGATCTGACTCCGAGTTAGGTAGCTCAAGCACCTGTGTTACGGATATCAGAATCAACAGTGGGATTACAAATATATACATATAATACTTTTCTTTTGTAAATACATACTTATAATACATAGCAAACACCATGACCAATACAAACAAACTTTTTAATGCCCACAAATGTTTGTACTGTGCGGGGATCGAACCCGCAACCCTTGTATCAGAGGCAGCGTTCACTACCACTGTTCCAATTGGGTCGTAAATATAAATACAATAAAATTCAACGATAAAATAACTACTTCAAGCCTAAAATTGTATTAACAGATACTTCGCATTCAATTTCAGCGCTTAAACGAATAGTTGAAACGTTTATTCGCCGAATAACAATCGAGTGCAATCGATAATCAAATGATCGCTGGCTCGGAATCGAATCGATTATTCATTCGTACAATCCAATTCGGTTATATTAGGTTTGCTCCCGGTCAACTCTTCGTTAAGGGTAACCCAATTCTCGGAGAATCTGAATTCTTTCTATCGGATCAGTTTATTAAGTGAAGATGGAAAAGTACAGATTTGTATTTATTGTACCAGGCGAAGCGAGAACGCTTTGTTAGTGATATTGAGTACAATCATTATTGTTACGAATAGTCACTTGTCATAGAATTTAGTCAATTGTAAGAACAGCCAAACGTCAAATTACATATTTACTATTTACAAAGACAGCGGCAATGCTTATGGGTAATCCGAAAACACGAAACGTTTGCGCGATGTAATCGACACCTAGCGCCATCTATTGGTTAAAGTGGAACCAATGTTCCGAAACAAAGTGAGGGCGGGCTACTATTCCTCCAATATGGAGCCCAATATCAACGATCAGCCACGTACGAAGGATATAATATAGTGCACAAGTGTGTGCGCAAACACAACTACACTCTCTATTCCCTTACCCACATATTTCGATGGGACAAATCAATAAATATCGTTTAGATTTAATCGTCAAAGCAAAATTATGAAATGAAATTATACATTAGAGGACATGCGAAGAGATCCAGCCAGGAATCCTTATTATTTAAATAATCATCTACTTTAAAGTAGCCTTTCTACATTAGGTAGTTTTTTACGTGCAACTTAAACTTATGTACCGGCAAATCAATTCGAAGAAGTAAAAATTCTTAGTGGCAGCCCGAAGTCTGGAAAATGGTGGTTTTGTACCTCCGTGTCTCAGAAAGTACGTTAAGCCTTTGGTCCTGCGCCCAATTCCTCTCCGGTCGTGTCACGCTGGTGTCCCATCGGAATATGAGAGTAAGTTAATAGAGCACTTGTGTTTGCGCACACACTTGAGCATTATAATATATCCTGCGTACGTGATCGTTGAGATTGGCCGCCGTAGCCGTAATCGCTTGGAAGATATTAATATCTATTATTATAAGCTAACCTTTTCACAAAGTTACAATCCATCACCGCGCCAAATGTTGCCACTTAGCAGGACATAAACCTAATCCGACCACGATATTGAGTCTGGACATGTGTTGCAAACGGCCTCTGTTACTCTAGTAATGGACGATAACTCTTCTGTAGAGAAACACACCATTTAGCTCGCTGCTATTTTTTTATAGTAGCACAGTATATTGGCTCGCCTTAGCCAGATGGTAAGGAAGTGAGCCAACGCTGCAGTTACAACGGAGGTTTTTTATGGACACCCGCGCCACCAGTGGAATCACAAGTGCGCTGCCAACCTTTAAACCCTCCTTTCCACTGGAACGGGTCTCCGGTACTCACTCACTCATTCAGCAAAATACAGCACTGTGCCGGTTTTCTGTAAAACACTCCCATCGAGCCGGCCCATTCGTGCCAAAGCGTGTCTCCCCCACGGTGATGGCATGTCACCAACTTCATCTTTATGTAGTCAAATTGTCATCATAATCTTAGTGTTTTCTCTCGATTACGTCCAGTCCTCCCAATGGGAAAAGGTTGGCAGCGCATTTGTGACTCCACTGGTGTTCCGGGTATCCATGGGCGGCGGAATTGCTTACCGTTTGCCACCTATATATATATATATACATATATATATATGATGGTAAGCAATTCCGCCGCCCATGGATACCCGGAACACCAGTGGAGTCACAAGTGCGCTGCCAACCTTTTCCCATTGGGAGGAGGCCCAATGGGGGGGGGGGGGGGGGCACTGGGCCTCTGGTCACCTCACTCACACGGTGAAGCACAGCGCTGCTTCACGTCGGTCTTCTGTGAGGCAGTGGTATCACTCCGGTCGAGCCGGCCCATTCATGCCCTAGCGTGGCTCTCCCAAATTTTATGTTTGTTCGCCTATTATTTTGCCATTTATGTACCGATTTAAATAAATATTTTTAGTTGAAAATTAGATAGGCCCGGATTGGTACCATGATAAGGATATCAGAATCTGATGATGGGATCCTGGAAAAATTGAGGGGAACTCTCAAATTTTAAAGTCACACGTAATGTTTTTATATCTTTTTTCAAAACTGCACCAGTATTTACGACTCAGTGTATTAATTTTGTGGCTCTGCTGATGATGGAAGGTCAACTCCAACGTAAGGAGTTAAAGGATAACTCTTTCTATTTTGTACTCACAATTAGTTTTTTAGTTATTTGGCGGGGGTGGAAGGGGGAAGGGAGAGGGAGCCAAAAAAGGAGACACTAAAAAACTTGAAAAAAAATTTTCTGCGAAAAAAAACCGCCTTCAAAAACCACGAACTAAAAAGTGTAAAATAATATTTTTATCACTTTATTCACTTTAAATAACATTTTATAACAGTACACTCGAGAAACGGTTTTACCGAAGTCGGCGCCTAATCTCTGTTGAATAATTGAATGTTGTATTAAATTACAAAATAGTAGTATATTATTATTTTTCATTTTTTAGTTCGTGGTTTTTGTAGGCGGTTTTTTTTCGTAGATTTTTTAATTCAATTTTCATGGCTTTAAAATTTGCCCTCAACAGCGTAGCCCACCTAGAATATTAAATGTTTTCCCGTAGGAATGAGAAGTCTCAAAGTAACTGCAAATGATGTAGGATTAGAACCTTGTAAAAATTGAACAGTCATTTTTGCAATATCCTTAGACAAAGTTGCGGTGTGTACACACAAGTACGCCAGCTTATGGCATTTCATCACGTTCAAAAGATACATCTTCAAACTCGCTGTACACATCAAACTCTTGGTGTTAGTTGACAAACAGTTTTAAATCTATAACACTAAAGTTTAAAACTAGAAGCATCAAAGTTATATAATCTTTTTTTTCTGTCGGGGCTTAAAAAAGCGACGTCAACCTTTCTCGGAGGCGCTGTTTAAGATTTATTTTTAAGGCTTTTACTTCAATCAGTTTTAGCGAGATTATTTTTGCTATGTTGGGATGAAAATATAGACACGGACCTAAACGGTTACTTTTCCGTGAGAGAGCCACGCTTTAACATGAATAGGTCGACTCGACCAGCTCAACCGGCGTGAAGCAGCACCTGAGGTGTGTGTCACCCAGTACCTAAGTGAGGCTCCCGGAAGTCTAGGAAAGAGGAGTTCAGAGGTTGGCAGCGCACGTGTCTCCTCTGGTGTTATGGGAGTCAATGGGCAGCGGCAACCACTTACCATTAGGAGATCCTTTTGCTAATCTGCCCTCCATCACATGAAAAAACCATAAAACATCATCTTCCACTACCGAAGGTAGGCTCTCCCTAAAACGGGCAAACCATAATATGGTTAACTTACTCTGCTGCCTCAAAGACCCGAACAGAGTCTTTGCCTCCGAAACAAGATATTGCCACTAAACCAAACAAGCAACCATATTGATTCTGCTAAAATCATAAATGGAGATTCCAAATAAAATGTAGGCAGACAAATAAATAACACCATTAATACTTTTATTACCAGGACGGCAGGCGCTAATATAAATTGCTACTTTATTAGGGTATAAAACTATAAGAATCTCCTTAGTCATATACTATAACTATATATTGATAACATAAATATTGGTTGTAGTTATCTACTTTATCTTTTTGATCAAAGGAGAGGAAATCTTCAATAGTGATACCACGGTCTCACAGAAAACCGGCGTATTTTGCCACCTGAGTGAGAGTACTGTGACTCCCAGTGGAGTCATCAACAACACAAAATACAAATACAAATAACGTTTATTGCTTATTAATGATACATATTACATGAAATTAGGTAAAGTAACTTAAATTTATAGGTGTACATGTACAATAAGCAAATGGAGGTGGCTCAGCTTGTGCTGCCACGGAAAGATACAATCCTGGCAGCGCTGATTTTCAGCCTATCCAGCTTCTCTGAGGGTGGAAGTCAATTTTGTATGAAAGTTTGGCTGGTAAAAAAAAGAGTAACTGGCGAGTTTCTTGCCGGATCTTCTCGACCAGAAACAACTTTCCGAGCCGGTGGTAGAATTGCATTATGTTTATTTATTTCTTTTGTATATTTTATGTATCAACATATATATGTATTAACATGTAAATTATACATAAGTACTTATAAATAGTTTTAAGTCATTAAAATGTATGACGATTTGTAAGTGCTGTATACAAGCCTATGCAAATAAAATAAATAATTATTATTATTCAAACACATACCAACATCAGTGTCCATCGGCAGTTAATCCGTTTGATCGGCTGCTGCATTACCATGGACTAATATTAGTCCATGCTATTACGTAAAGATGTGCCTCAATTAACACCCCTCTTTTATAGTTGTGGATGATGGATAAAAAAACAAAGCATTAGGTGCAGCAAATAAAGCATACCCCAAAAGCAATTAAGGGTTAACAAAAGAAGAATTTATTAATGGGTGTTCAAGAATGCTTACAGTTTATGTTAATTGAACCCAAACTCTGCGCATTCTTGAATTTTCGTTAACGATCATGCTGAGAAGATCCTAACTTTGCAAACTGCGTGTCACCATGTAAACAAATTGTTTTGGGTTATCTTTGTAGAGTACCCGTTATGTTTTCAGATCCAAAAGTTTTGATTGAGTCGTATCAAACTGAAGCGTTAATAATATAAAATAAGCGGTTGTAGAAACATTACAAAAATTAAAACAAAAATATATCGTTCTATCTTTTTTAATGTGCCACAACAGTACATTGGCTCAACTCAGCCTAATGGGAAGGCATACGAGAACCCATGTTGCAATTACAATGGAAAGAATTAGACGTGTGTAACTCTTGACTGAAACGACTCAGTGATCCGACTCAGCCAAATGACACACTGTTCCGAATCTCTGATGTTCGCTCCGAATGTTTTTTTCGACTCAAATGGATCTCGTGGTCAATCGGTACGCGGTAGTAATCTCGCTCACTGATACGGATGAGCCGAATCATCCGAATGATTCGAGTGAGCTGAATGATCGGAGTGAGCTAAATGAGCTGAATGATTCGAGTGAGCCAAATGAGCTGAATGATCCGAGTGAGCCGAATGATCCGAATGAGAGGAATGATCCGAGTGAGCCGAATAAGCGAAAAAAATGATGTTTCAAATGAAGCGTTTCACTGTTCCGAATCTTTGCACTGATCCAGATGCAAATGTTCTTGATGACTTTTGAAAGATACGCTTTTGTCAAAAAGCGATGGCACGGCGTCACATTTGTTGATACCTGCCATACTGGCCTGCGAGATGCTTCTTAACGGACTTCTTTTGATGGAGTTCATATTGTAGGTCGGGCGAAACAGATGCGCCGGCATCAAGTTCTAGTCTTGATTGTACGGCAAAGATAATGAGCTGCCGAAGATGGTGTGTTTTTCTCCGTAAAATGGTAACAGCGCCATTATTAAAGCCGTAAGTTATCGTATCCTTAGAGACGAATTACTGATAATGATGGAGTGTTTTTCATGCCAGAGGCGACAAACGAGCAAGCGTCACCTGATGGAATGTAATCAACGCCACCCATGAACATCCGCGAAATCAGAGCGATCGCTAATATGTTGCTGGCCTTTTCAAAAAAGAGTAGGTAGGTACCTACTCTCCTCTCTTGAAGGTCCCTAAGACCGCTTGCATTCAAAGCCATTGCTTCTGAATGCAACGTACGCTTGCACCGTGATTCAGGAATTGGTGAGTCTAGTTATTATAATGAAGCGACTGCCGTCTGACTTTTGCAACCCATAGAAAGACGAACCAGCCCATAAAGATCATCGTCACACATTTAAAATCTCCACTGATGAGCCTCTACCGAAAACAGGTTTCCTCAAAAGGTAACCCTTCACTACCAATCTAATGGTAAAAAAAGCCTTTATATGCCGATTTTTTAAATCCTAAGATCGGGCTCGGTTTTAACGGATTCGTCTCGTAACTAGTCAGTTATCACTATAACTAGGTAGAAATGGGGCTTTTAAATCCAATATCACTATAATTTATAGCTCCAAACAAAAATAGTAAGATCATTTGTAAATATTTACTGATCAGTTGAACCATAATCATGTCAATCTGTGAATAAAACCTTGACTCTAGTATAAACATTTGACGCAGTGAATTATTTGATTCCGAGTTAAACTTAGTTGAAGTTAAAATAGAATGTAGAATAAACAAAATGTCGGCAGTTTTATAGGCAGGACTCCCCCACCTAGATTGAAATCTGTTCTTTTTTACAGTTTAACAAAACTGAATTGGCCGATAAATAGCGATTAGTAGCTTGCGAGCGATTTAGTAAAAAGAGCTCATCTAATCTAGCTCAGTCTCGATCAATTCATATCTTTAGCTCAGTTTATCATCGCGAGCTAGAGCGAGTCGGTGCGCGACGTGTCGTATAGAAAAAGAGAATACATATTGATTTAGCTCTCTAGCTCTACGTACGTATTCATTCAAATTTCGAGCTTTATAAAGAGCTAAATTTCTTATGGCTACCGAAAAAAAATTGACAGAACCAGCATCTATGCTGTGTTTCGTAAAGAGATTGAGTGTACCGTAGGCTCAATCCAGGATGGTGGCAAACCTGGTATTGCAGGTGTCTATGTGCGGTAGCAAACGCTGTCCATCAGGTGGACCGTCAGTTCATTTTATAACATCAAAAATTTACAGGTTCCTTCCCTTCAAACCAAAGATCGAAAGGCTCGATATTTTTATTGCAATGATAAAGTTTTTATCCATTGATATATCAACGCTCCCTGCCAATTTGCCAACGCTAGATAACATTCTTATAATTCTATTTTTCACTATATTACTGTCTTATAGCTCTTTCTTCTACTCGTAACCCAAGATGATAGGTAGTCTGATTTCATTATGCACAGAAATTCAATTTCAAACAAGCTGCAGTTTTCTTAGAAATCTTGAAGTCGCTATTTGGTTTGATCTATTGAAAAAGTCCATATTTATAAACAAGATTCGAATATAATTTATTTGCCAGAAATTCAGTTTATCTTACGTTTACTTGTGAGAACTTAGAGATGAGGGATTTAGATTCAAATACATCCAAGTTATTAATAAAACAGACGGTGTTAAGGTCTACTTGTTCTGATACTCATGTATAAGGGAATGATTTTTGTTTCAAATTTAGTCTTCTATAATACTATCTCTCTCTCTCTCTCTCTACTATCCTCTAGAATACTAATAAATGTTCGGAATGTTGGTTAAGATGACGGGTAGGGCACACTAGCAACGTCAGTCACTTAAGATTCTAAACCGGATCTATTTTGAATAATTTCGGTAAACTCTTATACGATTTATTAAATAACCATGCACTCATTCACGCTTAGGTTTTGGCGGTAATCAGATCTTCTTCGTAAACTCAAAACTCAAACTTGTAGAACATAAATATTAGGAGACTAATTAATATCATCATGAGCAACCGACACTCGTCCACTGCTGGACATAGGTCTCCCCTAATGCATGCCACTGCTCCCGATTTGCGGCCACTCTCATCCAGCCCACACCAGCCAGCCTTCGAATGTCATCATCCCATCTTGTTGCAGGGCATCCTACACTACGCTTACCGAGTCGCGGTCTCCACTCAAGGACTTTATGGCTCCAACGGCTGTCAGTTCTGCGGCTAATATGGCCAGCCAACTGCCACTTCAGTTTGCTAATTCGGTGGGCTATGTCGGTGACTCTGGTTTTCTGTCGGATTACATCATTTCTGATGCGGTCCTTCAGAGATACTTCGAGCATAGCTAATTAATATACTTTGGACAACACGCGATTTTTGCTGTGCCAGTTAATGTGGTGTGTGGCAGACGAGCAGACGGATCGCCTGATGGTAAGCGATTGCCGCCGCCCATAGACACCCGCGACACCAGTGGAATCACAAGTGCCCTGCCAACCTTTAAACCTCCCTTCCTCCGAATTGGGCCTACGATACCCTCACTCACGCAGCGAAACACAGTACAGTGCTGCTTCACGCCGGTTTTCTTGTGAATGTAGTGTGTCATAATCATAAATCATTTATTTGCACAAAACATGGTGTATACAGTTATGTCATAAAATCGGTGAAATGTGCTCATGTTTCACTTATAAGATAGCAAATAATTAAAATGTCAGTTATTGAATAAAATCAAAATAATATGTCGGCGTGACCTCACTGACATTTTATTTGGTGGCAGACTGGAGGTTCACGGCGTCGTCTGCTACTTGAATGAATGTGAATCTTCGGATGGGTATCCGTATCTCCTTTAGTGGCAGTGAAAATAAGAGGGTATCCGAAGATTCACATTCATTCACCCGTTTGGTACGGTTGGGACGACCCGTTTGGAACAGTGGTAGTGAACGCTGACTTTGGTCCAAGGGTTGCGGGTTCGATCCCCGCACAGTACAAATATTTGTGTGCATAAACATGTCTATTTGTATTCGTCTGGCTGTTTCTATATATATTTGTAATCCCACTGTTGATTCTGATATCCGTAACACAGGTGCTTGAGCTACCTATCTCGGAGTCAGATCATTGTATGTGATGTTGTGAAATGTTTATTTATTTATTTTATTCAAGTAGCAGACGACGCCGTGCACCTCCAGTCTGCCTGTGACCACGGCCGTTGTAACGCGGTCGAAACGTCAAGCTGTGAGCATATGCTACTACGTATAAAAATAACCACGTTTTGTCCCGTGTACATTAATTATTTCTATAATGCAACAAGAAAGCTTAAAATCTTATATTATTAGGAGATTGTCATAATTAAAAAAAAGCCAATGCACTTGCAGAATTTATTGCTTTGGGTTGATGAAATCCACCTAGAAAGGCCGACCTCGGTTTCTTGCAATATCTGACTCTAAATAATTTTCTAGTAGCTTTCTGCAAAATGATAAAATTGAAGTCATAACGACAAATGGAAATGCTACACTAAAGTACAAACAAAAGCAGACGGAATTATTAATATTTTAATACTATGCACATTTTGAGCAGTATTCCGACGTCTTATTACGAGTCTTAGCTATGGCGGCATTTGTATTAAAGATTTTGCAAGCTCGTTAGCCTTCAAGTTTGTTTACCAAAAAGTGTCTTTTGTCCTTGTTCAAAGTTTTAAAATGTGCGAGTAATACGAGGAAAATCCAATATGAATAATGGCAGAGTAATTAATCATTCGAATAGACCTTTAACTTGACGCTATCGATTTAATATAGAATCGCTGTATTTCACGAAGTGAGTGATATCCGGAGGGGGGGAGGTGAATTCAATGTGAACTAGGGAGGCCACTGGTGTTATGAGTATCCATGGGCGTCGGAATTCACTTACAAGCAGGTGATGTGCCTGCTCGTCTGCCATCTATCACATAAAAGAAACATCTTTATGTTGGCCAATTGAGGCAACAATACAGGACATTAAAATACCACTTGTCGTAAAGCTGCCGTAGGTTACTGCCGCCGCTACCATCTGCCTCGCACGTCCTCATTGTGGAATCAACTTCCTGCTGTGGTCCCATTAAAAAGATATATTGTATAATTTTTATTGTAAACAGTGTATTTAAAAATACTGTGATATTTTTAAACAACGTGGAAAAGTAATTTCTTCTTAAACTTACTAGCTGAAGTTGCAAACTGTATAGTCTTATTTTTACTCTGGCGGACCGTTTTAAAAGTTTTATTTAGAGAGGAAAAAGTAGAAAACTGCTGTTAGACGTCTTCATTATGAGTTGTTACTTTCGACAACAACAATGTTACGCATAAGTTTGTACCTAATTGAAAGCAAAATAAACTTTTCATAATTTATATTCACTTCAAATATTTTTCTTTCAATATTATTTTACAGTGGACCCAAAACTGAGCCCTGCAGGACACCAACGTCTCCAGCTCCTTTCCAGAAACTATTAAAGTTAAAAAAATAATAACCAAATATCCCAATGCAGGTTCATAAATTATATCTAAACGCGTTGCCAAAACGCTAATATGTCAAAGTACAATCTACTGAATGGAATTTACAAGTTATGAAAATATCATCTCAAGCTTTTCTCAGGTCAATGAGCTGTCGTTTTAATCGGCCCGCCTTGTCGAGCTCGATGAGTGTGATGGTTTATAAACAGACGTATTTGAATCTTTCCACAATTAAACACTGGTCCTTTGCTCGCATCATTGCCCACGTTGACTTAATTATGTTCTCGTCACAGGTCTTATTGCTGTGGGAATAAGGCGTGTTTTTCTACAGTAAAATGTAGATAGTTCTCGTTTCTTGGGGATGTTGTAGCTTTCATAGGTTTTGTCCTTTCTAAACGACTTTAAGAAACGTTCAACAGGCAATAGGTATAATTTATAATTATAGTAATTTCATAAATTGATAAAGACGGTTTGATTATGATAATTATGCTATTGTTTTTATTTTTTCAAATGTGATAGGCAGCAGACGAGCAGACGGATCACCTAATGGTAAGCGATTGCCGCCGCCCATGGACACACCCGCGACACCAGTGGAGTCACAAGTGCGTTGCTAACCTTTGAACCCCTCTTTCCCCCGGATTTGGCCTCCAGTACCTCACTCACTCATCCTCACATTCATCAGTCCTCACTCAAGCAGCGAAATACAGTACTGCTTCACACCGGTTTTCTGTAAGGCCCGTGGTATCAATCCGGTCGAGCCGGCCCATTCATGCCGAAGCGTGGCTTCTCCCACGGTCAACATTTTGAATGTTTATTGGCCAAAACTCTTACAGGAAGAGGGTACAGCCTAAATGAACAAAAATAACATTTTGTTTCAAAACTCGTGGAAAGAAAAAATACCGCAAGATTCTTAGTAGATTCCGCAAGCAAATAAACCATCTCTTCATGGCCGTTGGCCAAATTAATGGATCAAAGCCTCCCCAATATTGGAGGGTAATTGATTTAAATGATCCCTGAACGTCGTTACGTCCCTCCAAGATGGGGTTAGTGTTGAGACATCGACTATCGATTAATCTATGACTTCAACCATAATCATTCATCTTGTCGATATATTGATATTGATTTTTTCACAATATCTTTGAAACATCATATATCAATATATTTGATACTATTGCCTAGTATTGTGAGCGAAAATTTTATTATACCTTGAGTATTGATGTTTCAAAGATATTGTGAAATGACGTCCTCATGAAAATGACGATACTTTATTCAACGTGTGATAATTATAATGAATCCGAACCAGTTAACTGTGTATACACCGGCAAAAAGCTTGTACTTGGTTTTTTTTAAAGACACTTAGAGTTATTTTCATTGCACACAACGTAATTTCATTTTATTCTATTCGTATTCGTTGGAATAATGGAAAACTCAAAAATTATGCTTGCATGAAATGTCGATTTTTAAAAAATTAGTACATACATTGTTCGGGTGGTCAGTAGTAGTTAGAGTTTTATCGATTTTACCATTGGCCATCAGATAGGCTGTGATTGGGTATTTGCAGACAGCTGCAAAAAATTACATAATATCGATAAGCTATCCATAGACATACGAATCAAAGGCATCCCTAGAAGGTGATGTTCTCCTAATGACGATATGCCCTGAATGTGATATTGATGGTTTAATTAGAAAATTATTGAATTTAGGTCTTCATTTAAGAAAAATGGTGAAAAAAAAACTCTCAGTTTGTGGCTACTTACTTGTTAAGATAATTAATCTTAATGTGTCGCTGTGATCCCGTTAGTCTGGTTCCCATATCAAAGGGTCGCTGTATTGTTATATCCAGACTAACCTAATCCTGGTTCACGTTCCAAGAATTTTCCATGTTTCGACGCGTGAATTTCCGTTGCGCGGACTTTAAACAAGCGCCCACGGCAATGAGAGGACTATGCCACGAAAATTAAATTTTAATAGTTTTGTTAACTTACCCCGGACGCAACATGGTAAGGATGATATTTGATAAGAATAATCTCTGGATCTTTACTAATCCTAAGACATGAAAACTGTTTTCTTATTGTTACAATAGAGCTTTGAGAACGAAATTGCCGTTTTTTTCTCGACACAACAATTTCTTCAATAAGTAAAAGTCACCATACTATAATTTTATTTAGATTTAAGAATATATTTTTAAGGTTAATGTCAAATAGAGATAAGATATTATTGAAATTTAATTAAAAAAAAAATTGAAAATTTCCCTTTTTTACTTGGCAGACTTGACGTTTTGTCAACAATGACTTTTTTTTATCAAAAAATATATTTTTTAATAAATTGTCACCCAATGGCAACCTACCGATGGACGTCGGTCGACTACGCGGCAGGTCCAAAAAAGATGGTGTGACGATTTCAATACATTATGTCTAAGAATGGTTGGTAAGGGCATTAAATAGGGAGGAAAGGAGAGACTTGGGGGAGGTCTTTTGACAGTGGGACTCTACAAACTAATATAAAACAAAAAAAAAACTGTCCTACACATTTCTAAACGTTGTCCATTAAAGCCCAGTTAATTATGGAGTAGTAGTTAAGTATGGTGTGAAGATTTCAATACATATGGCTAAGGATTGCAGGTAAGGGCATTGGATAGGGAGGAAAGGAGAGACTTGGGGGAGGCCTTTTGACAGTGGGACTCTACAGACTAATATAAAAGAAAAAAAACTGTTCTACACATTCCTAAGCGTTGTCCATTAAAGCACAGTTAATGATGGAGTAGTAGCATTAATAGTTACTGTGCAAATTGAAAAAATGTTAGAATGGAAAACATAAGAAAATCTTCTAAGAAAATCGCCATATAGACATCATACAGAACCGCAATTTCACACTCTTACTAACCCCTAATATTATACGAATATATTCCTTACTCCAACCAAATAAATATCCAAAATTATACCCCTTTTTGTAGCCACTACTGTAAGTGTTTATTAGTTATCGATTTCCGAAGGCGGCTCTATGCGTATCAGACGAAAGTTTTGGCAGCCATCGACTAGTTGGACAGTTGGCCAGATTTTCTCGTTCGATAAAATATAATTTAGCATTGACACCATTAGTGGTCCGATGAAACAATATAGATCTAACAACTACTTTAATAAAGAGTAGCCATTGGCAAAAAAAAAGATTTTATTTATTTAGTACAATCACATGATACATATCAATACAATAGCAGAATACATACTAATTAAAGTCACAGTTCTGATATGCACCAAAATAACGGCGTACATACACTTATGAATATTTATTTACATAGCTTAATTACCTTTATAAAAACCCTAAGTAAGATTTCAGACGGGTGATGTAGTAAATAAAAATGTTAAGTTCTAAAAATAAAGCATTGAACGTTCTTCGCTACGGGTGAGCAAGTGGGTAGCCTAATCGATTTCAGTCGAAGTCACAGTCACTCAATAAAACGATCGACCTACGATTTCTGCCGAGTAAGCATGTCTAAGTAAGTTGTTCATCCGGCATCTCAATCGACACTCAAAAGCAGTGTTGATTAAAAACGATCTAATCATTCGTATTAATTATTAAGATGTTGATTATTTTGTTGATTCTTCTCGGTGGATAACGATATTCTGAATCATTCATTTCATTTTCGACACTGTACACCGAATCGGAAACTAAAAACCACTAAACTATGATTTTTAATTAAGTAAACTAAACTGAAATGTGTCATTCCCATATTTGTTCAATTTGGTGTTTACAGTGAAGTGACCCTAATAAAAAGAATGGTTGAATACAATCCAAATCAAATCCTTTTTAACACTGGTATTGTGTGTCGAGTGAGTTGTCTCGTGACAACTTGCTTGGACCTAATAGAGTCGTAAAACCTGCAATTTTCCGTCTATAAAACATAAAACACTTGTGTTTTATTGAGTGACTGTGACTTTGACTGACTTCGCCTGTTGACTACAACTAGTGCGGATAAAGAATGGGATCAGAAATGGCGGCGCATCTATTCACTTCTCGCTCGCACACTATTTGCGTCTATACTCGCACCCCACGAGTAGGTAGTACCTACTTATTCTCAATGAGTTACTTGACATTGGCGAATGATCTTTGGGTAGAACCATATTAAAAAAATACTATTGAGATATGCAAAGTGTCAAAATGTATGCAGTTTAGTTCGCATCAGTTTAGTTTGTTTTTCGCATAGTTAAAAATCTGAGTATAGATGCTAATTCATCCCTTGAATTGGCTAATAAATAGCCAAGTGAGATCAATTATCGATCGGCAGAGAACCAAAGTCATCGACATTGCTCACCGGATTAGCAAGCTTAAGTGGCAGTGGGCTGGCCATATTAGCCGCAGAACCGACAACCGATGGGGTAAACGAGTTCTAGAGTGGAGACCGCGTCTTGGCAAACGTAATGTAGGGCGCCCTCTGGCTAGGTGGGGGGACGATCTGCGCAGGATGGCTGGCAAGAGCTGGATGCGAGAAGCCATGGATAGATCACAGTGGCGAACAATTGGAGAGGCCTACGTCCAGCACTGAACTGCGTGATGAGATCGATTATGCTGAAAAGGTACCCTTATTTTGAGAGCCCGGAGTACACGTAATTATAATGAAGCGACTGCCGTCAGACCAACTACAACCATTTAACAGACTACCTGAATAATGGTTACACGCGTCAGAAACTATCCGAAACGTGCAAGTTTCCTGACAATGTTTTTTTTTCATCAATGAACGAATCAAACGAGCAAGCGAGTCACCTGATGTTAAGTGACAACCGCCGCGCATGGACATCAGCCACACCAGAGGGAGTTAAGATGTGTTGCCGACTTTTTAGGAAGGTACAGGCTCGTTTCTTGAAGATTTCAATGTCGTACTGGTTCGGAAATAACGCAGCGGAAAGTTGATTCCACAATGAGGAGGTGCGTGGCAAAAAATAACGTGTAAACTGCACGGCCGTGTAGGTCCCCAGCAAAGTAGAATAGGCCACCCTCACTCTTACCGAGGTATCGTAAAAGGCGACTAAGGTAAAGCTGCTGGCATGATCATCAGCACCCAGAGAAGGCAAACTCTGCATTTATATCAAAACCCTCGCCAACCCGTCTGCCAAGCGTGGTGAGTATGGCAATTACCCCTCATGTGATTGAGGGAGGCCTGTGCCCCAGCAATGGGGACTTAGATGGGCTGATGATGATGAAACTGCACGGTGGTGGACCTCCACCCATCCACATGGTACGGGATAGAATCCTAGTTTACGGCGTGTAGTACGGCGGTTAAATTCAGCAGTGGGTATTAACTCAAACAACTCCTTGGAACGCTCGGTCGGAACAGTCACAACTCCTCGGTTTTCACTCACGTCTTTTTTTTACATTATGGCAGACAAATGAGCAGACGGCTCACCTGATGGTAAGTGATTACCGCCGCCCATGGACATCTGCGACACACGGGGCATCACAGATGCGTTGCCGGCTTCCAAGCTATGGTAGGAATACGGACATAAGTTTAGAAAATGAATCCAAACCACACCCGTATAGAAGTTCATCTAAGCTACCATCGCTCCTTTTCTGATATTTACTAAATTAAATCATTCGCTACAGTCAACAGCAAAAGTTAATGCACACTTTTCGCAGCTAGTGACTCTTATGCTCCTCGGAATAAGAACTACAAACTGCGTAATATGTGCAGCTACTTCTGCTGTTGACTGTACTACTAGTAATAGCATACAATTGCGTCACATTTACTATGAATTTAAAAAATCGAAAAACACAACTACAAAGCTTTGTTTACATGTGCCAGTATTTCGTTTCCACATTTTTACTGAATCGCAATTTAATTGCTTTATTTACTTTTAAATGTATGGACAGTGGATTTGTCAGATCTAAAAATAGGTTTGCAGACAGTGTAAACACTCACAAATGCTTTTTATAAATCCACCTCATACTGTTTGTTTTTATTACTGTTTGATGAAAGTTAAACACAATGAAATCATTTGACCTTTTTCAGCCAATGACGTATGATTTAGACACCTTACAAGCTAACAGAAATCAATAAAGATTATATTACAATCATGTAAATAGGTCGCATTTTCATAAATCACACATAATTTATCCACAATAAAAAAGGCAGAAGAATTGTACAGCAGAATCGAGTACAAACCCAGAGTTGAATATCAATGAAACTTTCAAACTTAGCACGAAATCATTTATTTTATGGTCACCAGTTGCTTTAGTAAAAAAGTAAAAACGAAACGTGCAAATTCTTGTGCGATGCACGCTACGCGCAGCGCCATCTCTTGAGATGCCGCGGAACTAATATTACAATGGCGCGTATTGTCTATTTCTATGCAATTATTTTTATGTATTTAACTTTATTTATTTTAATTAGTTCATTTATTTATGCGATTTAACTTGACGTATTGAATCATTTCTGAGTAATTAGGCATTAAGAATACAATACGGGCGCAGTTGTAATTGTTTGACAAACACTTGTCAAACGATACATAACGATACAACTGCGCCAGTGGGAGAGCCATGCTTCGGCATGAATGGGCCGGCTCGACCTGAGTGATACCACGGACTCATCGAAAACCGGCGGAAAGCAGCATTGTGCTCTGTTTCGCTGCGTGAGTGAGGGTACCGGAGGCCCGGGGAGAGGGGGGTATGACGGTTGGCAGCGCATTTTTGACACCACTGGTGTCGCAGGTGTCCATCGGCAGCGGCAATCGCTTACCATCAGGTGATCCGTCTGCCACCTATCACATAAAAAAGACAACACCAAGAACCACTGAAATATTAGTTAAGGTCGTCGAAAAAAAACAATATCTTATAACTTAAAAATAAAAACTAAGTAAGTATGTAATAAAAACCTCACTGTGAGTACCTCTTCACCCTCAATGCCTCCAGAGGGCATTGTTGAAATCCTGATTTATGAGTTTCAGCTTTTACGGCTGTGAACTGATTCCTTTTTTCAGGTGCTAATGCCTTCTCGGTTTCAGCTCATTGTTAGGAATCGCGAGTCACGTTTCAGTCGAGATGTGATGGGTTTTTGGTAACGACAGTCCATTCTTATTGAGAAGGAGACGCTTATTGTCACGTAGCTTAGGGCGCATTTACATGGGGACTCACACACCCAACCCGGAGGCCTCACATTACCCGTCCCGGACGGGTGTGTATAAGGCACAGGACACATAAAAGAGGCGTAGAAGTGCGGGCGACGCGCGGCGTGGCGCTGGAGTGCAGTTAAGGTGACGGGTAGGGTACACTAGCGGCGCCAATTGATTTTAATTTGTAGCTACTAAACGGGATCTATTTTAAACAATTTCGGGGTTACAACCTCTCGGCAAACACTTATACTATTTATAAAATAACCATCCAAAAATGTTGGGTCCAAAAGCGGCCACTTTTGGCGTGAATATTTTTTCGCGTACATTTAAATTGTTAGCATCTAAACCAGATATCTTTTTAACACTTTCGAAGTACGAGCATCTCAAAAAAACTTATACTATTTATTCAATAATTATAATTATTTATCATAGTTATATTATTAAATTATTTATTTATTATATGTATTCCCTCCTTCCTACAATATGAATTCCTTGCGAACGAAGCGTGAAGAGACATCTCGCGGGCCAGTATGGAGGTCCCAACGGAGGTGATGCCTTGACATCGCTCCCACTGTAATTGCAACTTGGGTTCTTCTCTTGCTTACCATCAGGCTGAGGAGAGCCAACATACGGTGCCTCTATAAAAAAACAACTTTTTCGTCTGCTTCCTATTCGGAATATGAATTACCGCCAAAAACGGCCACGACTTATGGCGTTAATCTAAATTTTGAGTGCAAGAACAGACACAAAGGGGGGGATACAAGACCTCCAAATTCCAGACTCCGGGCTGACACTAAGAATTTCCAACAAAAACTTAGATACAAATTTTTGGCTTGACCCGGGCTCTTTAAAGCGACGGCTGCACAATGGCATTATACTAATGAGCCAAATTTAAAAAAATACTAACCAGTTGTATTTTCTATATCTCTGCTTATTTTAATTTTGTATAGTAACTATTAATGCCAGTATTCCATAATTAACTGTGCTTTTATGGACAACACAACGTTTGGGAGCGTATAGGACGTTTTTTAGCAAAAAAAAATAATTAAAAAGTTATAATTAATAAAAATATTTTTTATTCAATTCCGCCAAGTAAAAAAGGGTAATTTTCAAGATTTTTTTACATAAAAAAATGTTGTTTTTTGCATCACAAGTACAATAATATCTGATCTCTATTTAATGTAAACCTTAAAATATAGTCTTAAATCAAAATAAAATTATTGTATGGTGACTTTTTGTTTATTCAAGGACCTTGACTCTTATTTTGTCTAGAAAAAAAAAGGCAATTTCATAGGTCCCACCTACTATTAATAAAGATTAATAAAAAGACCTTCTATTAGTTAATAATTAAGGAATATTTTCCCTTGCCTCGATATATTTCCTAATGAGCCTACCAACACAGCTTCTAACAAGCTCGTTAGTCAAACGTAACAAAGACAAGTAACAAGAAATCTTTGAGACAATCCCCTGACGAACCCAAGCGAACAAATAGGGGACCGGGCGCTGTCTAACGTTTATTGAAGTATTTCGCTGCATTTTTACACCACTATGCAAAGCCCAAAATGAATGGTTATGGTTTTAACAGTCTAAGGGTGTTCCTGATCTCACATCAAAAAAAAAAATCACAAAAAAGTTTCATTCTGAAGCCATTTTCTTTCATAGGTACAAATAAAAAAACACTGTAATGTGAAGGAGTTGACACACTGAGCCTTGAGCGAACGCAGTCACATTCAAACTTCGCGCTCTACTATGTTCGTATTTAAGGTGTAGGGCACACTAACGATGCCAATTGATTTTAATTGTTAGCAACTAAACCGGATATTTTTTTAACAATTTCGAGACTACGATCTCTCGGAGAACACTTTTACTATTTATTTCATATTTATTTTGTACTCGTAATTTGAATTACCGCCAAAAAACGGCCAATTATGGCGTTAATTCAAATTTCGAGTGCAAAAACAGACATTAAAATAGGTAAAAAAAAATTGTCAGCCTTAAACAAATTTTTCCATGAATATGACAAGATCGGAATCTGTGACGTCTCCAAGAAAGAATCCGAAATGATGCTTGAATATTAAAAAGGTCTCGACTTTGTTCGCAATATTCCTGATACTCGTTTCAGATATAGATTACCTATTCAGATTGTCGAAGATAGCTTTTTTTTTACCGTAGCAGAGCCACGCTTCGGCATAAATGGGCGTGCTCGACCGGAGTGATACCACGGCATCTCAGAAAACCAGCGTCTGTGCTGTGTTTCGATGAGCGAGTGAGGGCGTCAAAGGGCCAATTCAGGAGAAAAAGGCGGTTTTAATGTTGGCGGCAGCAATCTTTCCACCAGGTGATGCGTCTGCTTGTCTGCCACTTATTAGGCAAAAAAAATATTGATACGCTTCCGTGACGTAGTGGCTAGTGGGTCGCAGTCATAGATTAAATTATTTTGATTTAATCTAAGGTCGCAGTACAATATATTGACATTCCGAATCCATCTTCCTCGTATGAATCTCTAAAGAAATACATTTATTAATTTATTAATAATTATCACAACATCGCATACATTGACGAAGGTGACGAGTAGGGCACACTAGCGACGCCAATCGATTTTAATTTTTAGATCCTCTCCTGCTGTGCCATGTTATTGTGGGTTCCTCCAGTATTTGTGTTGCCTAGTAATTTTCAGGCTGACTGTACCAGCCCACGGGAATGAAATATCGCGAGGAAGTTTTAAAAGATAGAGTGAGTAGAGAGGAAAGAAAGGCGAAATGATAAGTTTAATTTAAACGTGAGAATAGAGTGTATATTTATGTTACGTATTTGCGAAATATGTAATTTACAAAAGCAAATGTAAACATAAAATAATTAGTCAAAAGTGAAGTGACGGAAAAAATTAAATAAAAATAATCTTCTAAAATATTTTCGGCCAGTGCTGCAAGGAAGCCGCAAAGCGCGCCCTTACATTATAAACATATATCTTTCCTCGCGTAATACATAGAAAGACGGTAACCTGTCCTCCCTGGACAGCCCACAGCTTGGATCGGATCACGCTGCTCACTCGGATTATACAGCTCATTCGGCTCATTCGGCTCACTTGGATCATTAACTCATTCGGCTCATTTGAGTCGAATGTTACATTCGGAAAGAACATTAGAAATTCGGAACAGTGCAAGAGTATAATTTGGCTGAGTCGGATTACTGAGTCGTTTCAGTAAAGGGTTACACATACACGGAAAGCGCTTTAAGCCGTTGGTCCGAGGTCTGACCTGTGAATTTGGATGCAACCGGAAAAAACACGCTGTAATGATAGAGAGTGGAGTTCTGTGCACAATTTTTTTCATCTTCTGTTACACATATTTCTAACCATTTTGTATAACATCGAATTCCATTAGCTCAAATATATTCAATCCATTTTTACATGCAACCCCATTTGTTTATTTCTATTTGAGTTGGTATACGCACCAGCACACAATGACAATGAATAGTGGATACAAATGACGCCGCTCAAAATGTGTGGCACATCGTTCGTAATATTTTCAGAATTGATGGACAGAATATTTTAGTCGTTTGTAAATATTTTCAGCTCGTAGGTACATTTGGACACAGATGGTTGTGGCGTGGGATATCCATTTGGTAGAGTCCAAATCGTTATCACACGTCACAGTTTTGGTCTTGGAAGTATTGTATAGTGACTGCCTCAGTGGCGCAGTGGCTAGAAGGTTTGAGGCCCTAGGTTCAATGCCCGTGGATTCCTGTGAATATGTACCTGAGTTTTTCAGTCAAGATATTTTCAGTGTCAGCCCCGAATCCTTGGAGTTAGAGGTCTATATCCCCGTGTCTCGGAAAGGATGTTTAGCAGTTGGTCCTGCGCCCAATCTATCACTGAGAATGAGAAGTGTGTCCTATTTTTTTTTCTGATTGGTAATCAAATGACCTCTCAAAATCACCTAAATTCAGTAAAGCTTTTGACCGCGTTTCCCATAAAATATTACTTAATAAACTTACAGCTTATGGCTTCAGTGAACTTTTAGTGCGATGGTTGAGCTCATATCTGACAAATCGGTTCTTCTTCACTGTTGTTAATGGTTTTCGCTCACAGTTTAAAAGTATCACCTCGGGTGTGCCTCAAGGATCCCACCTCGGACCAACTCTGTTCAACATCTTTGTGAACGATTTACCCGGTTGTCTACTGTTTTCGGCACCTTTCATGTACGCAGATGACCTTAAAATTTGCAGAGTGATTGAATCGGTAGAGGATACTCTTTTGCTTCAGTCCGATCTGGACAGAATCATTGAATTGTGTCGTGTTAATGATATGGCCCTTAATTCATCTAAATGCTTCGTTAAGAAATTTACTCGGAAAAATAGAAATCCCCTTTGAGTATCACTTAAATAACGGTATTTTAAAAGAAAAAAATAGCATGCGTGATCTGGACACCCAGATCAAATGTTAATTTTCTGTCGAAAACTGTGTAAAAAATTAACATTTATGCCGCACATAGAAAATGTGATAAACCGAGCATCGAGAATGTTGGGATTTGTACTCCGCACAATCAAAGGGTTTCCAAATCATAAGACAAATATTTTGATTTCCTATCGTCTTGTCCGAAGTATTTTGGAATATGGTAGTGTAGTTTGGAGGTCACTCTACTCTGTTAGCTTAAAATTTCTCCAAGATGTCACGATTCAGAAATCACATAAATAGACTTTCCCATAACGCTCCATACAAACAGCGGCGAATTGCGGCGGCATCTTCCATTCTCCAACCTTGGAATCAAGTATTTTGTATCGGCGCCATAAATGGAAAAAAACGTTTTGTTCAAAATATCCTTAAAGAAATGCCATTCTTGCGGGTCGCAGGCGTTTTCAAAGCGTCACGTAGTGACCACGTCGCGTCGCGCAGCGTTCATGCCGCGTATGCGCAACGGATTCGCCGCCGGATTCTGCGTGGCCGCCACATCTAAATAATGGCGTTCAGACTTATCTCCACGGCAAATCCGTCACGTATCCTACTTACTATCCACACGCGTCGTATTCGCTCGCGAGCGAAAACGCTCGCAATTCGCCAGTGTGGCATCTCCCTTAAATCGTAATAATTTTGAAATTCACGATGGCAATTCTTACCCTAATTATGAACCTTGCTTTACTTTATGTTTTAAAAGAGTTTCTTTGCCAGGTCATAAAAGATAAAAAATCTAAATTAATCTAAAGCTTTAAATCAAATTTTCTACATATTCTTGTTGTTGATAGACAATTCTCTTTATTGCACAACATACAAAACCTAAAAGCTAGGTGTACAGAAATACAATGTACAATTTTGGCAGTCTTGATCTGTTCAATCTGATCTGTCAAACTGTACTCCACTCTGTGGGTTTCTTTAACGATTTTATAATTTCAGCAAATATTGCGTCACGATATTTACGACGCAGCTGTCCGAGAGCCCTTTGGTTTACGATATTTCACATTTCGCTTTGTGGGGCAACATAAAAATCGGGAACCACTGCGGTACCTTTTTCTTTGATTTATATTAAAAATAATCAATATTACTAACTCCACATACACACTAGATGGGAAAGTTATATCAAAGGTTGACAAAGTTACTAGATCTTGGTGTTATCATGGACAGTACGTTAATGCTTAATTATCACATTGGTCATCGATACCATAATTAAAAAATCTGCTCAAATGCTGGGCTTTCTATAACGAAATTTACAAGGGTTTCAACAAAGGGAAACCATAATGATTCTTTACAACAGCCTCGTCCCTAGCTACCTGGTGTTTGCATCAGTAGCTAGGAAACCCGGTGTACGCTAACTCTTTGCAAAGAATTGAATCTATCCAACGAGCTTTCACAAGACCCCTTGCATATGTTTCTTCAGGCATATACCACATTTCCATATCAAATACGACTGTTTTTCTTTGTCATGTCATCGCTTAAGAACCGTCGCACAGTCTCAGATTTAATGATTTTGCACATAGTTCTTAATAACAAAATATCTTGTCCCGACCTGTTTGCCCCAGTTAACCTGACTGTTCTTCGCCGATATCCCCGAATGTCCCTAACCCAATTGTTCACCCTATCGCCCTACATCCTACAGAACCAACCTCAGTCACCATCGCCTCATGGCTAGGATTTGCAATACTATCAAAAACTTAAATAAGAAATCAGGATACATTGGATATTTTTAATTTATCTTAAAAAATTTCTTCAAAATTCACTGTCGCGGCTGCTTGGCCCCCTCGACTCCCACATTAATTTAATTAAAAAACACAAGATGTCTTATTATTGGTAATAATTTATTTATTTATTTATTTATTTATTTAGGTTCACCAACAGCACATCATACAAAATGATTAGATAGATAGATATACTTTATTGCACAAGATCCACATCTTAAGCATTACAGATATTTTGTGTACAATTTCGGCGGTCTTATCGCTGAAAGCGATTTCTACCAGACAACCTTCGGTTAAAGGACACTTTCATAACTTAGGTATTATGAGACTTTATTTCTTATGGTTATATGTTGTCTACTTTTTATAAGAATGTTTGAATTTAAATAAATGCTTGTAAAGGCTTAAATATGTATCCCCAATAGACAAGTGACTTGACATACAAACAAACATTTATGTAGGTAGCTACATAAATTTTTGTTTGTATGTCAAGCTGTAAGCATTCTTAATAAATATATGTTTTATCTAGCGACCATCATAAATCCTCAGTTTTATCACTAGTGATATAGGTACCTAGGAACCTACTATCGCCAACTGTTACAGAATGAAATATAGTTTCACCGTGTGGCAGCATGAAAGTGGCCGGCTCGACCGGTGTAATACCACGGCCTCACAGAAAACCACCGTGGAGTAGCGCCTGCATTATGTTCCGCTTAGTGAGTGAGGGCACCGGAGGCCCCTGGAAAAAGTTGCTAGCGCACATGTTCCTCCGTAATCCACCTGCTTGCTTGCCACATAATAAGCGGTATTCATCATCAGCCTATTTAAGTCCCCACTGCTGGGGCACGGGCCTCCCTCAATCACATGAGGGGTAATTGCCATACTCACCACGCTTGGCAGACGGGTTGGCGAGGGTTTTGATATAAATGCAGAGTTTTCCTTCTCTGGGTGCTGATGATCGTGCCAGCAGCTTTACCTTAGTCGCCTTTTACGACACCTCGGTAAGAGTGAGGGTGGCTTATTCTACTCTGCCGGGGACCACACGGCACTATTCATTAGAACCTTAAGTTTTTTACTTTTTGCTTGTTTTTACTTAACCGTCTAAAGTCTTGTTTACGCCCTCAACTGGAAGACACAAACAATGAAAATCATGTTATCCCGGCCGAGATGGAGCTTCCAAAATTAGTTTAGAGACCATTGCTTCGTCATCCTTGCGTCGTTTGTCCTCAGTGCTGAGGGTAGTGGTTTCGATGGGTAATTTTTACCCGGACTATCTTCCACCAGCTCACTCTATCCTATCCTCGGCCGCGTGGATCGCATCACAGACTGTGGTGTTTAAAGTTGAGCTGATTTGATCGGACCAGCTCATGGGGCTTTTGCCTCTAGGTCTTCTCACTCACCTTTCCCGTCAGGTGTAGCTTCTCAAGGTTGTCATCTTTCTGTCTGAAGACCAAAGCTTATGTAGTTTTTTTATTTAACAAATCATCCAACCGTTGTTCAATACTGTACAGTCAACTCCAAAATATGTATACACTTTAGGACGTTGTCACAATATATAATATACGAAAGTAAACCTCTACTTTCTTATAGGTAAGTTTTGTGACAAGGTCCTAAAGTGTATACATATTTTTGGAGTTGACTGTACACCGTCCTTTCGTTGTCCAAACTGCAATTTTTTTATCGTTTACCTCCCGAAAACCCACTAATTTATCTATCATGCTAAATGGAATTTATTCAAAGGTATACATACATACATATTTCACAACATCACATACATCGATCTCACTCCGAGATAGGTAGCTCAAGCACCTGTGTTACGGATATCAGAACCAACAGCATAAAAAAAATCAGCCGTTCCATAAAAAATAAAATATCCAGCCGGCAATTATATATGCTTTATATATACAACTGATTTTTATTCGCTTATTTTATACGCAAGCAGTATGGACACTACGAACAAACGCTCGATTACGCACGCACACTTTACACGGATTCTAAGGTCCTATCGGAGTACAATCATAGGAACTAAGTTCAGGAATAGGAACTTAATACAGAATACCAGCGTCAGGGTATCTCGACACCTCAACACATGCTGAGTAAGTGCCTTTTCGGTGTTAACTGTGTACTGTTATTTATAAGTTCTATGTTTTTTTTAAGTGATAAGTGGCAGACGAGCAGACGGACCACCTGATGGTAAGCGATGGCCTCCGCCCATGTATACCCGCGACACAAGTGCGCTGCCTACTTTTAAACCCCCCTGTCCCCCGGATTGGGCCTCCGGTACCCTCACTCACCCATCGAAATTCAGCACATTGCTGCTTCACGCCGGTTTTCTGTGAAGCCATGGTATCACTCCGGTCGAGCAAGCCTATACATGGTGAAGCGTGGGTCTCCCACTATTAAATTTCATTGTGATACACTGAATAAATATTTTTCATTATTTTCTCTTAAATGGCTGAACGTAGAAAATTAAAGCATGCATAACGTGTATATTTTTCTGTTCAAGATTGAAGAGTGTTTTCCTTTTGTAACAAAATCCTAATAGTATTCCTTTCATTATAGCCGCTCCAATACTCATATCCCAAAGATATACAATGTTAAAGCGATGCAATATAATTGTTCCCTCTCCGCATACTGAATCTATGTGCGTATTTCTACCATCAGCTCGGAAGAATTTAAGGAAAACATCGAAAGGGGAACATGTGCAATGACACACAAAAGCACATAAGACTACACAATTTGACCTCGAGACCGCCCTTATGTCCGGGGCATAAGCTTTATTATCGTACTGCAAGTGTATACCGTGATGTGTGTGTTGTAAGTTTCGGAAAGTTTCTGAAATGCGTCTCTATGCTTCTGTTGGCCTGGTTACCCTGTTAAGGGGATGCGAAGATCGGACGGCAGTCGTTTAATTGTAATTAATTACCAGACTCCCCAAATCCTGAATCAAAGTCTAACCAAGGGCACATTGGGCTCCAACGCAACCGAGCTTTACTTTTTTTTTATTTTGGCAAACAAACAGTCATTTATAAATACAGTAAAATAATGTTTTAGAAATTGATTAAGAAAAGACCTTAACAGTGCAAAATCAAACTTAATTTAAATATATGTATTTGTTTACAATGAGTTCCGTGGAAATTGATTTTTTCTTTACCTTAATGTCAAACACATACAGTTCAAGATCAATTTATTTTTTTAATTACACACCAAGATAAAGATAAAAAATTCTTTATTCAATTTAGGTCCGCACAAAACACTTATGAATGTCAAAATAGGTTCATAATATCTACCGCTGGTTTGGAATGTCGATGTCTACTGAGAAGACACCAGCAAAAAACTCAGTAGTTACTCTTTTCAAATATTGATGATGTTACAGAGTTTCAATTGATAAGAGAATAAATATACAATTATGAAAGTACAATAGACTACTATGAATAACAACTCAAAAAATTAATCAATTAACATGATAAAGAATCCTTATCATTAAATAGCCTTGTACACTATAGTAACCTTTCTTCATTAGGCAGGTTTTAATATGAGACTTAAACTTATCCAGTGATAGGTTAATGACATTTTGTGGTAGCTTATTAAATATCTTAATACTTAAGCCAACAAATAAACTACCGGTTTTATGAAGTCTGAGGAAGATAAGAAGAGAAAGACTCTAGCAAGGGCAAGGGTTAGAAGGCTACATCATTAGAAAATGACACGTTTCAATAAGTAGCGCAACCCAACAGAAAGTTTTTTTTTTTTATTGCTTATAGTAGGTAGACGAGCTTGCGGCCCATCTGATGGTAAACGGTAACCGCCGCTCATAGACATCAACAATGCCGGAGCACAGTCATGCCGCTGCCTACCGTGAGAGAAGAACTCTTTTCAAACCTCGTTTAAAAAAGGACATGTCATAGCGATCAGGGAACACCGCGGCTGGAAGGTCATTCCAGAGTTTGCATGAGCGCGGAAAAAAGGAGCGCTGGAAACGAAGAGTTCTGGAAGGGATTGGTTCCAGGTAGTATTGGTGAAGTTTGCCGCGGCGTCTAGTCGTGCGATTGTAGAATGGTGACCCTGGTATGATATTAAACAGCTCCAAAGAGCACTCTCCATGGAAGAGCCTATAGAAGAGGCAAAGAGAGCCAAAATCTCTTCGCGACTCCAACGACTCCAATTTGTCCGTGAGATCGGGATCCCCGACAATCCGGACAGCTCGTCTCTGCAAGTTTAATCAACCAAAACTGATGAAATCAATCTTGCCTGGTCATGCAAACATCTTGATGAATGAATATTCAACTTCACAAATAAAGTTCAAATCCTCTAACAGCAAACTAAAACTAACCCATCGAAGTAACTAACTCAATAACGCACTAACAACGTAAACTGAGCCCACATCCAATCAGTTTCCAAATCAAAGACGTATCTTAAAATACTATGGAAAGTCACTTCATCACTGAGATGCTGCAAATATTTAGAAACGGAATATAAATAATTATATATTTTTCATGTGATAGTTGGCAGAGAAGCAGACGGATCACCTGATGGAATGTCAATGTATAACCGCGACACCAGTGGAGTCATAAGTGCGCTGCCTGCCAACCTTTAAACTCCCTTTTCCCCCAGATTGGGCCTCCGGCACCCTCACTCATGCTGCGAAACTCAGCCGAGTGCTCCTATACGCCGGTTTTCTGTGAGGCCGTGGTATCACTCCGGGTTAGCCGTCCCATTCATGCCGGAGCGTGGCTTTCCCACGGTTAGTTTTTGTGATAGCATCTTTTTTTAAAAACTAATAACTAGACAAAAAAAGTATTGCAGTACATAGTCAACTTTGTTACTAAAAATTAATTTATATATTCTATAAAAAACGCCGTGTGGTCCCCGGCAGAGCAGAATAGGCCACCCTCACTCTTACCGAGGTGTCGTAAAAGGCGACTAAGGTAAAGCTGCTGGCATGATCATCAGCACCCAGAGAAGGAAAACTCTGCATTTATACCAAAACCCTCGCCAACCCGTCTGCCAAGCGTGGTGAGTATGGCAATTACCCCTCATGTGATTGAGGGAGGCCCGTGCCCCAGCTGTGGGGACTTAAATGGGCTGACGATGGTGATAATAATGAAATCAGGTATCAGAAGTACATGGTATCTTGGTGATTTCACATAGAGACAGTTAATCATGACATAAGCAAAGCACTCGTATAAAGACACACGTATTTAAATCAGTGTCAATAACAGTGTCTGATTAAAGACTAAAGGAGATTTTACCTACAACCGCTCATGCTCTTCGGCCCCTAATTTTATAAAAAAACATAATTATTCAATGTCATGTGTTTCTTTAAGTATATGACAACGAAAATAAGTTTATCCAACGCAGTATCGCGGTACCCCGTAGTGATAGGAGCCTAATTAACAACAGATCACAAGACCGCAAAATCCGACTAACTCAAAGAACTCCTATCTTTCATCCCCCACTATATCGGGATACTTTGAACCCTCGTCAGTGGAAAGGGATGATCGTATTTTGGGAAACTAGTTTTTTTCGCATAACAACACTTTTGTGAGAGGATCGTTGATCTGTCATTGAATACTTGGAATAAATTTGTTTAAGAAGTTAACAAAAATTTTAAGCAGTATAATTCAGTCTATTTTGCTAATGTGAAATGGAAGCTCTTACCTTCTTCTGGCTTCTTAGGAAAAATCCTAAAAAACTGAAGTTAAATTTCGTAAAGCGGATGTCCTTTTCCTTGCGTCGTTTGTCCTCAGTGCTGAGGGTCAGTGGTCTCGATGAGTATTTTCTCCTGGACTATCTTCCGCCAGCTCACTCTACCCTCGGCCGCGTGGATCGCATCACAGACTGTGGTGTTTAAGGTTGAGCTGATTTGATCGGACCAGCGCATGGAGCTTCTGCCTCTAGGCCTTCTTCCGCTCACCTTTCCCGTCAGAAATAGCTTCTCCAAATTGTCATCTGTCATCTCTCTTTCTGGTGATATGACTAAAGAACTCAAAGCTCCTTCGTAAGCGTGTGGTGCTGAGTCCCACAGGAATCTTGAGCTGGATTCGTATGGATTCATTAGTCCGATGCTCAGACCAATGGATTCCGAGCATCCTCCTCCAGCACCACATTCCAAAGCGGATGTAGATTTTTTTATGATATAGGTTGGCAGACGAGCCGAAGGATCACCTGATGGTAAGCGATTACCGACACCTGCAACACCTCTTCTTCATCTTAGCGTCTAATTCTCAGCTGCGTCCAAACCTGTCACTATGGAGCCCAGGGTACGCTTAGACCATGATTAAGGATTGAAGGGGTCTGGTTATTACAATGAAGCGGCTGCCGTCAGACCTTCACAACCCTTTAACTGGTGAACCAGACCAACTGGATCATGGTTACCACGTTTCAGAAACTTTTTCCCAAACGTACAGGTTTCCTCACGATGTTTTCCCTCACCACCGAGCAGATGGTAATGGTAGAAATACGCACATAGATTTGAGAAAACCATTGGTGCATGATCGGATTCGATCCTCGGCCACCTGCGTGGAAGGCGCGTTCGTAAACATTGAGCTACCATCGCTCGACACATGCAACACCAGTCGTCCTAATCGGAATAAGATACCTAATAATCTACTTCATCATCATCCTCATCATTTCAGCCAATAGACGTCCACTGCTGGACATACGCCTCCCCTAATGTTCTCCACACAGATTGGTCCTGTGCCGCCCGCATCCAATGGAGTCCACCTTGTGGGAGGCCTGCCATGGTTTTATGAATATCGATAAAAAATAGTGGAAGTACAAATTAAGTTTTTTTTTATGTGATAGGTGGCCATGGACACCCGCGACACCAGTGGAGTCACAGTGCGCTGCCAACTTTTAAACCGGATTGTGCCTCCGGTACCCTCACTCACGCAGCGAAACACAGCACAGTGCTGCTTCACGCTGGTTTTCTGTGAGACCGTGGTATCTCTCCGGTCGAGCCTGCCCATTCATGCCGAAGCGTGGCTCTCCACGGTCAAATGAAAGAATATCGATAGGAAACATAACTAGTATAAATAAAAATTATTTATTTATTTTACCTCCATACCGACCCACTAGCAACCAAAACGAAAAAGGACGTAAACAATAATAAATAAATCATTTATTTTCTCACCACATTATACAAGCACAAATCACAAGGTATACAATTGGACGTAAAGTACAAAGAAAGATGTTATTGCCTAATCTATTTCAGGTCATCAGGCCTCCCTATCACAAAATGGCGCCATTTCTGGCAGGAAATGCTGCGGATTAACGCATTAAGGTGACGGGTAGGGCACACTAGCGATGCCTATCGATTTTATTTTTTAGCTACTAAACCGGATCTATTTTAAACAATTCCGGGGTTACAATATCTCGGCAAACACTTATACTATTTATTAAATAACCATGCACAAAGTTGGGTCCGTTTTCGTACGCGAAAAATTGATTCACGCCAAAAGCGGCCACTTTTGGCGGTAATCCAAAATTCAAGTGCAAAAGACCAAAAGTTAACCATAAATATTAAATAAATAGTATAGGTATTTGCCTAAACCCCCACTTATCGCAATATTCATTAAACAATCTTTAAATTATTCTAAACAAACAATCCCAAGAAATGACATAAATTTATAATGTTTTGCTGAACATAAACTTTTAGTTAAAATGTCAGCCGGCATATCAGCTGTTGGCAAATACAGTACTTTAACAATCTTGTCTTTTACTAGATCACGACAAAAATGATATTTAATATCAATATGTTTTGTGCGTTTGTGAAAGACTGGGTTTGCACACAGCTTTTGTGCCCCCTGGTTATCATTGAACAGACTGATTGTGTACATCTTATTAGTTATTTCATACTGTAATCCCTTTAGATACATTGCTTCCCTGCATGCCTCTGATAGACCAACATACTCTGATTCAGTGCTAGAGAGGGCTACACATTTCTGTTTCCTACATTCCCATGATATTACACCATTACATAACATAAAACACATTCCAGTATATGATCTCCTATCTATTGAGTTAGAGGCCCAATCAGCATCCACATAGCCTGTTATTTCTGAATTACCTTCTTTACAGTATTTTATTCCATAACTTTTAGTCCTTTTTAAATATTTCAATACTCTTTTTGCATATTCCCAATGCTCTTTTGTATGGCAATTATTAAATTGACTTAAAAAACTTATAGAGTAACTAATGTCTGGCCTAGTTAATACCGAAAGGTACATCAAACTACCTATTAGTTGCTGATAGGGCACATGACTATTTACACCATATTGACCTTTATTTACATTAAGTTTCACCTCCATCGGAGTATCAGCAGTCTTACAATCACTTAAATTAAATTTATTCAAAAGTTGATCAATATAAGTTTCCTGACTCAGAGTCACATATTCTTTATCTCTATTGAAAGTTACATTCATTCCAAGACATACTTTAACTTGTCCTAAGTCCTTAATGCTAAACTGTTCAGATAAAATCTTTTTCAAGTTCTCAGTTTCAATTTTATCATTTGAAAATATAAAGAAGTCGTCAACATACACTGTTACAATGGTCTTACATTTGTTAATATCCTTTATATACATACATGGCTCTATTTTTGACCTCATGTAACCATTACTGATCAAACAATTGTCAACCTTTTTATTCCAAGCTCTAGAGGCTTGCTTGAGTCCATAAATGGCCTTTTTAAGTTTTAACACTTTACAAACTGCACTACTACTATTATAACATTCTGGCATTTTCATATAAATGGTTTCCTCTAAATCGCCATTTAAGAACGCAGTCTTCACATCTAGATGGCTAACATCTAAACCTAACTTTACAGACAATGCAAATAATAGTCTAAGAGTGGTGTGTCTCACCACAGGCGAAAATGTCTCTCTATAGTCTACACCATATTTTTGGGTGAAGCCCTTCGCGACCAGACGAGCACGGTAACGCACTTTATTCTCACCGTCATATTTTTTTCGTAAAACCCACTTGCACTGCACTATTGTACCTTTTACTGGTACATCCACAAGTTCCCACGCACTATTTTTCTCAAATGACCGTAACTCATCCTGTACTGCTGCTAGCCACTGTGCTTTCTCAGGACCTTCCAAGGCTTCTTGCAATGATATCTCACCCGTGAACATGTTGTCATCATCTATACAACCACTTGCAAATCCATATCTATCTGGCTGCTGCCTACGCCGAGGACCACTTGTTATGTTGGCATTATTGAGTATAATGGAGTCTTCACTGTCTGATGTACAAGACTCAGAGCTATCCAATGTATCATTTTCACAAGGTACATATAGTTCACCACTGTCATCTGCGTTCAAGCTCTCTGGTTGTTCCACTGAATCTTCCAGAAGTGTCGAATCCTGTTCCCCCACTGGAACCACACTCACTTCATCTGAACAATTTTCCTGTACCTCCAGAACATTCTCCGTCTCTATCTTCTCCAATACTATTACATCTCGACTGGTTGTGATGACATTAGACTTGGGGTTGTAAATCCTGTACCCTTTGACTTCATTGGAATACCCAACAAGAATACATTTATCTGACTTTCTGTCCCACTTTAATCTTTTTTGTTTTGGTACATGTACCATGACTGTACTACCGAAAACACGTAAATGACTTATGTCAGGCTTTCTGCCTGTCCATATCTCGAAAGGAGTTTTGTAATTTAAGGAAGTGGCCACAGTCCTGTTTTGTAAGTACACTGCAGTGTGTGTCGCCTCAGCCCAAAACCTTTTCTCGAGACCTGCGTCAAACAGCAAACACTTGGCTTTCTCAATTATGGTCCGGTTGAATCGTTCCGAGAGACCATTTTACTCAGGCGTATATGGGTTAGTTTTATGATGTACTATCCCATGTGACACCAAAAAAGTGTCAAATGCGTTGTTGCAGAATTCTGTCCCGTTGTCACTTCTCAAGATCTTTATGCTGCGATTAAGTTGATTTTCAACTTCTGCTTTATACTGTTGAAAGCATTTCAATGCTTCATCTTTAGTTTTTAAAAAATAGACATATGTCATACGACTGAAATCATCAATGAATAGCATAAAGTATCTAGAACCACCTATAGATTGGTTCTCCATTGGGCCACAGAGATCAGTGTGCACAATATGTAGCAACTCAGTACTTCTGCTACCTTCTTTGGGAAAGGGTAAGCGGCTCTGCTTCCCCTCACAACATGCAACACATGATGACTTTGATATGTCACTCTTACTATCAAGTGTCAATCCCTGCACAGCATCTTGCATTTTATTCAAATACTGGCTGTTGACATGGCCAAGACGTCGATGCCAAACTTCACTGGACACCATTACTGCAGCTGATGAACAATTTTCTGGCATCTTTAGTTTATACACCCCATTTAACAGACTTGCTGTAGCCACAAGTACTCCTGCTTGGTTGAAAACTTGACAGCCATAACTGTTAAATGAAACCTTGTTTCCTTGTGATATTAGTTGACTAACAGACAACAGATTAGTTATCAACTGGGGTACGCACAATACACCTTCCACTGTAATATCGTATTCACAGGCGTGCGTCTTCGTCGTAATCTGCACATCTCCAGTACATAATACCGGTACTTTATCTTTGTTTGCCACGACAATTTCCTTAACCTTAAGATCTCGCGACACATTTGACAACCATTCTTCGTTCGCGGTAAGGTGAACACTCGCCCCGGAGTCAATATACCAGTCTCTTTTGCAAAATTCACCATGCAAAAACACGGCGCTAAACGCATTACTCGTGGCACGTTCTGTTTTATTTGTATTCGACGAATTTTTACTCACAGATGTACACTGATTGCGGTAATGGCCGGTTTGTTTACATTTATAACATGTTATTGTTTTTGGTTTTGACTTTGACATCTGGGCGTTGTCTTTGGTCGCAGTGCTACCAACATTCCGGTTATTCTTGTAACTCGCAAAAGCGCCACTGGAATTATAAGCGCTGCTGTCGCCCCCGTTACCGCTTTCTTCCATGTCCAACAATTTGGTTTTAATGGCGTCGGCTGTCAATGGTATGCCGCAATGTTCGATCGCCATTATCATCGGGGAATATTTTTCGGTTAATCCCGCCAGCAAGAGCGATGCGACCCACTCGTCATTTATGTTAAAACCTGTACCACACAATTTTTGACTCGTTTCGATTATTTGTGTCACGTACGAAGTCATTGAAGCGCTATTTTCGAGTCTTATGGAAATCAAACTCCTCAATAAACTGATTCTCCTTGTAAATCCGGTGTCATCAAATAGGTTCTTCAATTTCTTCCACAACTCATGGGTCGTTTGTACACCTTTGATGTGCACGTACAGCGACGAATCTATTGTCAGAATCAGCTTTGCTTTGGTCTTTGCGTCACTTGCTGCTCCTATTTCTGCTGGTATCGTCTCAGACTTGATGCAATCAGACATTCCCTCCAGAACTAAGAAATTCTCAGCCGCAAAAGCCCACTCGCTGTAGTTTTCCCGCCCTTTCAATTTAGGCACACTGACAAGGTAGTTCGTCGTCATTTTCACAATTACAGCGTTAATCACAGTTAATCTCAATCTGCAAAGTCTTTTTCCACTATTTTCCACTAGGAATATCCAAGAAAATTGCGAGATAACTAAAGAATACTGGGCCCATAACCTCTAATAAATTAAACGCTTGAATCACAGACAAGGACTGACTTTTATTTCTTAAATACACATTGTACATGTAAAAAGTTAGATGGCGCTACTAGCATCAATATTGTCGATACAGATAAGAGAAAAATAACAGATTGTAACCCCGAAATTGTTTAAAATAGATCCGGTTTAGTAGCCAAAATTAAAATCAATTGGCGTCGCTAGTGTGCCCTACCCGTCACCTAAGTACGATGGCTATCACCCTCTGCGGTGAATGCTCAGTAGTATTCAGCAAAATATACCTACACCGTGCGTTTTTAAATACCGGAGAAAAATCTTCAGGACGTTATACAAGGAAGGGTAGAATCTGAAAAATAATTTTACTTTCCCATACAAAAGTGATCAGCTGATTGATGCAAATTATACAGAAAGGTATTATTTTTGTGATTCGACTCAATTTTCCTCAGTGAAAAATGTCTAGATAAGATAAAAAAAAGATTAAAAAATTCTTTATTCAATTTAGGTCCACACAGAACACTTATGAATGTCAAAATAGGTACATAATATCTACCGCTGGTTCGGAATGTCGATTTCTACTGAGAAGACACCAGCAAGAAACTCACTAGTTACTCTTTTCAAATATTGATGATGTTACAGAGTTTCAATTGAGAAGAGAAAAAAATACAATTATGAAGGTTAATAGAATAACAACTCAAAAGATTAATTAATTAACATGACCAATAATCATTATCATTTAAATAGTTCTGTACACTATAGTAACCTTTCTTCATTAGGCAGGTTTTGATATGAGACTTAAACTTATCCAGTGATGGGTTAATGACATTTTGTGGTATCTTATTAAATATCTTAATACTTAAGCCAACAAATGAATTACCAATTTTATGAAGTCTGAAAACCGGGACGGCAAGCCTATGTTTATTTCTAGTGTTAAGACTATGACTATCGGACTTTTTTGGAAAAGTGTGCAAGTTCTTACGTACATACATAATGCAGTCGAGGATAAATTGGAAAGCCACGGTTAAAATATTAATTTCTTTAAATATTTCTCTAAGTGAGTCACGTAATCTAAGGCTGTATATAGCGCGGATGGTCTGATTCGAAAAATCATGGTGCATAGAAAGATAATCTCAATACTCGGTCTTCTTATTCTTTAGCCATTTTCAACCTCTAGGGCATAATAGTAATAATAGTAATGATTCTCACAACATCTCCTACGTTGACCTGATTCCGTACTAAGTATAAAGTATAAAACTAAGTACTAAGTATAAAAATGCATAAGCACTTGTGTTACAGATATCAGACAACAGAGGAACACAAATATATACTTAAATACATATATTACACCCAGACACCGAACAAACACAAGTGTTCATCGCACGAATGTTTGTCCAGGGTGGGGATCGAACCCAAGACCTTTGGCGTAAGAGGCAGGGTCACTACCAATTGCGCCATCCGGTCAGTCAAATATACGCCTCCTTCAGTTTATGCCATTTTTGTCGATCTTGGGCGGTTTCTATCCACTTTGTTCCTGCCAGCCTTTTGATGTCGTCACACCAATGCATTTGGGGTCTTCCTCTAAAGCGTTTCTCGCGCCACGTTCTCCACTCTACCACTGCCTTGCACCACGAGCCATGTTTTCGGGCGACATGACCAGCCCACTCCCACTTCAACTTTAAGATCCGTTTTTCGCAACGTCGCTTACTTTGCTCTGCTCTCTGACCTTCTCATTTCTTCTACTATCTTTTAGTTTTACTCCTACCAGCCTCCTCTCAATTGCCCTTGAGTAACCTGCATTTATATCAAAATTTCACTAGGCCGTCTTCTGTACAGAGTAACAAGAGACAGTACACTACATCTGCTCTGAACTATAATTAAAAATAATAATATCCTCGAACTTCTGACGGCTGAATTTTATTAAATAATAATGTCCTCCTACCGATTACGGCTACGGCAGCCAATCTCAACGATCAGCCACGCAGGATATATTATAGTGCTCAAGTGTGTGCGCAAACACAAGTGCACTTTCTATTACCTTACCCTCATATTCCGATTGGATACTACTGTGACATGACTGGAGAGGGATCGAGTGCAGGACCAACAGCTTTACGTGCTTTCCGAGGTACGGGGGTAATTTCTTCCCGAAAACTCTAAGCATTTCCTACCGACAAGTTTGGTACAAATTTTTGGCCCGACCCATAAATCGAACCCGGGTCATCTTGCGCAGCCGTCGCTTTAAAGTGCGACCTAATAACCACTGCGCCACCGGGACATACAATGTAAGCGGTCTTATTGCTAATAAGCTTATATTTATGCTAAGAGATATTTTCTAAACTATAAAGCACCGCGTAGTCCCACACAATTTGTGAGCAAATACAGCTAAACACGAACAAAACCTTTCCGTAATTGTAATTTGCAAGAAATGAAATAAAAAAATATATTAATCTGTATTCAATTAAAACCATAATACAAGTAACATGAACGAATAAAACGTAGCTTGGGTTTCTGATCACAAAACCTGCATTGATTTAAAATCTATGCAGACTTGTCAAAAAAAATGCAAAAACCATCCCCTTCCTCCTTAAAAACCGCCCTGATCAGTGAGTCAGTTAGTGAGGCAGTCGTCATTTAGCTTTATCTATATAATACCTACATAAGATGAGACTTATAAACATAGCCCTGTGAGGGCATCGCAACATAACTGATATAATATTTTCCTCTTTGCTATTTAATTTTATTCATACTTTTAGGCTGATACCTCTTTAATAGTTACTTTCATAGCTAAGGACCGCATTATTGGACGCACTCTCAATTTATAGATCATTTATTTCAATCTTAGTTTATTTAAATTATTGTAAATGTATTAAAATTTTATAATTATTGTCTTCTAATCCCAATTAAAATTTTAGAAGTAGCGAATTCGCTATAATATTTAAAAATTAAATAAGTAAGCTAAATTTAGCTTATTTAATTTTTAAATATTGTTACTTATTTAAATAAATATAAAATTTAAAATTTAAAAAACCCCTGACGGCAGCCATCTTGGATTGATTTAAAGAACAAGACAGACACACACACACACACACACACACACACACACACACACACACACACACACACACACACACACACACACACACACACACACACACACACACAAACACACACACCACACACACCAAACTTATAACACCCCGTCATTTTTGCGTCGGGGGTTAAAAATCTGACATCAAAAGGCGCAATCCAAAATACAAGAATGAAGTTTTATCCCCCAGCCATTAAACAAACTTTTGAACGGCTCATAAACAGTTCTATAAAGTTACTATTAAAATAATTCTCAACAAACATCAGCTGACAGACATCAAAAACTTAACACACTTTTAATGCTGTCCCCCTAACGGTGACATAAAATATTGACCTCCATTTTTAAGACTATTCAATTTTATCGTTTACGACGGATAATGCCTATAAATTTGTCTAACGGCCGCACTCAGAGACGTCAAATTTACTTTAATGGCTCCTTAAGAAAAAAACATTGACCCTTATTTTAATTCGCATAAAGACTCTCAATAATTAAGTAAGTGAACATTTAGCGTAATTGCCATCTCTGAGTGCGGCAGTAAGAGGCCGTGCAAATTGCTAATATGTGTTTTTTATGTGATAGATGGCAGACGAGCAGACGGATATAAGGTGATCCGTCTGCTCGTAAGCGATTGCAGTCGCCCATGGACACCCGTGACACCATTGTAGTCACAAGTGCGCTGCCAACCTTTAAATCCCATTTTCCCCCGGATTGGGCCTCCGGTACCCTCACGCACGCAGCGAAGCACAGCACAGTGCTGCTTCACGCCGGTTTTCTGTGAGGCCGTGGTATTACTGGTCGAGCCGGCCCATTCATGCCGAAGCGTGTCTCTCCCACGGTCGATAAACACACGAGATCTTTGGTTATATTGTACTATTACATGCATAGATTCACAAACACACACGCACCACATTAAACATAGAACACTTTTCCTTATTGAACGCCCTGTTGGTCTAGTGGTTTAAGTACCGGGCCGTGATCTTGGGGTCCTGGGTTCCATTCCCGGGTCGAGTGAAAAGTATGTTTCGAAATTTTCTGACATAGCTCGGGTTTGTGATCACCAATTTGGCAAGCGTGGTGATTAAGCCTAATCCTATCATAGCAGCGATTACTTGATTTCTATGGAGGCCTTTGCCCTGTAGTGGGACAGATTATAGGCTGATACTTTTTACCCTTCCTTATTTGATTTGTTTTAGCTATTAAATGAGTCCCTCCCTCTATTTAAAATTAACGATATTTTACCAAAAAGAGGGTTCTAGATAGGATAAGAAAATTTACCGCCTCAAAAAAGGTTGAAGGGGTTAGTGTGTTCGTTAACCCCTTCATGAAACTTACGATTAAGCTACTTGGGTACCTTCGGGTCAGGTCAATGTATGTAATTTATATTATAGGTTGATGGAAAGTCGTATAACAATTAATATTGTTATTTATGATTTGCTTTTTCGGGTTTTGTGGCCAAATGGAAAACAATGGATCCTTTATAGATTCGTCATGTCTGTCTGTCTGTCTGTCTGTCCGTCTGTCCGTCCGTCAATATGTCGATCCGTCGGTATGTGACAGCCACTTTTTTCCGAAAGTATAAGAACTATTGAAACTTGGTAATTAGATGTATTTTGTTAACCGTATTACTACGAGTATTTTTGCACAAAAATTTAAAAAAAAAAAATGTTGGGGGGTTCCCATACTTAGAACTCTAATCTTTTTTTCATCAAACCCTTACGCGTGGGGTGGATAGATCTTTAAAAATTATATTGAGGTTTCGAATATATATTTTTTCTAACTTTGATACTTTGCGCAAGAGACCTTCCCAAAGTATAATGTGCCCCCCCCCCCCTTCATAAAAAATAGAATGTTATACGTTACCTTGAAATGTAACAACGAAAATTGGGTTAAACTAGATCTAGTAAATAGTTTCTTTTAAAACGTTAAAAAACCGTTAACCGCAATTTATCTTCCATATATCTTACTTGCTGATACGGAACCCTTCATGGGCGATTCCGACTCGCACTTGGCCTGTTTTATACATTATAGCGGACAAACGAGCTGACAATACACCTAATGATGATGATGATGGTAGATATCTAGTCCTGCGAGGTTATTGATGATTTATAAATAACCATGTATAATGTATGAGAACGCTTTTTTTAAACAGTAGCCAAAAGTTTCCTCTTACAAAGAAGACATTACATGTCCTTAAATAAAATATAAAACGAAAATCTTCGCAAACAAACCACGAGCGTAAAGTGCCTTTATATTTATGAAACCCTCCGGACATTTTCATGAAAAAAATCAAAGCCGAAATCTCTCCCAGCGGCCATGGATACACCGTAACGTTCAAAGATGTACCCAAAGTTTCGGCTGAGCCCGAACGTGCAGCCCAATTGACCGTGAAACCTATTATAAGTAGTGATGTCTATGCAAGACCATTAACCAAATTACCAAAATGTTTGGTCCCGAAGGGAAAATGCTTTGCGCAATGTCCCGTCAGGTCAGGGGACCAGGCGGATGTGTGGGACCCTACGACGCCCGCCGCTGTTGACTTAGAGCTACTGTCCACGGAGAGCAGCTTAATAGACGCGTCTTTATTCGTTATACGCAAGCGTACAGTAGATAGTTTACGCATCCATATAAAAACGAATACGCGTCTATGAAGCTACGCTCGGTGGACAGTAGCTCATACGCTACGTCTACGGTCACTCATCAGTCCGTTTCACCCCGCTTGCTGCCAATAACTTGGGTGGTCAAAATGGACAGACCTCTTCAAAAGGCAGAAATAGCACCCTCTCCTTCCACCAGAAGGCGCACCGGGGTGCAGTGCGCTATCTACCTCTGTAAGGTCTCATTATCCGGTACCCGCACACCTGCCGTCCAAGACCTTCCGGAAGAACCATTGCCCTGACGATTTACCAAATCCTGGATCAATTCCCAAAGGTGAGAAAGTCAGTTTTGGCTTCTGTGGCGTCACTCCAAAGTTACCTTTATTGTCAGAGCTTCACCGTGGAAAACATTTCATCACAGATTTAAAAGTTTGGCAGCTCTTATATCTGCTGTTCTTTTTACAACATGGATTCCTTCAAACAATGCGTGAGGAAGCATCTTCTGGGACAGTATGGCAGTGCCAACGGATACATTCTAATCGCTTCCGTTGTAACTGCAACGTGGGCTCTCCTTTTGCGTCTGAGGCGAGACCATGTACTGTGTGTCACTATAAAAAAAAAACTCCTATTTTTACCCAACTACGGCAAAGCAAAAGGAGGGTTATGATTTTGACAGGCTATGTATGTATGTATGTATGTTCATCTGTTTCCACGTAACTTCTAAACTAGTTATCATATTTGAACAAATGAGATGTTGTTAGAAGCGTCTTGATTGTCTTCTGGTTATAGGCAACATGACCTTATGTTAAATTTATTACAGCGCCCTTTAGGGGACTTAGAATAAGGAACTAAAGAAAAAAATTTGCTTGACGGTACCGTGTGGGGTATCAAATGAAAGAGTTTTTTAGCACATTTCAAATATGTAATTATATTTACATAACTAAAAATATGTTAAATAAAAATAAAGTTTAAAAACTAAAACCCGACTACCAAAAAACACGATCTAAAAAGTACAAAACAAGCCACTTTTTGTAGCAAAACAGATTCATTTTAATAATAAAATATAATCAATGTGGCATACGACCACGGCGATACGGCATAATCATTTCAGCAGAGACAATTTTCTTGTTTTGTACTTTTTAGATTGTGTTTTTTTGGTAGTCGGGTTTCAGTTTTTAAACTTTATTTTTATACGCTAAATATTGCCCTACCAATTATTTTTGCTGTTCGATTTTATTTACGTGATAGGTGTCTGAAGAGCAGACGGATTGCCTAATGTTGGCAGGATGACCATTCTAAGTTTATGCCTGATGGTAAACGATTGCCACCGCCCATAGGTCTATGGGTATCATATTCATCCTCATCAACATCATATTCGTTTCATAGCAACCCGTCAATATCCTTTTGGGCATCCATCTTATTCAAGTATTCATAACATTGGGATATGACTCCAAGACTGGCTTAACTTGGTCTTGCATTTCGGCAGCACTAGTGAATCAGATTTTTCCTTAAACATCCCGCAGGGTGAACTTTGATTTGGGCCGCGCTAACTTTTCTCTGAAGTTAATAATATATCGTTTGTTCTTTTGAATATTTGAGGCTCTTTTGAATGTTTGCGGCCGGATGGTTTTTAGTCCGCTGCTTATTGGAGTATGTGTGCGATCAGTTAAATCTATGATTTTTGTGTGGTAAGTACTGTTAGTCGAAAAATACTGTTGACAATGCTCAACCCAATGTCCAACTGACAGCAGAAGTCACAAGTGAAAGAGACAGCAATAGTTTTGGATAGCGAGGACAGTATTTCAAACTTATGGTAAGGCTCCTGATTTATTCGTTTACAAGTAGTTCTGGCTTGATTCTACCTTGTCAGGTACAAATATCTACATTTTATTACCATGTGGTAATAAGGGTAGGTATGTACCTAACTACCACATTTATCAGAAATAAATTATTCTATTCTATTCATCATCAGCCTATCGCAGTCCACTGCTGGACGTAGGTCTCTTTAATTGTTCGCCACCGTGATCTATCCATGGCTTCTCGCATCCAGCTCTTGCCAGTCATCGCGCGCAGATCGTCCCTCCACCCAGCCAGAGGGTGCCCTACATTACGTTTGCTAAGACGCAGTCTCCACTCTAGAACTCGTTTACCCCATCGGTTATCGGTTCTGCGGCTAATTTGGCCAGCCTACTATTCTATTATTACAAATCGCAAACTAAGGAAAGTCCCGAGCTAAAATTCGTGCCGGCATCATTTAACATTGCGTGTTGGAACGGGATGCCATGAGATTTAGTACGGTAATAACTTTAGATGACGATTTATCATCATCATCACCCCATTTAAGTCCCCACTGCAGGGGCACGGGCCTCCCTCAATCACATGAGGGGTAATTGCCACACTAACCACGCTTGGCAGACGGGTTGGCGAGGGTTTTGATATAAATGCAGAGTTTTCCTTCTCTGGGTGCTGATGATCATGCCAGCAGCTTTACCTTAGTCGCCTTTTACGACACCTCGGTAAGAGTGAGGGTGGCCTATTCTACTCTGCCAGGGACCACACGGCGTCCGACGATTTATAATAAGGTGGTATTTATTTACTTATAGTCCTTATATTCTTGTATGCTATTAAAATATTTGGTCACAAGATATTTTTTAATACCAACTCTAAATAAATTTTGTCCCAAACCTTTAAATGTGATTTTGTATCAATTATTTATGACTTAGCTAATTCGATCAAATGTGTTACCTGAATATGGTAAGTTATAATTTGCGCCCCGAAACTCCAGGGAATGAGGAAAATATCATTTCTGAGAAAAATTTGAGAATCGCCAATCTATCAATCTTCCATAATTATGATTGAATATCAGAACACAAATATGATTATTCTCATGACGACTGGTGCTATAATGATGAGCAATGGTTCACACAAAACTTTTGTGACGCTCCTTTTTACGCAGACAATGTACAGCGTATTGTGTAGGACTCTGTCCTATTTCTTTTTTATAAACCGACCGGAGTGATATCACGACCTCACAGAAAACCGACGTGAAACAGTATTGTTCTATGTTTCGCTGTGTGATTGAGGGTACCGGAGGTCCAATCCGGGCGTTTAAAGGTTGACTGTGACTTCACTGGTGTTGCGGGTGCTCCTGGGCGGCGGCAATCGCTTACCATAAGGTGATCCGTCTGCTCGTCTGCCACCTATCACATGAAAAAAAAATTAGACAAGCAGGTATAAATGACTAAATTAGTTCAAACTATCAAATTTGTAACATTTGATTTTACACTTTCGCGTTGCATTACAAAAAAATATTCGCGTTTTGTCCCGTGTATTTTCATTATTTGTTAAAACCATCAAATTAATAAAATGTATGGGTCTTCATAAGCATCGTATCAGAAATGATGAGACATAGCCCTTAATTACGCAGCGAAATATAGCGTGCTGCTTCACGCCGGTTTTCTGTGAGGCCGTGGTATCAATCTGGTCGACCCGGCCCTATCATGCCGAAGCATTCTTACTTTGCTTACCTCATATTTGTATTAGGTATACTTTTACTTATTCTTAGTTTATATTTTAATGTTGAACTGTGAAAACTTTGCTGTTTTCGTTTTTTATGCATTAACGTAATTTTGTGTTTCCCAAATTAATAAATCATCTTATAGGAAACCATCATGGCCCTAAAACAACACCAAATCTTTATTACATCTCTATTATTATATTTTATTAGACCGAAAATGTTCTATATCCTGGTTAATTTATAAATGCACTCACAAAAACATAAACACACACACATACACATAACCGTATAACGTGCGCACGTACAGATATAGAGATCGAGATCATTTAGATTTGAACTTAACTTCATAAAATAAAATAGTTTATTGAACAACTTTAACAAATGACAGAATGGGTTAAAATATATTTTGGTTCTTAACTTAATAGGTAAAGTTGTGGCGAAAAGCGTGTCATATGCACTGGTTGCCATGATTTCTACACTAGGCTAGGCCTGTCACGTAGATAATCATTTAACACCGGTTACCACTTTACATTATGCGACTTATGTCATAACTAACTGACTAGGTTGGCGCAGCGATTATTCTCGCTCAAAAACAGGGAGCTGGAAAACCAGGTTGGCGAGCCTAACATCAATTTAACAAATTTGTATTCAGTTATATTATGATCTGTTGTTAAGGAAGAGTCGCTCCCTCTGACATAGGTCCTTGTCACGCTTGATCCTTTGTCATTGCGTAGAGATGTAGCATCGCTGTGTTTTTTATCGCATCTACAATGGGGAGTGTTCCGAGGAGCTGTTCGGCCTTATTCCAGCTGCAAATTTTCACCATCCTTCATCACGCCAGAATTCCAAATTTCACCCACATCACTTCGATAAATTTTACTCCACCACAGTGCGCTTCTCACGCCACTTCCTACTGCGCGTAGTAAAACTATGGAATCAGCTACCAACGATGGTGTTTCCGAACAGATACGACCTAGTGATCTTCAAGAAAAGAGCTTATTCCACCCTTAAGAGCCGGTAACGCATCTGTGATGCCCCGTGTCTCGCAGATGTCTATGGGCGCCGGTAATTCACTTACCATCAGGCGAGCCGTCTGCTCGTTTGTCTGCCATAATGTAAAAAAAAACATAGGTGCTTTTGCACCTAATAGACGAAGTCAATACCAATCTTGTAAAGAAATGAATAAATATTATTGTATTTTTATTTATTTATCTCTGTATTCAAATTTAATAAAGCGATTGCCGCTGGCCATGAATACCTGTAGCAACAATAGGGTCACAAGTGTACTTCAAACCATTCCCTCTTCCCCTTAAATTGGATCTTAGGTTTTCTGTGAGGCCGTCGTATCACTCCAGTCGAGCGGACCCATTCATGTCCATGGCTCTCCCTCGGTTAAATCTCGTATGTCGTTATAACGCGTTTTATAATCGCATTAGACTAAAATATCTGTAGTTTATCTTTAGCACCGTAATTAGTCCTCAAACCATGTTAAACTTCGTTTCGAAATAATGTACGGTACAGAGAATAAAAAGGTTCGTCACCTTATGATAAATTTTCGCTTGCACGGCAAGAATCAGTTATACCAACATACCGTTTTAAAAAAGATCTGCCAACCTTCTATAAATTTTCTTTACATCAAAAGGAATCAATGTTGCTACAAGCAAATCTTAACTTTATGATTTAACAGTTAAGCATAATTTTCTGTGCAACAGGTATTGCTCTGACAAATTTACGAAAGGTAATAAATGCTCATAGCATATCAAATGAACCAATATGAAAACTGACGAACCTTTTCGTTCTTTGACTGTATATACTTGTTCTTTAGTTAGATCTAGTAATAAACCAGTACTTATTTTAAACCACATTGTAATAAGAGGGTCTGGAATAGTAGACAAATTTGTCAAACAGAGTTAATAAACTTACTTTTTCAATCCCTACCTACGAGTATACAATACCCGAGACTTTCCCAATCATTGCCTTCGCAAAAAACATCAATCGTAATCGAATTTGATGCCATTCCGTCCAACTACTAACAACAAAGAGAGTAGTGATGGGAACCGAGTCAAATTATGCCTCGAGGTTTTTATGCCATAGGGGGCAGACGAGCAGACGTATGATAAATGATTACTGCCGTCCATGGGCACCTGCAACGTCAAAGGAGTCAGTCATTGATAATAAGGAAGCTACAGGCCTTTTAAAAAAAGAATACGCTATTTTCTTGAAGGTATGCAGGTTTTAACGGTCCGGTAATACCACAGGCGATAGTTCATTTCATAGTTTAGTTGTACGAGGTAGAAAGTTTATTGAGAAACGCACAGTTGAAGACTGCTAACCATCTAGATGATGGGTATAGAGCTGTTGTGTTTTCCACTTGCTTAAAACAATTTTGGTCTTCCAGTACCTACTTCTAGTTGGAAGTTATTTTTTATTCGAAAGAAGTTAGCTCTTTTTTATGTGATTAACCAATTGACAGACCTATGGTAAGCGTTGCCGCTCCTGGGTGTTCATGGGCGCCAACACTATAGGGGTTATGCACTGTCAATTTTTAATTTCCCTTCTCTCTGGATTTGGTGCTCGATACCCTCACTCACTAACCGGTACTGCATAGCTGCACCAGTACGCATCAATGAATCTTTTAAATTTCTACTATCATTTGCCTTTTCAATGCTCTGACTCTAATACTTCCATGGCCCATAGCAGATTCAAGTACAAGTGATTTGAAGTTCATTTTTCAAAATAATTGTTACAAGTCGGCAGACTCACAAGTTAAACTCAAAGTTTTCACTTGACCTAAGAAAGTTCACTCGTCAAATAAAAATGAGATTAAAGCGAGACTCACTTAAGCAACTCAGTGCTTAAGTGAGTCCGGCTTTCATCACTACAGTGAGAGAAAACAAACATGGAATTAATCACTCCATCAATGCCAGATCTGCCATTGTTCTAGACATTACTCATCGGAACTCAATATCTGGATGTCTACACGGTTGGGAAATAAGATTTGGGAATATATCGATAAGTAAGTGTCTATCACTTAGATCAAATACTGAAAATGTAAAATGTTATATTCTACTAACATGACAAGCGGTAGGTAACAATATAAAGCATGAATACAGATCTGCATAATTTATTAATTAACAAAATAATTGATTTATCTTTTAAATTCAGCAGGAATAATATCAAAATTTTATTTCCTCGGTGGCTCGTAAAAATGTAATGCATCAAGAGTCAAGAATATCATGACCATGATTACATTATGTTGGCAGTTTACAATCAATTAAATACTTAATTAATATTTTTCTGACCATTTGAAACGCACATTTCAATTTAGTCAGACTCGAGTGATTTGAACGCACATTTCAATTTAGTCAGACAGATTGAAACGCACATTTCAATTTAGTCAGACTCGAGTGTGTTCCCTCCGATAAGATCAGTGTCACTCACTGTACATTTAAAATACTCCTAATAATAACATGTGAATTTTAACAATATAAATCTTGAAGGTTTTGTTCAATAGGTAATTGAAAATTCTGAAATATCGATATTACGTTGTAACGTCCCTACAAATAGAGTTCTTATTTGATCTATCAGGATTTCTGATAATAGTGGTATAAATAACTTACTAATGCGTTTGCTAGCTTCCTTATTATCAATCACGCCTTGTAATACAAATCCTTAGTTATCGTTTAGACAGTGGGTTTATTGATACGAGTATATGGATGTGACTGCTATACTAAATTCTGACGTCACAGTATAATTATTTTCCATGATAGATGAGGACTTGCGCGAAGACACAGGCCTGTCGAAGAAGTACTCATTCGGGACCGGGTCGTAGTAGGCGAGTGCCTCTGTCAGCCGAGATGAGCACTTCGCTAGGATTTACTTCAGCATCACCTTGATAAAGCTAAATTACCAAATGACGTCACAGTGTATCTCTTACCTGTATAGTTGAGGACCTGCGCAAAGACCCCAGGGTGCCTGTTAAAGAAGTACTCGTTGAGCACCAAACCATAGTTGGCGAATGCCTCTGTCAGTCAGAGAAGCACGATGCTTTAATTTTCTTCAGCGTCACCTTGATAAAGCTAAATTACCAAATGACGTCACAGTGTATCTCTTACCTGTATAGTTGAGGACCTGCGCAAAGACCCCAGGGTGCCTGTTAAAGAAGTACTCGTTGAGCACCAGATCGTAGTTGGCGAGTGCCTCTGTCAGCCGAGATGAGCACTTCGCTAGGATTTACTTCAGCATCACCTTGATAAAGCTAAATTACCAAATGACGTCACAGTGTATCTCTTACCTGTATAGTTGAGGACCTGCGCAAAGACCCCAGGGTGCCTGTTAAAGAAGTACTCGTTGAGCACCAGATCGTAGTTGGCGAGTGCCTCTGTCAGCCAGAGAAACGCGATGCTACAACTTTCTTCAGCGTAACCTAGATAAAGCTAAATTACCAAATGACGTCACAGTGTATCTCTTACCTGTAATAGTTGAGGACCTGCGCAAAGACCCCAGGGTGCCTGTTAAAGAAGTACTCGTTGAGCACCAGATCGTAGTTGGCGAGTGCCTCTGTCAGCCAGAGAAACGCGATGCTACAACTTTCTTCAGCGTCGCCTCGATAAAGCTAACTTACCAAATGACGTCACAGTGTAATTCTTACCTGTGTAAGGTGAGGACTTGCGCAAAGACCCGGGATGCCTGTCGAAGATGTACTCGTTGAGCACCAAACCATAGTTGGCGAATGCCTCTGTCAGTCAGAGAAGCACGATGCTTTAATTTTCTTCAGCGTCACCTTGATAAAGCTAAATTAGCAAATGACGTCACAATGTGATTCTTACCTGTAATAGTTGAGGACCTGCGCAAAGACCCCAGGGTGCCTGTCGAAGAAGTACTCATTGAGCACCGGGTCGTAGTTGGCAAGAGCCTCCGTTAGCCTTGAGAGGCGAGTGGCGGGGATTTTTTTTAGCGTAGCCTTATAAGTTTCGTATCTGGAACAAAATAAGGCAAAGTTTAGGAAAAGTTTATTCTATAAAAAACTTAAATAATAACATTAAAAGCGGATTCGATCAACATGACAGTTAAAAAAAAGGAAAGTAAAGTATCAGCCTATAAACTGTCCCAATGATGGGTAAAGGCATCTGTCTTAGAAATCAAGTTATCGCTACTATGATGGGATAAGGATTCATCACCACGCTTGCCAAATGCGTATTGGTGATCACAAACCCGAGATATATTCGAAAACTTCGAAATATATATCAACACATTTTCGCTGGGCCCGGGAATCGAACTAAGGGTCCGAGATCACGGCCCGGTACCTAAAGCAACATGACCATGATAAAAAAATAACTATCCTCAGGATATTTTACCAAGAAACTCAAAAATAAGGTACATTTCTACCTTGTACCTTATTTTTGAGTATCCGATATTTTGGCACTGTTATTCTAATGTTCACTAATATTAGAATAACAGTGCCGAAATATCGGTTCAGTTTTCGAACCATAAAAGTTTAAAACAATTTACTCCGTTACTCTATTTTCGTAATAAACTCAACTGTGTTCTTCCAAAAATAACATTGACTTGTATCACCACGAGTGAATGAACGAATGACATTTTTATTTTTTTTTCTTTATGGCTGTTACTATGTTGCCTACGGCGAACACATAATAACTCTGCCAATGTCGAGTGATTAAAATGACACGTTAATTTAATGGTTATTGACCGGTGTGGCGAGTTAAATCCTTTTGATGTTTATTGCACTCTCTATTCCTTTACACCAGGGACACCAGCGTGACACGACCGGAAAGGGATTGGGCGCAGGATCAACGGCTTAACGTGTTTTCCGAGGCACGGGGGTACAAGACCGCCAACTTCCAGACTCCATGCTGACACTAAGAGTATCTTATCAAAAACTTAGGTACAAATGTTTGGCCCGATCCGGGGATCGAAGCCGGGACCTCTTGCGCAGCCGTCGCTTTATAGTGGGACCTACTAACCGCTACGCCACCGAAGCAGCCATTATAAAATGACATGTCAACAATAATATGCACTTGAGACTACACTGGTGTTGCGAGTGATCGCTTACTTACCATCAGGTGAGTCGTATGTTCGTCTACCACTTATTACATCATCATCATCATTTCAGCCAATAGACGTCCACTGCTGGACATAGGCCTCCCCCAATGTTCTCCACACAGATCGGTCCTGTGCCGCCCGCATCCAATGGATTCCCGCGATCTTCAACAGAACGTCGGTCCACCTGGGGAAGGCCTGCCACGGCTGCGACTTCCTGTACGTGGCCTCCACTCGAGGACCTTTCCGCCCCAACGGCCGTCTGTTCTCCTCGCTATTTGCCCTGCCCATTGCCACTGGAGGCATGCAATTCTTTCGGCTATCTTTGTGACCTTAGTTCTCCTGCGGACCTCATCTTTTCTGATACATACAACAACACAAATAGCAAATCGTTTATTGCCATCAATTTCTGTAACAACAAAAAACTCCAAAGAAAATCTCAGCTGAATTTGATGAATAAATCAAACGTAAACAGAAATCACAGTCAACCAAATTAGAAACAAATTGATTCCCAAAACGCCCTGATTTCCCCAAAGTGATTAAGAGCTTTCAATATGTATTTGCTTTTATCAAACTCCCCACAGAGTTTACGGGGAAGCGGTGGAAGTGACTCATTTTAACAATTCCATCTTTCAATAGCTAATAATGAGAGACTTTTCTCAATATTTTCATTTCTTGATCTGTTCCATAGAATTAACAAAGAGTTTGTCAGAATGGTAACAAACATTTATATATTTTTTAGTTTGTATTTACTTGAGACATACTGTTTTTAACCCCCGACGCAAAAACGACGGGGTGTTATAAGTTTGACGTGTCTGTGTATGTGTGTGTGTCTGTGTGTCTGTCTATGGCATCGTAGCTCCCGAACAAATGAACCGATTTTGATTTTGTTTTTTTTGTTTGAAAGATGAATAAGAATGGAGTGTTATTGGCTATATTGGATAAAAATTTATCCAAGATGGCTGCCGTCACAAAGATTTGGATTTTATGTTTTAACACAACTCCCACAATATGGGTATCATATAAAAGGGCTTGAGTAGCAAAATATATTGATTGTGAAAAATTTCAAATCCAAGATGGCTGCCGTCAGAAAATGACGAATAACCTATTTGTTGGTCCAACTGCCTCAATATAGGTATCAAATGAAAGAGCTTTAGTTGTGTCGGGGGTTTTTTAAATTTTCAATTTAATTTATTTATTGAAAAAATAAGTAAGTCTGCTTGCAAATATTACACATATAATAATAGGGAAGGTAGGTAGTAATTCAGCGCTAAGGGGATGAAACTGCGTATGCGCATTTTTTCTATAGCTCGGGGACCAAAAGTAATTAATCAATATTTTCTTGTCATTATGGTTTATTTTTATTTGAATTTGTTACTATCATTTAGGATTTTATTAAATTTAAAGACAGATAGATATATGTATTAATAATATTGTGTTTTTAAGTATTTTTGTCCAATTCTCTACCTAATGTTAAATACATATGAATCAATATCAAATTAGCAGTTGGATTGTTAAAAATGCCCAGACGTGCTGTTGATTGTACAGTCAACTCCAAAAATATTTATACACTTTAGGACGTTGTCACAATATATAATATAAGAAAGTAGACCTCTACTTTCTTATAGGTAAGTAAAATATTTTTGGAATTGACTGTACATGAACGGTCCGGTCCGGAATTAATTGTCATTTACGTACTCATGCTGTGTTTGCCTGAAATTGTTGTTATATTGCATTCTTTAGATATTAATTAACTTTAACACATATGTTGTAATGCAATAATGTTGGCAGACCTAATAAATAAATAAATAAATTTAATTGCATTAATATTAGAACTCTGGAATGAGCTTCCAGCCGCGGTGTTCCCTTATAGCTATGACATGTCCTTTTTTAAACGAGGTTCTTATTTCACGGTAGGCAGCGGCATGACTGTGCTCCGGCATTGTAGATATCTATGAGCGGCGGTTACCGTTTACCATCAGATGGGCCGCAAGCTCGTCTGCCTATTTTGAGCAATAAAAATAAGGTGTCAGGCGCGCTTTGCGATTTCTTCTACTCTATTGGCGACAGCTGAAGATCAGTGATTTGCTGGTGCAATATCGAGCAAACAGCTACTAAGCTGTAGCAATCTGTATCGCTACGGCACACAATATGAGCTTTGACTTACTTTAACTTACTTTCTTATTAACTAAATTATTGTTTTGCATTGTCATGTTGATGTATCGGCTGATGATGACGCTTTGGGGCCTTGTCGCAGTAATGCCGTCCGTAATCTTGTAGAAAAGTAGAAGTCAGATGGTGCCTAACTATTGTGACGGAGTTCTATGGTGTTTTCATTTCTTTGCAGCCGACCGTATTGTAGCTATACTATTGTTCTATCATTTTAAAATGTACAGTCACGAGCTTTAATTTGGGACCCACCCAAGTGTAGCAAACTTTCGCTATGAAGAGCTAATATTTTATCGTGTCAAAGTCATTATATTTACCATCGACAACTTTACTTTTGTAGGGGCAATCGTGCAAAAACGTCAAATTGAGCGGGAGCGTACGATGATTACCGATGTTTTCCGAGTAAATGTTGCGTGGGTAATAACTTTTGGCCCTGTGTTCTATCTATATAACAATACCGTTTTTATTTAAAGTTGACAGACACACGAGTAACATAACATAATATGTTCGTAATTAGAAAACCGTAATGATAGCTTTTTGCAAAGAGGTTATAATTTCAAGGGTCGATTAGATAAGACATTTTATGTCTTAACTTGACATTCAACATTATTGCACTAAAGTTTCGACCTTATTGCATTACGAATGTTCTAACGACATTTAACGGAAATGGTCCCAATTAAAGCTCGTGACTGTATGTATGTGTGTCCTTTGATGCAAATAAATGTATTATCTATCTATCTAAGCAATGAAACATTAGCTGGCAAAATGCTAATATCCGTGAGCTCAAACCCCCATGACAGGAAAATCAAAGCAGTAGGGCTCGCGGTCATATAGAAAACAGTAAGTGATTTTTGAATATGACCTATTAATGTATTATTATAGCAAATAGAATGCTTTTTTATGGATAGCAATAATATCATCATTATCGTGCGCTGTCTTTGTTATTAGCTGGACACGGACACCGTACAAAAATACAAATTACGGACAAAATTAATTATGTCCGATGGTAGTGGCATACGAAATGTAATAACTGTCATTAAAGGAGCTAGTAATAACCATTTAATCCATTAGTGGAAATGTGTAATGACAGAACACAGGATGGAAAAAAATATATACGGATACGGATCAGTGGCGACGCCACCAAAAAGTTACCACTAAAAATACCTCATCATCATCATCATCAGCAACCCATACTCGTCCACTGCTGGACATAGGTCTCCCCTAATGCACGCCACTGCTCCCGATTTTCGGCCACCCTCATCCAGCCCACACCAGCCAGCCTTCGAATGTCATTCGAATGTCATCATCCCATCTTGTCGCAGGGCGTCCAACACTACGCTTACCGAGTCGCGGTCTCCACTCAAGGACTTTACGGCTCCAACGGCTGTCAGTTCTGCGGCTAATATGACCAGCCCACTGCCACTTCAGTTTCCTAATTCGGTGGGCTATGTTGGTGACTCTGGTTGTGTATATTTTGGTGCAATATACTAATAATTATAACATGAATTTCATTGACAACCCGTTGGGATCCGTGGTAATGCTGCCTCTGGTGTAAGGGTTCGATCCCCGCACAGTACAAACATTTGTGTGCAAAAACATGTCTGTTTGTATGTATTGAAAGTATGTAATTACAAAATTACATCGCGGGAATCCATTGGATGCGGGCGGCACAGGACCTATCTGTGTGGAGAACATTGGGGGAGGCATATGTCCAGCAGTGGACGTCTATTGGCTGAAATGATGATGATTGTTTGTGATGGGATTAGATTTAAATAAAATATTAGACTGATTTCAACTTTGTATTATTACACTAATTAAGTTGTTCAAATAAATACACAAAAAAATAGGGAAAAAAAGGTAGGCGCGTGCGGCGAGATTTAGGCAAGGAGATATAAGTAGCTCGGGGCAGAGGGGGCAGCGGGGGAACCGATACTCGAAAGATGGCTGTGATTGGTCGCCGTAGATCACGTCATCTGGGAGCCGTGTGATTGGTTGAAGGTGGCGCGAACAACGATGATGAATTACAAAAGAAAAGTAGGTATTATATGTACCTATGTACAGGGTGTATCTGTGAACATTTACATCCCTTTAAGGTGACGGGTAGGGCACACTAGTTGCACAAATGTTGGGTTCGTTTTTGTACGCGAAAAATTTATTCACGCCAAAAGTGGCCGCTTTTGGCGTGAATCAATTTTTCGCGTACGCGTTGGACCCATTCTTGCATGGTTATTTAATAAATAGTATAAGTGTTTTCCCAGAGGCTGTAGCCCCGAAATTGTATTAAATTGATCCGGTTTAGTAGCTAAAAATTAAAATCTATTGGCGTCGCTAATGTGTCTACCAACCATTTTGAACAACATTTGTCCAACGAATTTTCGAAATCCATCGAATTTTTTTCGACTCACCATACAAAATTACCAAGTCACGTGACCGACTTTGTATAAAAGTTGAAATTTTTATCATACGAATTTCCAAAAGTGATAGAACGAATTTTGTTCATAATTGTAAGTAGAACACGTCCTTAAAGGGATGTAAATGTTCACAGATACACCTTGTATATAAATTGAAATTCCGCTATTGATTCTGATATCCGTAACACAGGTGCTTGATCTTCCTATCTCGTAGTCAAATCAATGTACGTGATGTTGTGAAATAATTATATTTATTTTCTATTTACAGACCAATTTATGTGTCTTCTACGAAAAAGCTATGAATTTCAATAACTTACCTACACGTAATCATCCCATCCCTCAAAGTCTTAAGTCGAAAGTCTTCGACCAGTGCGTCCTTCCGGTCATGACTTACGGTGCCGAGACGTGGACACTCACGGCTGGACTAGTCTACCTGTTCAAAGTCGCTCAAAGAGCTATGGAAAGGGCTATGCTCGGAGTATCTCTGAAGGACCGCATCAGAAATGATGTAATCCGACAGAGAACCAGAGTCACCGACATAGCCCACCGAATTAGCAAACTGAAGTGGCAGTGGGCTGGTCATATTAGCCGCAGAACTGACAGCCGTTGGAGCCGTAAAGTCCTTGAGTGGAGACCGCGACTCGGTAAGCGTAGTGTAGGACGCCCTGCGACAAGATGGGATGATGACATTCGAAGGCTGGCTGGTGTGGGCTGGATGAGAGTGGCCGAAAATCGGGAGCAGTGGCGTGCATTAGGGGAGACCTATGTCCAGCAGTGGACGAGTGTGGGTTGCTGATGATGATGACACGTTGCGTTCGGCTATCCACAATGGAATCCATGACAAATTGGAACTTAATGCTGTCGAAATTCGCTTGCATTCACCTGATCCGTATGCTCGTCGGCCACCTATTACATAAAACCGTAGGAGAGCCACGCTACGGAATTAATGGGCCGGCTCGACCAAATTTATACCAAGGCCTCACAAAAAAGCGGTGTGAGGCAATGTTTTCTTGTATTTCGCTGCGTGAGAAAGGCTACCGAAGGGCCAATCGGCGGCAAAGGGGGGTTTAAGGGTTGGCAGTGCACTTGTGACTCCGCTGGTGTTGTGGATGTCCATGCCTGCGCTGGTGTTGCGGATGTCATGCCACGGACTCCATGGCGGCGGCAATTGCCTACAATCAGATCATCCGTCTGCCGTCTATCACATAATGAAGCATTTTTCAGCCAAATAGCGCAAACTTCGCAGTTTTCTGAACATGAAGGCTCTTTGGCTCTGTGAATGACGTTGACAAGGGCCGATGTCTGAAATCAATCATCCTATTGAAAGCGCTATAATATCTACAGGGTCACAAAATATATATTCACAGATGACTGCCTCGTTGGCGCAGTGGGTAGCGCATCGCACTTTAAAGCGACGGCTGCGCTTGGGGTACCGGGTTCCATCCCCGAGTCACGCCATATTCGTACCTATTTTTTTTGTTAAGAAATTCTTAGTGTCAGCCCGGAGTCTGGAAGTTTACGTTCTTGTATCCCTATGCCTCAAAAAGCACGTTAAACCGTTGGTCCTGCGCCCAATCCCTCTCCGGTGGTGTCACACTTGTGTCCCATCGGAATGTGAGGGCACGGGAATAGAGAGTGCACTTGTGTTTGCGCACACACTTAAGTACTATAATATATCCTGCGCCAGTGGCTGTATCGTTGAGATTGGCCGCCTTTGCCGAAATTGGTTGGAGGATATTATTATTATACAGAAGGTTTCACTGATAAATTCATGCACTTTCCTATACATTGACCTGATTCCACACTATGTAGCTTGAGCTTCACCCGTGGGAGTGCCACGCTTTGGCATGATTTTTTTATGTCATAGGTGGCAGAAGACACAAGTGTTTTTTTTTTATGTGATAGATGGCAGACGAGAAGACGGATCGCCTGATGGTAAGCAATTGACACCGTCCATAGGCACTCGCGTCACCATTGGAGTCACAAGTGCGCTGCCAATCTTTAAACCCTCTTTCCCCCGGACAAGGCCTCCGGTACCCTCAATCACGCAGCGAAGCACAGCACAGTGCTGCTTCACGCCGGTTTTCTGTGAGGCCGTGGTATCACTCCGGTCGAGCCATTCATGACGAAGCGTGACTTTCCCACGGTCAAAACGGAATGGTAGTTAAAGGATTTTCGACCAAGGGAAGGTACTACCTGTGCGGATAAAGAATGGGATGAGAAATGGCGGCGCATCTATTCACTTCTCGCTCGCACACTATTTGCGTCTATACTCGCACCCCACGAGTCCCACCCCACGAGCCACGAGCACCCGCACTCGTGGGGTGCGAGTATAGACGCAAATAGTGTGCGAACGAGAAGTGAATAGATGCGCCGCCATTTCTGATCCCATTCTTTATCCGCACGGGTTGTAGGTCAAATTCACCCATAATCCTTTATCTACTGAACCTGCAAATAACGAGCCTTCACCTTATAAGAGGCTTTTAGCATTACTTCCCTATGTTCCGGGTGTAGATGGGTGACCGCGATCAATCACTATTAGTGACCCGATTTCACGTTTGCCTTCGTAAGACATAAAAAGTAAAATATGTCTTATCGGTTGAGAGCGGGGTAGTCAGAAATACGACGAGTCTTTTAGGCCAGTCATAATTTTTTGTATAGCAACACTTAAAGCGACGGGTAGCCCTTTTTTTTTTTGACGCTGGGGAATGCCTCCTTGTGCATACCCTCCTGCCGGGGGGCAGACGAGTTATGTCGGGCTCTCCTCTGGCGGGGGCTTCTCCTAGCAAGTAGCCGGCCAGAGGCATACCGACTAAGCCCCAGCGACGCTCCCTCATGGTCAGAGTGGGGAGGGGACATGAGTACGGGTTAAAGAACCTTACTTCACGTCCCTTCCCAGGCGTTGGGCCCACTTAACACTGCGGGCCCGACACTGTCTCCCCCAGTCAAGCTGGGGGGGCGATAGGGACAGCCGGGAGCGCCGGGCTGTCCCTACCAGACTGAGACATGTGTAGTGCCTGTGCGTACCACGCGCCGGCGAGCCTCTTCCTTGGAGAGGAGGAAGGCGCGCCTCTGGTCGCCGTCTTCTTCCCCTCCTTGCCCTTGTACGAGCTTTCGCGAGAGGGAGCAGAGGCTCCCTCAGACGCTCGGCTGCCTCTTTTGACGGGTAGCCCTAACTAGCGACACCAATCGATTTAAATTGTTAGCTACTAAACCGAATCTATTTAAAACAATTTCGGAACGGGAGTCTCTAAGCAAACATTTATACTATTTATTTAATAACAGTGCACTACTTATTGATCTATTTTTGCACTTGAGAATTGGATTAATGTAATTAAAATTTCAACTTGTGTTTGTTCAGTGTCTGGGTGTAATATATGTATTTATGTATATATTTGTGTTCCTCTGTTGTCTGATATCTGTAATACAAGTGCTTAAGCTACTTAGTACGGAATCAGGTCAACGTATGAGATGTTGTGAGAATTATTATTATTAAATAAATAGCATAAGTGTTTTCTGAGAGGCTGCAGCTTCGAAATTGTTAAAAAGATATCCTGTGTTTAGTTTCTAACAATTTAAATTGGCGGCGGCAATTGCCTACAATCAGATCATCCGTCTGCCGTCTATCACATAATGAAGCATTTTTCAGCCAAATAGCGCAAACTTCGCAGTTTTCTGAACATGAAGGCTCTTTGGCTCTGTGAATGACGTTGACAAGGGCCGATGTCTGAAATCAATCATCCTATTGAAAGCGCTATAATATCTACAGGGTCACAAAATATATATTCACAGATGACTGCCTCGTTGGCGCAGTGGGTAGCGCATCGCACTTTAAAGCGACGGCTGCGCTTGGGGTACCGGGTTCCATCCCCGAGTCACGCCATATTCGTACCTATTTTTTTTGTTAAGAAATTCTTAGTGTCAGCCCGGAGTCTGGAAGTTTACGTTCTTGTATCCCTATGCCTCAAAAAGCACGTTAAACCGTTGGTCCTGCGCCCAATCCCTCTCCGGTGGTGTCACACTTGTGTCCCATCGGAATGTGAGGGCACGGGAATAGAGAGTGCACTTGTGTTTGCGCACACACTTAAGTACTATAATATATCCTGCGCCAGTGGCTGTATCGTTGAGATTGGCCGCCTTTGCCGAAATTGGTTGGAGGATATTATTATTATACAGAAGGTTTCACTGATAAATCATGCACTTTCCTATACATTGACCTGATTCCACACTATGTAGCTTGAGCTTCACCCGTGGGAGTGCCACGCTTTGGCATGATTTTTTTATGTCATAGGTGGCAGAAGACACAAGTGTTTTTTTTTTATGTGATAGATGGCAGACGAGAAGACGGATCGCCTGATGGTAAGCAATTGACACCGTCCATAGGCACTCGCGTCACCATTGGAGTCACAAGTGCGCTGCCAATCTTTAAACCCTCTTTCCCCCGGACAAGGCCTCCGGTACCCTCAATCACGCAGCGAAGCACAGCACAGTGCTGCTTCACGCCGGTTTTCTGTGAGGCCGTGGTATCACTCCGGTCGAGCCATTCATGACGAAGCGTGACTTTCCCACGGTCAAAACGGAATGGTAGTTAAAGGATTTTCGACCAAGGGAAGGTACTACCTGTGCGGATAAAGAATGGGATGAGAAATGGCGGCGCATCTATTCACTTCTCGCTCGCACACTATTTGCGTCTATACTCGCACCCCACGAGTCCCACCCCACGAGCCACGAGCACCCGCACTCGTGGGGTGCGAGTATAGACGCAAATAGTGTGCGAACGAGAAGTGAATAGATGCGCCGCCATTTCTGATCCCATTCTTTATCCGCACGGGTTGTAGGTCAAATTCACCCATAATCCTTTATCTACTGAACCTGCAAATAACGAGCCTTCACCTTATAAGAGGCTTTTAGCATTACTTCCCTATGTTCCGGGTGTAGATGGGTGACCGCGATCAATCACTATTAGTGACCCGATTTCACGTTTGCCTTCGTAAGACATAAAAAGTAAAATATGTCTTATCGGTTGAGAGCGGGGTAGTCAGAAATACGACGAGTCTTTTAGGCCAGTCATAATTTTTTGTATAGCAACACTTAAAGCGACGGGTAGCCCTTTTTTTTTTTGACGCTGGGGAATGCCTCCTTGTGCATACCCTCCTGCCGGGGGGCAGACGAGTTATGTCGGGCTCTCCTCTGGCGGGGGCTTCTCCTAGCAAGTAGCCGGCCAGAGGCATACCGACTAAGCCCCAGCGACGCTCCCTCATGGTCAGAGTGGGGAGGGGACATGAGTACGGGTTAAAGAACCTTACTTCACGTCCCTTCCCAGGCGTTGGGCCCACTTAACACTGCGGGCCCGACACTGTCTCCCCCAGTCAAGCTGGGGGGGCGATAGGGACAGCCGGGAGCGCCGGGCTGTCCCTACCAGACTGAGACATGTGTAGTGCCTGTGCGTACCACGCGCCGGCGAGCCTCTTCCTTGGAGAGGAGGAAGGCGCGCCTCTGGTCGCCGTCTTCTTCCCCTCCTTGCCCTTGTACGAGCTTTCGCGAGAGGGAGCAGAGGCTCCCTCAGACGCTCGGCTGCCTCTTTTGACGGGTAGCCCTAACTAGCGACACCAATCGATTTAAATTGTTAGCTACTAAACCGAATCTATTTAAAACAATTTCGGAACGGGAGTCTCTAAGCAAACATTTATACTATTTATTTAATAACAGTGCACTACTTATTGATCTATTTTTGCACTTGAGAATTGGATTAATGTAATTAAAATTTCAACTTGTGTTTGTTCAGTGTCTGGGTGTAATATATGTATTTATGTATATATTTGTGTTCCTCTGTTGTCTGATATCTGTAATACAAGTGCTTAAGCTACTTAGTACGGAATCAGGTCAACGTATGAGATGTTGTGAGAATTATTATTATTAAATAAATAGCATAAGTGTTTTCTGAGAGGCTGCAGCTTCGAAATTGTTAAAAAGATATCCTGTGTTTAGTTTCTAACAATTTAAATCACCAGTGGTGTTGCAGGTGTCCATTGGCGGCGGCAATTGCTTACCATCAGGTGCTCCGTCTGCTCGTCTGCCACCTATCACGTAGTAAAAAAAATGGTTATACGGACATAGATTTTAAAAATCCAGAGGTGCATGATTAAAACCACAACTTCTCGTATGGAAGGTGCGTTCTGAATCACTGTGTACCATGACTCCACTTAAGTACCATGTCGAAGTAACATTTTTACTAACCCCTTGGAAACTGCCTATAATAGGCAGAACAGTTACTATGACATGATACTCACGTGTTTTGAAGCTGACCTTTTTATCATTTATCAGTGGCTCACTTCGTTTTGGGAAACTTTATACCAATAGAAGAGTGTAGAAAAGCGGTGACAAAATTTCTTCTAGGACTAAATTATGAGGATACTGAAAAACTTCTCAGTATAGATAAATGACATACACACACACATACACACAAACACACACATACACACAACACACACACCACACTAAATTTGTTTATAACCTTTTTTTTGTATAATTTAAAGTTAAATTTAAAATACTTATGTGCGGTCAACAGCACATCACGGTATACACTTGCAGTACCATAATAACGCGTATGCCCCGGACATAAGGGTGGTCTCTAGGTCAAAATGTATAGTCTGATGTGCTTTTGACTGTACCTAAATTCAAGAAGTGTTAAAAATAAGAACTTTATTATTATTTTTTTTTTTGCCAATTTTTAGTAGCTTTAGATTTTATTTACTCATTTAAGTTAAATGTAATGGCTAAGAGCGAGATAGCTCCAACTCAAGTATTTTCTTACTTACTGGAGCATCTCAAAACATGTATGAGAATGAATATGAAAAAATAAAATTAAAAAAAAAAAAAAAAAATAGATGGCGCTAAGTTCCAATTGCCTCGCGCAAGCGTTTCGTGTTTTTGGATTACCTTATATTACGAATTGTGAAGTGGTCCTATATATATCTTGGAAATTTAATTTCAAACAATGAGGGATGCATTGAGGAGATAAAGAGACGCATGGCCATAGCCAGGAATGCAATGGAGAGGCTTAAAAATATGTGGAAGAACAGAAATATTACCAAGGCTATATCTTGGAACTTTAATTTCAAACAATGGGGGATGCATTGAGGAGATAAAGTGACGCATGGCCATAGCCAGGACTGCAATGGAGAGGCTTAAATATATCTGGAAGAACAGAAATATTACCAAGGCTACCAAGACCCGCCTCGTTCGAACGTTCGTTTTCCCGATATTCCTATATGCTGCTGAGGCATGGACTATACGTAAAGTCAAGGAGAATAAGATTGACGCCCTGGAGATGTGGTGCTGGAGGAAGATGCTCGGAGTATCATGGACCGAATTCCGCACAAATGTCTCCATACTCGAGGTACTCGGTGTCAAACAGCGGCTGTCAACAATAGTTGGAACTCGCATACTCAAGTTTTTCGGTCATGTCTCCAGAAGAGGAAATGAGTCCATAGAACGTCTAGTAGTACAGGGCAAGGTGGAGGGTACCAGACCACGCGGTAGATCACCTATGCGATGGACCAACCAGATAAAGTCTGCTGTTGGCGGCCCATTGCATGAGAGCACCAAACTGACAACCAACAGGGCGAAATGGCGAGAGATCGTCAGAAGAATAACTGCCAGGAATGTGACTACGTGACGGCCACGACCGCTCTGTCCAGAGCGTAACGATTGAGTAGAAGAAGATAATCTTTGCCGCTATCTATAGGATTCTCTTTATAGTAAATTTACCCTTTGGGTACAAACCCTAAAGTGGAAAATTGTCGTCTTTATTTCCTTCGCTGCAGTGTGTAAGAAACCCATAATCCCTCGCAATAACTTAGACATACTTCGAACCCCCGCGAAGTGTTGGTAATTGTGAAATTTATCATCTGCAAGTGATTAAAAAAGTTACGAGGTCTCAACATCGTATGATGTATGGTGGAAGGGACCCTCCTATCGCAAAGTAAAATATGTCGTATTTTGCTTAGAGTTTAAAGTCGTTTTTCAATTGCGCGCACACAGCCCAAAACACAAGAATCTAAACCTACATGGAATGCTGTCTGATACGGTTTTTAGCAAAATCACTCTAAGGTCCTATTCGACCAACCTTAATCCGATAATAAATATGTCGTATAGCGCTGTCATTCTATACAGATCCAGATAGATTCTGAAACTTAACTTCGACAGACGTTTCTCTTCATTCATCATCATCATCATGATCATTGGATAAGTATAATTCTCATATTAAACCCTGCCTAGTGAAAAAAGGTTACTATAGTGTACAAGATTATTTAAATGATAAGGATTTTAGTCATGTTAATTGATTAGTCTTTTGAGTTGTTATTTATAGTAGTTAACTTTGATAGTTGTATTTTTCTCTTACGGTGCCGAGACGTGGACACTCACGGCTGGACTAGTCCACCGGTTCAAAGTCGCTCAAAGAGCTATGGAAAGGGCTATGCTCGGAGTATCTCTGAAGGAACGCATTAGAAATGATGTACCTAATCCGACAGAGAACCAGAGTCACCGACATAGCCAACCGAATTAGCAAACTGAAGTGGCAGTGGGCTGGTCATATTAGCCGCAGAACTGACAGCCGTTGGAGCCGTAAAGTCCTTGAGTGGAGTCCGCGACTCGGTAAGCGTAGTGTAGGACGCCCTGCGACAACATGGGATGATGACATTCGAAGGCTGGCTGGTGTGGGCTGGATGAGAGTGGCCGAAAATCGGGAGCAGTGGCGTGCATTAGAGGAGACCTATGTCCAGCAGTGGACGAGTATGGGTTGCTGATGATGATGATAATGATGATTTTTCTCTTCTCATCTCAATCGAAACTTGTTTTTATGATATAGGTGGCAGACGAGGCGACGTATTACCTGATGGTAAGCGATAAACTATGTAACATCATGAATAGTTGAAAAGAGTAACTTGTTAAAGAGTGTCTTCTCAGTAGAAATCGACATTCCGAACCAGCGGTAGCTGATAACATATCTACCTATTTTGACATTCATAATTGTTCTGTAAATTGAATAAATATGTTTTTATTTTTATCTTTTTTTTTGCCCATAGTATAAATAGTATCTCTAATTATGGTCACCCTAAGTATTGGGAGAGATCTATATTTCATTCCCAATCACATTACCGCCCGGACAATATTCCTAAACCTTAGCAAACACCTCTCCTACATAAACATACTTTATTTTGGTCCAGGATATTGTAGGGATGTGACATTTAACTAAAACGAAAATCTTTTTAAGCTTATAAATTAAGGAGTGTTACAAGTAAGTTATTTTTATGCTAAGTAATTAACTTATAATTAAATTAATAAATGGTAAGTACTAGAAAATACTACGATACTCTAATCCATCTTAGATTTGGCAAAAAAGTATATTTCAAAAGATTGGAACATTGAAATGCTTCATTGGAATCATTTGTACTCTCAGATAGATCCGTGATTAATTGATTTTGTTACGAAAGAGTTTGTTGATCCCCTGCTTCTGTGCCATGTAATATACCTATCTGTTTTTTCCGCGAAATACATGGTAATACGGTTACCTATTCACCCCGAACAGATCACAGCTTACACTTTCGCTCTGAATTCGGATCATCCCGCTTACTCGGATCATTCGGCTTACTCGGATCATTCAGCTCCTTCGAATCATTCGGTTCACTCGGACTCGAGTTCTATTATAGTCGAATGATACATTCGGAGCGAACATTAGAGATTCGGAACAGTGTGTCATTGGCTCGTCAGTGTGTCAGTCGAATCACTGAGTCGTCCAATCCACATCATCTATGTAGATGGCTGGTAATCTAATTCAATTAAAAAAAAATCCTTGGTCGACAAGAAAGCTTCGTATTTTTTTTATGATAAAGGCAGGCAAACGAGCAAGCGTGTCATTTGATGGGAAGTGATCACCGCAGCCCATGGACATCAGCCACACCAGAGGGAGTGGAGATGCATTGCCGGCCTCTTAGGAAGGTATTTTAGGAAGGCTCGTTTCTTAAAGATCGTACCGGTTCGGAAATACCGCTGCGGGGAGTTGACTCCACAATAAGGAGTTGCGTGGCAAAAAGTGACGTGTAAAGCGCACGGCGGTGGACCTCCACCCATGCAGATCCACACTCGATGCCAACAAGTTGAGACCAGGATGGGGGCTACTTGCCAACCCGCGAACCAGAGGAGCCTTCATGGAGTACGCTTAGGAAATTTGCTCCATTGTAATTAAAAAATAATAAAAAGAGAAAATAAAATAATTGTATAAATAAATCATAACGTATTGTTATTTTGTAGTATACGATTATTATAAGATGTACGTATATTATTGTGTTGTTAAGAAAATTGTAATGTTTAAGTTCCCCTGTATTATAAGTAACAGGGAGAAATTAAGGTAAGGAAAAAAATACGTGTGTCGTCTACACCACAAATTTTTGTTGTGCGAAATATTCCTATGAAAATAGCATGTAAAATTTCACCTCACATAATTTTGCTTAAGATTATTTTCCCACCCCTGCAACATAGTCTTCCAAGCAGATGGGGTCACGGCGTACGCATAACTCCTGCCTATCTTAGCATCGCCTTTACGAGGGGCAAAAGTCCCGAAGTCAACCGCATTAACAGTTATTAAACCTGATGGATGAGACAAACTTGTAGGGTGGGAATAAAGATTAGATGGATTTAAATGATGGAGTTAATTCTGTGCGTCCTGTGAAAACACCAGAAATAAACATACTCTAGCCGTCCCGGTTCTCAGACTTCATTAAATCGGTAATTTGTTTGTTGGCTTATGTATTAAGATATTTAATAACATACCACAAAATGTCATAAACCTATCACTGGATAAGTTTAAGTCTCATATTGCCTGCCTAATGAAGAAAGGTTACTATAGTGTACAAGACTATTTAAATGATAAGGATTCTTGGTCATGTTAATTGATTAATCTTTTGAGTTGTTATTCATAGTAGTCCATTAACTTTCATAATTGTATTTTTTTTTCTCTTCTCAATTGAAACTCTGTAACATCATCAATATTTGAAAAGAGTAACTACTGAGTTTCTAGCTGGTGTCTTCTCAGTAGAAATCGACATTCCGAACCAGTGGTAGATATTATGTACCTATTTTGACATTCATAAGTGTTCTGTGTGGACCTAAATTGAATAAAGATTTTTTTATCTTATCTTTATCTTATCTTATCTTAAAAGTGGTACAAGTCGACTTATATTGAATTTGATTTTCTTCTTGCTACTTCATCACACAACACAAAAAAATCTCTATTATTCTGCCTGATCAGACGGAAAAATAGAGGATTTTTTTGCATGTCTGATCAGACAGAAAAATAGAGATTTTTTTTGTGATGAAGTAACAAGAAGAAAATCAAATTCAATATAAGTTGACTTGTACCACTTTTCACAGGACTCACAGAATTTCAACTAAGCACTTTTTTTATGTCTCTGCGTCTTGGACATAACTTGCCAATGCCGAGTGATTAAAGAGACACGTTTCTTTTCTTGTTGGACGGTGACGTGAGTTGGTGAATCTTTGTAATTGAGTTTATTATTATTACATATTTTATTTTATTAAATAAATTTAAATATGACAGATTAAATATTGACAGAACAATCGCCTCAAACAAACAAAACAATACGTTAGACAGCACAGAATATATTGGGAGAATCTTAATAAGCTAAGCACTTCAAAATTTTCTTGGGAAAAAAAAACTTAAAACATCTGTCGTACATTGAAACACTGTGACTAAACATCAAAGCATATTTGCAGATTTAAAATAGTAAATTATCATCATCAGCCCATTTAAGTCCCCACTGCTGGGGCACGGGCCTCCCTCAATCACATGAGGGGTAATTGCCATACTCACCACGCTTGGCAGACGGGTTGGCGAGGGTTTTGATATAAATGCAGAGTTTTCCTTCTCTGTTGATCATGCCAGCAGCTTTACCTTAGTCGCCTTTTACGACACCTCGGTAAGAGTGAGGGTGGCCTATTCTACTCTGCCGGGGACCACACGGCGTTATTTCAATATTAAATACGTTTTTTCAGTTGGAAAATAAATATACGTCTGCCCGTTGTTAAATATGCTTTGATTGCGGAGCACTCAAAGTTATCGTTAAAGTTACCGCTGTGGCTTGTGTTAGAATATTTTGACCTACGAACTTTCACATTATGTTACTTGTTTGATATTTTACTTTACCTGCAACAAAATAACATACATATTTACCGTGTCTTGTTTCGCCAGTTTTATGTTGAACTTCAACCGTAGTTTGTTTGTATGCCTCCGAAATCTGTTTGGTCTGGTTAACAGAGTTATTACTTCTAATAACTCTGTTAAGGCGACGGGTAGCCCTAACTAGCGACACCATTCGTTTTTAATTGTTAGCTACTAAATCGGATCTATTTTAAACCATTTTGAGGTAACAACCTCTCGGCAAACACTTATACTATTTATTTAATGACCATGCACAAATTTTGGGTCCGTTTTTGTTCGCGAAAAATTGATTACCGCCAAAAGCGGCCACTTTTAGCGTGGATCAACTTTTCGCGTACAAATGTTGGGTCCGCATTTGTGCATGGTTATTTAATAAGTAGTATAATTGTTTTCCGAGTGGTTGTAATCCCGAAATTGTTTAAAATAGATCCGGTTTAATAGCTAAAAATTATACTCGATTCGCGTCGCTAGTGTGCCCTACCCGTCACTTTAACCAGACCAAACAGATTTGGAGGCATACAAAAAATAACACATGAGTTCGCCTGAAAAGACTTCTCTTTTCAGGCGAATTCATGTGTTATTTTTATAGTGACATAGTGTATTGGCTTACCTCAGCCTGATGGTAAGCAAAAGGAGAGCCCATATTCCAGTTACAACGGTATCAAGGCATCACTTCCGTTGGCACTGCATGCCAGTATGGCAATGCCAACCAAAGTGCTGTTTCACGCTTCCTCAATTAAGAAAAAAAAAATATATTGAGTGACTCTATCTTCTCTATGATTATAACTTTGCCAATGTCAAGTGAAATGTTTTAGGGAGTTGCTACACTGGCGATTGTAAGCGTTTTCAAAGCGGAGCGACGACGCAGCGAAGGCGTTGCGGCTGCACATCGTTCACAACGGATGCGCAACGGAGATAAGTTTATTTTTTATGCTAAAGGCGGACAAACGAGCAAGCGAGTTCCCTGAAGGAAAGTCATCAACGCCGCCCATGAACATCCGCGAAATCAGAGAGATCACTAATGTATTGCCAGCCATTTTAAAAAAGAGTACGCCCTTCTCTTGAAGGTCCCTAAGTCGTAGCCGGTCGGAAATACTCTTGCAGCCAAACCGTTTCACAGAACTGAGGTACGTGGTAGAAAGTTCCGGGAGAAACGCACATTGAACGCCATTGTTTTTTTTGTGGCGGCCACGAAGATAAACTCCTGCGCATCCGCGGCGTGAACGCTGCGCTGCCGCGACGCAATCCGCCAGTGTGGCAACTCCCTTATAAATAGTCAACTGTCAAAGTCACAGTCAGCCAAAATCCTAGTCACTCAATAAAACGTGGGTATTTATCGACTGACGAAGGGATTCTACTGAGATCACTTTAAAAGAAATTGGAGGGTTTAAGACTTAAAGTCCAAGCAAGTTAACACGTGGACAACTTGCTCGATGAATCGACATACAGTGTTAAAATCGATACAAATTCAATCATTCTTATATTCATTTTACTAAGCGGCCATTGACTGTATAAAACAATACCAAATCAATGCACTCGAACTCTAAATGCTAATTTAAAACCTTTGAATTGCATCAGCTTTCTTCTACCCTTGGCAGAATCCTCTGAATGAAATTACGGGGATGAGAGAAAATATCACCAGGAAACTGTCGAACTGTGAATGGTTTTTATTTGGATACCCAGAAATTAAGATAATTATTATGAACATGTTTCACTTATCATTTTGTACTATTCAGTTAATTAGGTTCCCGTGTCGAAGGTCTGCGAAGCTCAGACGGCAGTCGCATCTAGTGTAATTATTTATTGTAATTAATGAAAAAAATATTCTTTCAATTTTCGCGTTGCATTATAACTATAATGTATCAATACGGGGATTAACACGATATTCATTATGTGAAACAACATTGTGTACTCACATATTTGGCTCGACGTTTCGGCTACGTTACAGCAGCCGTGGTCATGAGCGGACCTTAATTCTTTTGTAATTCATTATTTACCAAAATATTATTTTGTCATTCATTATTTATTTATTGTTAGATATTAAAAATTTTGTATGTGGCCAAAACGTACCTCGAAGTCCAAATCGACGGATTAGGGTTGCGACTCTTGGGACGCAAGTGGAAATGAGATGGGATTAATAAAAAAGTTATTTATTAATCCAGTGATTCGAAAATGTAATAACCGTGAAAGTAAACAAATCGTCATTTCGCGGCCAGATACTGTATGTATTGTGTGTCGAGAACAGGTGCGATAAAATAGTGAGTTAATGAACAGTGGTAACGCAGGTGCGCGTAGTAAATGACTGCGAAGGAGGGTAGATGGATATGCCTGCCAGTAACAACTTACCCGCAAAAGCTTCAGTTACTCCGTGACCATGGCGCTTGCAACAGTTCCGAAATATAGGAAACTCAAAAATAAGGTACTTTTTTATATGATATGCAGATGAGCAGACGGATCACCTGATGTTAAGCGATTGCCGCCGCCCATGGACACCCGCGACACCATTAACATAACATGTACATGGTATAAATCCCGCAAATAACTATTCTTATTTTAGAGTTTTAAAATATAAGTATTTTATAAACGAATTAATTCCTTCAAAAGACTTTTGATACGCTACTAGAATTATTCACGTAAAAAATATTCGTTCAGAACCAGTCAATGAAAAAAATCTTACTTTAATTGTTTAAAATTGTTTAAACTTCGAGGGATAATTTTATCTTTATATTCTTTAGTTCAATCAAAATCAAATTTATAATTCGTTTGATATTTTAAAACATAAAAAGACGAAAATGATTACATTTTATGTACAATTTGAATATGGGTATAATTTCGTAAAGAACTATTTTGAGGTTTAAGATCTTTATTTCTCAAAAGAATTTACATTCACTTACAAGAGAATAATTTTACAAACTAAGTATAAAAATAGTGTTTTGGACATTCGTAAGTTACAAACAAACATACTTATAACCAAACATTATGGATGCAATGAAACAGATCGCAGGATAGAACTCCATTATAAAATATAAACAGAACGCAGGTATGTTTAAATACTCCCCGTTGTGTTCACGCGCGGCGATAACACCAAGCACCAAGTGAAGCAAAGAAGATCGCGTATGATGGGTAAACATTGTGCGAATTCGTGGTGCGGACTGGTTTGTTTGACCCGTAGTATGTTGCAGATAATGATAATAATTTTAATGCTAACATTATGTTAAAAACAATATATTTTATTATATTGTGAAAGATTAATAATGTAAACTGAAGTATACTTAAGAAATGTATGTACTTTTTGTCAAATTTATTATTTGACTAAGGGCGGATTCGACCAATCTTATTCCTATACTAAATCGATGGTAGCGCTGCCCTTCCATACATATCTGACCTTAATACCATAGACATATAATGTATCAAGACGGTAACACGATATTTATTATGTGATACAACATTGTGTACTCACATATTTGGCTCTACGTTATAGCTGAAATAATAGTTATAACGTAGCCGAAATAATAGTTACATAGTTATAATGCAATGCGAAAATCTAATAAACTATTTTTATCATAGATTTATCCACGGTTAAACATTGGTCGAATCGGGGCGTAAATCTCATTAGCACTAGGGCTTAGACTGACTTAAGAATAGATATGGTATGCACGGTGAGGATTTAGAAATAAAATATTAAGCCTAAGCTTTTTATTATTATTCGTTGATATTTTTATAGCAATTTTTTGCAATTTATTCTTAAGTAAATAACACACTTACAAATTTCACCTCATAATATTTATTTTATTATTATTTCCTTTATTTTATTTTGTGTAACAATTAAACTGTATGGCTTGGTATGATGATGACACAACATTGTATGAAAGTTTGGTGATTGAAAAGAGTAATTGGCGAGTTTTTTGCCGGAACTTCTCGACCAGAAACAACTTTCCAAGCCGGTGGTAAAATCGCATTATGTTTATTTATTTCTTTAGTATATTTTATGTATCAACGTATATATGTATTAACATGTAAATTATACATAAGTACTTATAAATAGTTTTAAGTCATTCAAATGTATGACGATTTGTAAGTGTGTTGTACAAGCCTATGCAAATAAAGAATATTTGACTATTGACTATTAGGTCCAAGCAAGTTGTCCGTGACTACTCACTCGACACATAATAGCAGTGTTAAAAACGATACAGTTTACCGATTCTTATTATTAGGATCTCATCGCGGCACTACACTGTACAAATAAAAATATATTCTGCTACTCAAGCCCTTTTATATGATACTCATATTTGGGAGTTGTGTTAAAACATACAACCCATATCTTTGTGACGGCGGCCATCTTGGATCGTTTTTATCCAACATAGATAAGAACAAAAAAATTCTGCCATTCTCAATTTCATTTGTTAAATTACTTTGCACTGCCTTCCCTTATTACGAATACGATATTTCTTTCCTCTACCCAAAGGTTGTCTGGAAGAAATCGCTACAAGCGATAAGACCGCCTTATTATACTGTCTGTTGCTGTTGTATCATGCTTGTATTTTATTTTTGTGCAATAAAGAATATCTATCCATCTATCTAAAAAAGGGGGACCCCTTTTTTTAAAAAAAAATAAACAATATCAAAATCGGTTCATTTGTTCGGGAGCTACGATGCCTTAGACAGACACACACACACACAGACACGTCAAACTTATAACACCCCGTCTTTTTTTGTTCACTAAAAACCTCTTCTAATTTAAAGCCTTTGGATTACGTCAGCCCATGGGGAATGTTGGACTCCTAACGCCAGAATCTCAGTCATCAAATAAGACTTGCTATGGCCAAAGCCGACGCCTTCACCGAATATGAAGAGCCGGCGTGCTCTTACTCCCCAAACCTTACCCATCCGAATTAAGAACTCCCTCAACCCTTTCTCTCTTTCCTCCTAACTGACTAAAACCCATTATCCTTACAATTCCAATCAAATCCCAAAACACATTAAATCTCCAAAAATCCCTTCTTGTTCCAAACCCACTTTGTCCCCCACCCTTCCTGCTCCCTCCCCATTTTTCAAAATTCCAAATTCCTTCTCCTTTTTGGTATTTGCTTCATGCAACTTGTTTTAAAATCATAGCATCTGAGATCCTGGACATCCATATCCGGGGACCCATAGCGCCCTCTAGAGAGGGCCAAAAGAGGGAAAAAACGCCAGAATCTTATGGAATCATCAATTACCAAATGGGAGAATTCAAAAAACATCATTTCACTCAACTTTTGACAGTCGCAGCAATAAAATGGTAATTACATCAGAATTCAACGTCACCCCATAGAGGGAGCCACAACAACTCATCGTCCTGAACATAACGAGCCGGTTGACCTTTTGGGGGTCCGTGGGGGAAGGCATAAAGCCTAATGCCTAAATGTCCCGGTGGACTCCATCAACAGTCAATTGGGTACGTTTAACACAATAGTCGTTTGGGAAAGTACCTCTTTTGTACACGTGAGTTGGTTGGGTAAGATATCTTTTGAGCTTTCGGCATTACGTTAGATCCTTCTACCCGTTTAACGTCTCTGAGTAAATTGAATATATACGAGTAAAGTCGGTTCATTCCAAAAGGGCCATTTTATTTGGCAGTCAGAAATATATACGGTCGAAAGCTCGAGGCAGTCGAAAGTATGTTTGTTTTATTGTTTCATCAAAAAGCTCAAAGTCAAAGACGAATCTTAATTTGAAAAATCGTTATACATCAATGAAATATTTGTATTTCTTTAGCTATTTATGTTTCACTGCATCGGTGGCGCAATGGTTAGTGGGTCACACTTTAAAGCGACGGTTGCGCTTGGGGTCCCGGGTTCGATCCCCGGGTCGAGCCAAAATTTGTACCTGAGTTTTTCTGTTAAAAAATTCTCAATGTTAGCCCGGAGTCTGGAAGTTAGCGGTTACCCCCGTGCATCGGAAAGCACGTTCATCCGTTAGTCCTGCGCCTAATCCCTCTTCGGTCGTGTCACACTAGTGTCCCATCGAAATAAGAGGGTACGGGAATATAGAGTGCACTTGTGTCTGCACAAATACTTGTGCACTATAATATGTCCTGCGTCGATGGCTGATCACTGAGATTGGCCGCCATGACTGAAATATCGGTTTGGAGGACATTATCATGTGTAATAAATAAGTATTACACAACATCACATACTCTGATCTGACTCCGAGATAGGTAGCTCAAGCACCGGTGTTACGGATATCAGAACCCTTTTCTTTTATTAAATACGAATACTTACTAATAATACATAAAAAAGCCAGATCAATACAAACAGACATTAACACAAATATTTGAACTGTGCGAACCAAGTGTTGTCCTTGCACCAGAGTTAATTACGTAATAGATATATCGATCAATAAGTCCTGTGTTTTAAAAAATATTTCTCATCTGTGATGCCTCATGTGTTGCAGATGTCCATGGATGGCGATAATCTAATACAATCAGGTAAGTCGGCCGCTCGTTTGGCTGCAAAATGTAATTTATAGGGTTCCGAAACTCAGTCAATACGAAAAGGCGGCGCTCTTATAGAATCGGCTGATTGGCGACGACGAGCTTGTGGGTAAGAGGCTACAAAGCCTTGAACACCGACGCAAGGTAGCAAGCTTATCGATCTTCTATCGGATACATTTTGGAGAGTGCGCCACGGAACTGTACAATGCTATTGGCATTGTCCGCATCTCCGTTCTTCCACTACTCCACCAGGCAGACCCTCAATCGACACCGGTACATGGTAGAAATACCAAAAGTCCGCACAAAGAGGTTTGAATCCTGTTTCCTTATTCGTACTGCGAAACAGTGGAATCAGCTGCCTGAGGAGGCTACAATTTGGAGGTTTTCAATGCGCGAGTGAATAGGTATCTTCTAGGTAATCGTGCTATATCTTAGACCATATTATCACTTACCATGAGGTGAAATATGGTCAAACGCTTACCTATCTACAGTAAAAAAAAAAACATTTTGTGAATCAGATGTTTGTTAATAAAACAGATACCTATGTATGAGTGGTGAGTCTGGGTGTATGTGGCATCTTCGTTGTTGCTGGCTTCCATAGTACAGTCAGCACCAAAAATCAAGACATAAGAAAGGGTATTGAGCTGTATAAAGGGAGCATCTACGTTTGACGCTAACCGCACACAGGAAAACCTTAAATAAAAATAGAAAAATCTTAATTCAAATTAGGACCATACAGAACAATTGGGAATGTCAAAATAGGTAAATAGCATCTACAGCTAGTTCGGAATGTCAATTTCTAAGGACTAGTCACCTATTAAATTAATACTGTATTTAATTACATCATTATCATCATCATATCAGCCGCCAATAGACGTCCACTGCTGGACATAGGCCTCCCCCAATGTTCTCCACACAAATCGGTCCTGTGCCGCCCGCATCCAATGAATTTCCGCGATCTTCACCAAACCGTCGGTCCACCTTGTGGGGGGCCTGCCACGGCTGCAACTTCCTGTACGTGGCCTCCACTCAAGGACCTTTCCGCCCCAACGGCCGTCTGTTCTCCTCGCTATGTGCTCTGCCCATTGCCACTTGATTTGAAATACATATTAATTAAATATAATAACCGATTTCGGCTAAGGCGGCCAATCTCTACGATTAGCCACGTACGCAGGATATATTATAGTGCTCAAGTGTGTGCGCAAACACAAGTGCACTCTCTATTCCCTTACCCTCATATTCCAATGGAACACTACTTAGGGATCGGGCGCAGGACTAACGGTTTAACGTGCTTTCTGAGGCACGGGGGTACAAGACCGCCAACTTCCAGACTCCGGGCTGACACTAAGAATTTTTAACAGAAAAACTCAGGTACTTACAAATTTTGACCAGATCCGGGGATTGAAACCGAGGCCTCTTGCGTAGCCATCTTTTAAAAGTGCGACCTACTAACCAATGTGCCACCGAGGCAGTAACATTAAATATAATATTATTACGGAACCTCGTGCCCTCAAACACTTCGCCCTTTCCCCTGTCCTGTTTTACGAAGGCTACAAATAGGCCGGGTGCTAAATGGCACATTTGCGGCCCTAAAATGGCTTATGGCGAGGGTTAGGACGTCCCTTTCCGTCCTAGGACAGGGGAGGAGGACAGCCGATGGCCATACATCATACTTTTAGCGTTGGTAATGTGTGACTCCAGTAGATATACTGGGCTGTGGAATTGGTTGCGACGGAAGTGTGGGCTTTACTTAGAGGAAAATCTGGGATATGCTCGAACATTCTCTGGAGTCAACCTATAAGGATTTTCTTGTTACTTTTGATTAAGAAGTGCTATCTCTCACAACGTGGACATCCAAAAGTTAAGACATTTGAACGTTCTTTGGAACCGCATTGGGAGGTTGCAGGTTTGAATCCGAACAACTTACTCTGGAGTATTATGCGCCGAAATGAATAAAATCATCGTGAGGAAACCTGCACGACAAAGATTAAAATTGTAAAATAAAAATAATAAAGCCGATTAAGGAGGCTCAAAGTCACCCAGAGAGCAGTGAAGAGGGCTATGCTCGGAGTCTCCCTGCGTGATCGTATCAGAAATGATGAGATCCGCAGTAGAACTAAGGTCACAGACATAGCCCAAAGGATTGCACGCCTCAAGTGGCAATTGGCAGGACACATAGCGAGGAGAAAAGACGGCCGTTTTTGGCGGAAAGGTCCTCGAGTGGAGGCCACGTACAGGAAGTCGCAGCCGTGGCACGCCCCCCACAAGGTGGACCGACGGTCTGGTGAAGATCGCGTGAATCCTTTGTATGCGGGCGGTACAGGACCGATCTGTGTGAAGAACATTGGGGGAGGTCTATGTCCAGCAGTGGACGTCTATTGGCTGAAATGATGATGTTGATGATGAAAAATAATAGATCATGTTCGTCTGACTTGAATACTAATAATATATAATATTTTAGCGTAGCGACCGAGCGTGTCCCGGGCAAACAAAATTTTGAAAATCGAGCACGTCGCGGCCGAGCGACTCGCGGAATAAGAGCGTAATAGCTGGACCCCTGGGTACACCCATTCAGCACCTGTCAGGTATCTTGCGCAAAACCACTCCAGAATTCTATTAAACCAATGAGTAGAGGCTATACAACCCACTGATACTTCAGTTTGCTAATCCTGTGATTATCACTAGCAAATACAAAACATCATAGGGGAGTCTAGATGACGCTTACGTCATCGATAATTATTTTCTTTTTAACACAAATGGCAACCCTCACATTCTGTTTGCTTGAAAACAAAACGTATTTTCGGAGAATTACCTACAAACAAATGCATTGTATGCGGTTAGTAGGGTTGCCGAGCTGTGACAAAAAAAAACGAAATATGTTTACGTAAGCATGGGGGAGGGGGGCTTTGCTTACTTTTGCTGACAAGGGGGATGGGGGGTATAAATAACTGTAATAAATCTGCTTACGTAATACTTTAACGTCCCTATAGCTAAAACTAAAAATTTAAAATATGAATGAAAATTTGATATTTATCTTTATCTACACCCCGCATCTCGAAAGCAACAGCTGTTCTGAAACTTTGTCTAGTCTTTAAGTAAGGCGGAACTAAAATGCAAAACTTTATGTTAATATTTTACAGTTAAACGGGTAAAGTTTAGAATAAGGAGTTAAGGTAAGGGATAAAAAGAGACTTGCTCTGATGTAGGAAGAGCGACACCAGCGAGTAAGAGACCTTGATGGACGAAGTCCTCTTTTTTTATGAGAAAGGAAGGTAGACGAGCAAGCGGGTCAACTGATGGTCTTTTTTAGGTGACAGACTAGCCGACGTTTCACCTGATGGTAAGCGATTTCCGCCGCCCATGAACACCAGTGATGTCACAAGTGCGCTGCTTACCTTTTAACCCTCTTTACCTCTAGTTGGGCCTCCAGTTTCACTGCGTGAGTGAGGGATTCACGTAGCGAAATACAGCGCATGCACTGCTTCACGCCGGTTTTCTGAGAGGACGTGGTATTACTCCGATCGAGCCGGCCCATTCATGCCGAAGCGTGGCTCTCTCACTGGTAAGTGATCACCACCGCCTATGGACATCAACCATACCAGAAGGAGTGGAGATTTGTTGCCGACCTTTTAGGAAGGTATAGCTTCGTTTCTTGAAGATCTCAATGTCGTACCGGTTCGGAAATACCGCTGCTAGAATTTGATTCCACAATGAGGAGGTGCGTATTACATGTATATATTTGTAATCCCACTGTTGATTCTGATATCCGTAACACAGGTGCTTGAGCTACCTATCTCGGAGTAAGATCAATATAAGTGTGTTGTTAAATATTTATTTTAAAAAAAAAGTATTACCGTGGGTAAGCCAAGCTTCGGCATGAATGGGCCGGCTCGACCGGAGTGATACCTCGGCCTCGCAGAAAACCGGCGTGAAGCAGCACAGTGCTGTGTTTCGCTGCGTGAGTGAGGGTACCGGAGGCCCAATCCAGGAATGGGGGGTTTAGAGGTTGGCAGCGCACTTGTGACTCCACTGGTGTCGCGGGTGTCCATGGGCAGAGGCAATTGCTTACCATCAGGTGATCCGTCTGTTCTGCCTACCTAATACATAAAAAAAAGTGTCCGAAACGAAATGAGAGCGAGTCACGGCCGCACGGGTCGCATCTAAACATATTAGATAACCAAGTATAAATAGTTTTTTAGATTTTCGTTGCATTATAACTATAATGTATCAATACGGGGATTAACACGATATATATTATGTGAAACAACATTGTGTACTCACATATTTGGCTCGACGTTTCGGCTACGTTACAGCAGGCGTGGTAACGAGCGGACTGGGGGATTGGTGTGAGTCCGCTCGTGACCACGGCTGCTGTAACGTAGCCGAAACGTCGAGCCAAATATGTGAGTACACAATGTTGTTTCACATAATAAATATCGTGTTAATCCCCGTATTGATACATTCAAGTATAATTAATTTGCTGTTCTGCTCACTTATAGTAGACAAACATCTTATAACTTTATTGATGAAAATGGTTATAAGACCGTGGGAGAGCCACGCTTCGGCATGAATGGGAAGGTTCCACCGGAATGATACCACGGCCTCACAGAAAACCGGCGCGCGTGAAGAAGCGCTGTGCTGTGTTTTGCTGCGTGAGCGAGGCTACCGAAGGCCCAATCTGAGGGAAAAGGGGAGTTTAAAGGTTGGCAGCGCAATAATGACTTCACTGGTTTTGTGGGTGTCCACGGGCGGCGGCAATCGCTTACCATCAGGTGATCCGTCTGCTCGTCTGCCACCTATCACAGAACACAAGTTTCTGAATTCAGATGTAATATTTATTATTACTATTTGAATGTCTTTGTTATATAATTCTCACAACAACTCATACATTGACCTGATTCCGTACTAAGTAGCGTAAGCACTTGTGTTACAGACAACTTGTGATATCAGACAACAGAGGAACACAAATATATACTAAAACACATATATTACACCTAGACACGGAACAAACACAAGTGTTCATCGCACGCATGTTTGTCCAGGGTGGGGATCGAACCCACGACCTTTGGCGTAAGAGGCAAAGTTACTACCAATTACGCCATCCGTTCAGTCATATAAATTGTATAAACTGGTGATTCCCTCTCTACCTCAATGATTTCCACAGAATGCCAGCGTCCCACAAAATAGCTCAGTGGCAACCATTTTGGTAACACGGCACGGAAAAGTGTCTCTTTGTTTTGTATTTTCTTTGCATGTAATAATAATATCCTCTAACCGATTACGGCTACGGCGGCAAATCTAAAGAATCAGCCATGTACGCAGGATATATTATAGTTCTCAAGTGTGTGTGCAAACACAAGTGCACTCTCTATTCCCTTACCTTCATATTCCGATGAGACACCAGGTGACACGACCGGAGAGAGATCGGGCGCAGGACCAACAGCTTAACGTGCTTTCAGAGGCACGGGGGTACCGTCAACTTCTAGACTCTGGGCTTACACTAAGAATTTCTTACCAAAAACTTAGGTACACATTTTGGCCCGACCCGGGGATCGAACCCGGGGCCTCTGGCACAGCTGTCGCTTTAATGTGCGACCGAGGCAGTCTTTATTCGTCTTTAGTCGGCTGCACCGATTTTATGTTTGTGATGTGTTAACCAAATAAAATCCTATTCTATTCTATTCCAAACACAAAATGAGCTGTGATATACCAATGTTATCCAAATTATTTTAATTCTAAGTACTTTTCGTATAAAGTGGTATTATACAACGCCCATAGTCAATGTTACTTTTCGTTCAAAGCATTTCTATTATTATTGTGGAAAGGTACTCGTAAACAAGTCTTGTATTGTCTTAGAAGTCTGAACTAACTATCTAAATTAAAGCACAAAGGACTTGCCACTCATTCTGATAGCTGTCAAATTGACAAGTACACTGCTCAGATTCCATTGTTCGGCCTTGTAAATGCGAATAATTTTGCGAAATAATTTCAACTTGGATTACTTGTTAATTAGTGACAGTTCTGACAGGTTCTATTATTTTATAATTAGTGTAAGTGTTAGTATCTGACATTGTTTGTCATTACCTAACTGTCAATAGATGGTGTTGTAGTGTAGAACTATTTGAAGGCAAGGATACGTCACTGTCAAATCTTTCAATGTCACTTATGTCATTGTCAAATCAGGTTTTGCTAACCTTTTTGTTATATGCTTCTTTTCTTAGTATAAGCTGGCACAATTCATGATTATGTTTCCACCACTCCAGTAATTAATTCGTATAGTTTTGCACATGTTTTAGATTTTAGGCGTTAATAAGTGAAATAACTCGTAAGGAAAATGGTCAAGTCATATTTTGACAAAGTGGACAATCAACAGACGAAGTCAGTCAAAGTCTCAATCACTCAATAAAACGGAGGTGTTTAGGGTTTTATCGATCTATGGATTCTGCCGAGGCTACACAAAATCGCAGATTCTTATATTAATATCACTTGGCGGCACCTGACTGCACGAAACAACAACATGTAAGTTCAAATATTATTAACACCTGAAATGACACAAGCTCAATACCAGTCTTTCTACCAAACATTACGGATGATTAAGTTTTTATTAAAGCGTCTTGTTTTTATGTAAAAATAAGTAAATAAAAATACTTCTTTAAATTATAGAATTAAAATTACCAATAAATAAATTACGTCAGCGTATGTTTTTAGAAAATGGGTATATACTATTGTACGATGATTTTATTGCAGTGGCAACATTGTAGTAGCTTTTTTGGTCTTGAATTCTAGTTTCGAGTATAGTTTAAATCAATTTTCTTGGTTAGTTTTCATGATTATGATAAATTAAACTAAAAAAATTATGTACCATATATTTTTTTTAGTTTCATTTATTATAGAAGTTAGAGGGGGACGGGGGACGGACACACAATTTACCACTTTGGGAGCGACAGACGGACAGAGGGACAGAGGGACAGACGGATAGACAGACAGACATAACGAATCTATAAAGGTTCTGTTTTTTGCTATTTGGCTACGGAACCCTAAAAAAGAGGCAACCTTAAATATGAGGCCTTTGTCCTCGACGTTCTCAGAAGATTAATAATTAAAAGCGGACTGTAGGTGTAAATGGTTATATTAATAAGATCAAGAGCAAACAAACAAATAAATTTAAATAAACTAATGTGAGTGTCCGCAAGCCGCTTAATCGTGGAGTGTGGTCGGCCAGCGCTGGGTGCCTGCCCCGCGCCCGCTCACCCCTCCGCGGGTGACGTCAGGCCGGCCGCAGCCGTGCACGCAGTCGACGCGTGGCGTGGACAGTTTGGATGCGACAAATATATTCTCATTCGTTACGGAACATCTTCGTTGTAAGCCATCTTTAAATGGTACCCCAAACGCAGCCAATGCCATATAATGCGCCTACCTAGCTACTCCCCTGTCCAGTCACTCAACTCACTCGCTACCCTGTGGCATCCAAAGCTTCCATTTTAATCCTATCACGAAAGCTCACATTTCGCTCCGGAATTAATTTTCAAATTGCATTCTGCACTAAACATGTAAATATAGTGAAACCAAAGCAAACACTGGCAGACGGCTATTTTCAAGCGAATCATCCAGTTTTATTATTGGCAGCTTAGTGCGTAAACGGAAATCGTACGAATATGTTTCGTTGTGGGCTCCCTTTTTTTATATAATAGGTAGGCAGACGAGCAGACGGATCACTTGATGGTAAGCAATTGCCACGCCCATGGACACCGCGACACCAGTGGAGTCACAAGGGCGCTGCCAACCTTTAAACCCCCCCTATCCCCCGGATTGGGCCTCCGGTACCCTCACTCACGCAACGAAACACAGCACAGTGCTGATTCACGCCGGTTTTCCGTGAAGCCGTGGTATCACTCCGGTCGAGCCGGCCCATTCATGCCGAAGCTTGGCTCTCCCACGGTAATCCCTGGATTAAATTCATGTGCGTAATTTAATTTCAACCACTTACTATACTGGCTCAGCGACCGGAAGTGGATCTTGGATTCCGAAACGAGAATTTGCCATTCTGTTCTGTTCTCAGCCACCTGTTTCTAATCCGCCTCTCGTAGGTGACCGAGATCTTTCTTGACCTGGGCGCTCTACTGGGCACTTGCCAGATGATCGACCCAGGTACGCTCTCTTCACAACTAGATCCGACTCCACTCTCAAAGTTGTGGATACAGAAACAGGATCACGGTAACACGTTCACCGTCCGAGCGTTATAGATTAACGCTAGATGTATACCCTTCTCGGTCTCTAGCGAAGCGAAATAGCTCGGCAGCGCTCGCCATTTTTCCTTCGACCCTCTCGCCTCTTACCATCTCCTTCCCCTATAATTTGAATCAACTCGTATCTATTGTGTCTTAACACATGTCCTAGGTAGGCAACTTTCCTCTGCTTGATGGCGTTACTGTAAGAGTCATGTTTCTGGTGGTTTAGCTAAAATATAAACTTTTGATGAGACATTTCTGCACAACTATTATTTGAATAGAGTAACTCTAGGGTATTTTGCTCCTTTATAAATCGCTTTTAGAAGCAATCTTACTTAAAAAGGCACGACTTAAACGTTTGAATTGCTTGCTCTCTTTAGATAAATTAAATACATTCGTTTGATTTTATTCGGTTAAAAATAGCTCCACATTAGAAAATAGTTCTGTATTTTGACTTAGCAAACATAAAATACTGGCCGATCCAACGTCAGCACACAACCATGCTTCGACATGAATGGGCCGGCTCGACTGGATTGATAATAGTGAACGCTGCCCCTTGGTGCAAGCGTTGCGGGTTCGATCCCCACACAGTACAAAAAATTGTGTGCAATGCATGAACAATTATACCTATTTGTGGGTGGGTGTTTTTTATGTATATGTATTTACAAGAGAAAAGTATTAAAATGTATATATTTGTAATTCCGCTGTTGGCTCTGATACTCATAGCACAGGTGCCTGTGGCACCTATCTCGGAGCCAGATCAATGTATGTGATGCTGTGAAATATTTATAAGTACGATACAGAAAGTCAGCGTGAAATTGCGCTGGCGCTGTGTTTGGCTGAGTGAGTGAGTGTCAATAGGTAATAGGATGATACTTTACTTTTACCAGGCACGTACGTGTAGCGCTCTGCGTAAGTAAAGGGAGGGTATATGTTTGGGTGTTGTAGGACCACCTGATACGTCTGGTCGTCTGCCACCTATTACAATAAAAAAACTTTTATAGATAGATAGATAGACACTTGCCACCATATTCTAAATCGCGATCTAAAGTTATTACCCTACTAAATGTCTTGTCATCCCGTTCCAGCACGCAATGTTAAAAGGGGATCGCATGAATTTAGTTCCGGGACTTTCATAGTTCGCAATTTGCAATAAGGGGGTTAATTGCACAAAATTTACAGATCTTTATCAACTTAGTTGGTCCGGATGGATTACAAATTGGTCAGGTTTGGTTACGAAGGTCTGACCTTACCTTAGCTACACGTACGTGCCGGGTAAAAGTAAAAGTAAAGTATCATCCTATTACCTATTGAGACTCACTCACTCAGCCAAACACAGCGCCAGCGCAATTTCATGCTGACTTTCTGTATCGTACTTATAAATATTTCACAGCATCACATACATTGATCTGACTCCGAGATAGGTGCCTCAGGCACCTGTGTTATGAATATCAGAGCCAACAGCGGAATTACAAATATATACATTTTATTACTTTTCTCTTGTAAATATATACCTACTTTTAATACATAGAAAACACCCACATCAATACAAATATAATTGTTCATGCACTGCACACAATTTTTTGTAGTGTGGGGATCGAACCCGCAACTCTTGCACCACGGGCAGCGTTCACTATTATCAATCCAGTCGAGCCGGCCCATTCATGTCGAAGCATGGTTGTGTGCTGACGTTGGATCGGCCAGTATTTTATGTTTACTAAGTCAATATAAAGAACTATTATCTAAAGTGCAGCTATTTTTAACCGAATAAAATCAAACGAATGTATTTAATTTATCTAAAGAGAGCAAGCAATTCAAACGTTAAAGTCTTGCCTTTTTAAGTAAGATTGCTTCTAAAAGCGATTTATAAAGGAGCAAAATACCCTAGAGTTACTCTATTCAAATAATAGTTGTGCAGAAATGTCTCATCAAAAGTTTATATTTTAGCTAAACCACCAGAAACATGACTCTTACAGTAACGCCATCAAGCAGAGGAAAGTTGCCTACCTAGGACATGTGTTAAGACACAATAGATACGAGTTGATTCAAATTATAGGGGAAGGAGGTGTGGTAAGAGGCGAGAAAGTCGAAGGAAAAATCATGGCGAGCGCTGCCGAGCTATTTCGCTTCGCTAGAGACCAAGAAGGGTATGCTATGTAGATTAACGCTCGGACGGTGAACGTCGCATGAATTTAGTTCCGGGACTTTCATAGTTCGCAATTTGTAATAAGGGGGTTAATTGCACAAAATTTACAGATCTTTATCAACTTAGTTGGTCCGGATGGATTACGAATTGGTCAGGTTTGGTTACGAAGGTCTGACCTTCGTAACCAAACCAGACCAATTCGTATTGACAGTGGCTTCATTGTAATAAGAAAGTCCCCATATCCTGAATCATGGTCTAAGCGTACCCTAGGCTCCAAAGCGACAGCTTTGGACGCAACCGGGTATTACACGATAAGACGAAATGAGTCAATGGTATTATCATAGCACAATATAGGGGGTATTATCGCTAATAGCATCTTTTCCAGACAACTAGACAATAGAATCATGTTCTGATGTTTATAGGCGGCGCCTCTTTCCCATCTGGTGATAAGCTACCGAAAAATAAATGCTATTTGTCATATTCCTTCTATTTTATTCATCACTTTCTTATGTGATAGGTGGCAGACGATCAGATGGATCACCTGATGGTAAGCGATTGCTGCCACTCATGGACACCTGGGACACCAATGGAAAATCACTGAACTATAACATTGTATGATATGATTTACTTCCATATCGAAATGCAATTTCCACATTTGACTCCGTACCTATCCTGTCACAGTAAAACCAAATAAATAAAATATACCACATCTCTCCAGAGTGCTATTTTTCTGCGTGTTTACCAGATATTTTCGGGTTCCGATATTCGGTTCCGAATTCCGAACCGCGAAATCTGAGCGTTCCCGCGGGACCGCATGCTCCGACGTTGGCAGCCATTTTAAGCTATAACGCTTGGCAAGATGGCCACTAAATTGATTTTGTAATGGCGGTTCTTGTTTTCTCCTCGGAAGTGCAGTAGGGACAGATTGCGGGTGTTAATGGAAGGAGACGCTCCAAGCCTCTCGCCTCTCTTTATTTTTTTTTAAATGACGCAATAATGTTTTTTTTGTTGGGTTAAGTTACATCCCACAGACTTGGTCCGTGCCTTTGTTTGGTAGTAAGTTACAATTACTTGTTGTATAATTTGATGCTCCGCGCACAAGTAAATATTTTTCTTAGTCTTACATTCTATGGTTACAGACTATTAATATTTTGCTCTATGGGTTACATTCTTAGGCTAGTAAATTAACAAAACCGTCACTAGAGTAAATTAAATAAGCGCCAGTGTTGGGGCCAGTGCCCTTTTCAGTATAGATGGTGAGAGAAAAGGGATATCTGTCCTTTGTGGAATGAAACTTCAGCGGACTGTAAAATTTGGTGTACTCGACCAGAATTAGGAGAGTCGTACAAATCGCTCCCGACAGTGGTTCCGTAAGGCGCGACGCCCACACGAGAGTCGAGTCGAGGCAAGGGCGCGTCGAGGCGTGGAGCGGTGCAGTCGCTGTGTGTACAGTCGAGTTGCAGGAGGCTATCCTTCCTTCTCATTTTTATTCGCCCAAACGTACGAAACGAAATGACAAAATGGCGGCAGAGACGAGGCGGGGCGTCCCCACCGCGCCCCCGCCTTGACTCCGTGCGTCCCGACGCGCCTCAACGCGACTCCGCACTACGACTCCACTATGTGAGCGCATTGTGATTAATTTTTTAAGGAAACCTGGAAGCGGCGCGCTGCTTATGCGCCCGCGCATCGACTCGACTCTCGTGTGGGCGTCGCGCCTAAGATGGATGTGAGACGTGCGCGGAAGCAAGCTGCCTAGTTAGACCCGGCGGCGCCCTCCGTGAGTCCTATGCTGTCGTTCGGCTGTCGTCGTAGTTCTTCGGCGATGGTGCACTAATGTGAACAGGATGGAACGCCGCGGCAACGGCGTCTTCTTGACCAGCTAGTATTTTTTTTAAAAACAAAGTTGTCTTCATATATATTGCAAAACGTGCAAATACATTTTTTTTTTAATCAGCCTATAAACTGTCCCACTGCAGGGCAAAGGCCTCCATGATAGAAATCAAGTTATCGCTACTATGATGGGATTAGGCTTAATCACCAGGCTTGCCAAATTGGTGATCACAAGCCCGAGCTATGTCCGAAAAATTCGACACGTACTTTTCGCTCGACCCGGGATTCGAACCCAGGACCCTGAGATCCCAGCCCGGTACTTAAACCACTAGACCAACAGGGCGTTACATTGTTCTTAAACTAGTTTAAATAAATTTTTATGTGTTGTGTCTAATGTAATTTTACATTTAAAATGCCTATATTTATATTGAAGTAAAAGCAAAGCAAAAACTGGCCCTGTCGCATGGAGGAAAACTATAGAGAGTGGCTCATTTAGATCGGTCAGTATTGGGAAGTCTGGAACTTAACGACGTGCGAAGTTTTCTTAGGAACTATGGCATCGATTTCAATAATAATCAAAATCACCATTCAAGTATTTAAAAAAACCTAGACTCAGCTTAAGAATCGAACCCAGTAGCATATAAAAAGATACATACCTACACTATTTCTATTTAGATTTGATGGTGCAGGTTTTGAGCAGTTAATGTCTCTATGATACATGATGTCTCAAATGAATAAAATGCATTGTTTTCACATATTAGTAGGTATTTTAATTTATTTTAGTAGATGTTCGAAGTAATTACCAAGATATGACATACAGGTCTCTTGAAAACTTCCATGATATACAATGTAATAATTATGCTTTATTTTCTATGCCTTTGTAGACCGAGGGACAGCCACGCTTCGGTATGAATAGGATGACTCGACCGGAGAGATACCACGTGAGGGTACCGGAGGTCCAATCCGGAAAGGGGGGTTTAAAGGTTGGCAGCGTACATGTGACTCCACGGTGTCACGGGTGTCCATGGGCGACTGTAATCACTTACCATCAGGTGATCCGTCTGCTAATCTGCTACCACCTATTGTGAAAAAAAGAGCGAGAAAGATTCAGCCGTATATGTCTCATTCCCCAACCAATCTAATCTCTTTGATCCGAAAAAGCAATTCGCTTTGGTCCCCTCAGCCAATTACAAGTGTAAAGTCGACTTTCGCAACTTTGATCACAGCGGGTAAAACGAAAAGAACACTTTTGCAAGTCGAAACTTTGGACAAACCGTTGTTGGATCGCAAGGGTCTGGTAGCACAGGAATCCACCTGTTCGATTCTCATGACATTGATTCTTGAGCCCTTCGGACTTAAAAAGTTTGGATACTTTTTTCATCCGAATGCCTGTGGGAAAGCTAGGGCTGCGTAACGCACTGTAAAAAAACCGGCTAAGTGCGAGGAAATAAGATATATGTAAAGTAAATTGCGGTTTACGGTTTAAAACGTATTAAAAAAAAACTACTTACTAGATCTAGTTCAAACCAATTTTCGTTGCTTGTTTTTAATGGTGTATATCATATATTTTTTTTTAGTTATCTTTTATTATAGACAGGGGGGAAACACATTTTGTCATTTTGGGAGCGTCTCTTGCGCAAAGTATTAAGTTTAGAAAATATATATACTGGAAACCTCAACATAATTTTTAAAGACCTATACTAAAGATACCCCACACGTATGGGTTTGATGAAAAATAACTTACTGTCTCAGTTTTTAGTATGGGGACGCCCAAACTTTTTATTTCTTATTTTTGTGTAAAAATCGTATTCCAGTTAACAAAATACATCTATTTACCAAGTTATAAAGTATACTTCTTATAGTTTCGGAAAAAAGTGGCTCTGACATACGGAAGGACGGACAGACAGACAGATATGACGAATCTATAAGGGTTTCGTATTTTTCCATTTGGCTACCGAACCCAAATATCAATCAAAGACTCCTAATTGAAATCCAACCTTACCCCAAGGCTCAATTTTGGTGCCTCTGCAAAATCTATATAAATTAATGTACCTAACGTACCTATATCTTACTAATGTTGTAAACGCGAAAGTCTGTAATGATGTATGTGAGAATGTTTTTATTTTACATTATAGCGTACAAACAAGCAGACGGCACACCTGATGGAAAGTGATCACCGCCGCCCATGGAAATCTACAACACCTGAGGTATCACATATGCGTTGCCGGCTCTTAAGAAAGGAATAAACCCTTATCTGTTTGATGCTCATTGACGCAAAAACTACTGGAATGGAATTTAATGAAACTTTACAATAATTTAGCTTATAAGTATATCATAATAATATGTAATTCATAAAGATATGACTCTGGAAGATAGACTGACCGGATGGCGCAATTGGTAGTGACCCTGCCTCTTACGCCAAAGGTCGTGGTTTCGATCCCTGGACAAACATTTATGCGATGAACACTTGTATTTGTTCAGTGTCTGGGTGTAATATATGTATTTAAGTATATATTTGTGTTCCTCTGTTGTCTGATATCTGTAACACAAGTGCTTAAGCTACTTAGTATGGAATCAGGTCAACGTATGAGATGTTGTGAGAATTATTATTATTATATAAGTATCATACATTATCCAAAATATAACGATAATTCTATTCGCTTGTGGGGCTCGAGGGTACCGTGGACAGCAGTTAGTATTGTCAAATTCTTCGGCCTGTGGCTCTTTGATTTAATGATTATATCGGTCTGTTTTCTACTTTATAAAATCAAGAAAAAATCTGATCAAGTCGAGGTCTTTTTATTTTAAGCGGGCGGTTATGTACACACGTCTCATTCAGACCAGTTACCTATCACTGCGACTAGTTTGATCTATTGTGATGGCCATTGTACTACATATCAGCCCCAAACCCTGCATTTTTTCGGGCTAAAGCACACTTCCTTGAAAACTGAAACCCTCTCCCCAACTGATCCTTTTTTATTAACTTCACCTGTCTTCCTTTCCTGTCATTGACGCTCGTGGTCGTTAGTCCTCTCCCAGATCCATCCATATATTGTAGGTATAAAATATATCTTCTCTATTATAACCTTAGAGTAGTATATTTTATATAATTTGTGTAGGTTATATTCTATTATAGTAAGGTAACATTCGTATATATAAATGTATGAGAACGTGTTTATTTATTTATTTATTATCTAGATATATGTATTTATACTATAAATTTACTTAATCAATATTCAAAATCAAAAGGATTGCACCACCCTCCCCTCTTCTATCTAATGTCCTTTACCTGAAGATTGTCTGGTAGAGATCGCTCCCAGCGATACGACCGACTAAATTGTACATTGTATCTCTGTATACCTAGCTTTTAAGTTTTGTATGTTGTGCAATAAAGAGTATCTATCTATCTATCTATCTATTTGTCTTGTATTAATTGTTTGAGACTTAACGCCTAGTACACCAACTTTTCAAACAACAGTTATCACGCTTTAACCATGCAAGCACCAATAGCAAGCACGGTTAAAGTGTCATTACCCTTTTTTTTACTTGGTGAACTCGGCCCTTAGATTCCTAGGTTCATTGAGGCTTAAAAAGTGTTTTCCCAGATATATGCTACATTTGCGCTTAGTCTAGGATTATACATCTATAGAAATTATAACCCACTATGCCTACAACTAACTTTAGAAGTTAGACCGCTTGAAATCGAACCTATATAGAAACCACTTAAACTATTATAGGGGAACTTTCACCCACAGAGAGATGGTGTAGTGTTTAACTAGGTTTATAGGATGAACATTCCAAGAGATCTCTTTTGATCCTATTATGTAGGTATCAGGATTATTTTGACTGAACGGATGGCGCAATTGGTAGTGACCCAGCCTCTTGCGCCAAAGGTCGTGGGTTCGATCCCCATCCTGGACAAATATTCGTGCGATGAACACTTGTGTTTGTTCAGTGTCTGGGTGTAATATATGTATTTAAGTATATATTTATATATTTGTGTTCCTCTTTTGTCTGATATCTGTAACACAAGTGCTTAAGCTACTTAGTACGGAATCAGGTCAATGTATGAGTTGTTGTGAGAATTATATAACAAAGACATTCAAATAGTAACAATAAATATACATCGAAATTCAGAAACTTGTGTTATGTGATAGGTGGCAGACGAACAGACGGATCACCTGATGGTAAGCGATTGCCGCCGCCCGTGGACACCCCCAAAACCAGTGGAGTCATAATTGAGCTGCCAACCTTTAAACTCCCCTTTTCCCCCAGATTGAGAATAATAAAAAAAAGTTTAGTCGGACGGGATAGTCAAATTAAGTAAATATGCACTTGAAAATTTTTCGACCGTCTTCGGGTGGGACTCGAACCCACGATCGTTTGATAACCGGGCAACTGCTTTAACGACTAAGCTACCGGAAACCTTGGTATGTCAAAGAATTTTTTCAATGAACAACACTTTTTAGGGTTCCGTAGCCAAATGGCAAAAAACGGAACCCTTATAGATTCGTCATGTCTGTCCGTCTGTGTCCGTACGTATGTCACAGCAACTTTTCTCCGAAACTATAAGAACTATGCTATTATAACTTGGTAAATAGATGTTGAAACTGAAAAATTTTTTTTTTCATCAAACCTATACATGTAGGGTATCTATGGATAATGTCTTTAAAAATGATGTTGAGGTTTTAAATTCATTTTTTTCTAAACACAATACTTTGCGCAAGAGACGCTCCCAAAGTGGTAAATTGTGTGCGTCCCCCCCCCCCCCCCCTAACATCTATAATAAATGAATTGTAAAACTATAAAAAATATATGATGTACATAATCATGACAACTAACAACGAAAATTATCGCAGGGCGTCCTACACTGCGCTTACCGAGTCTCCACTCAAGGACTTTAATATGACCAGCCCACTGCCACTTCAGTTTGCTAATTCGGTGGGCTATGTCGGTGACTCTGGTTCTCTGTCGGATTACATCATTTCTGATGCGGTCCTTCAGAGATTCTCCGAGCATAGCCCTTTCCATAGCTCTTTGAACGACTTTGAACCGGTGGACTAGTCCAGCCGTGAGTGTCCACGTCTCGGCACCGTAAGTCATGACCGGAAAGACACACTGGTCGAAGACTCTCGACTTTAGGAGGGATTGGTGACGAGAAGACTTGACGAAGTTTACCAAATGCTGCCCAGCCTAGCTGAATTCTTCTATTAGCTTCTCTCTCGAAGTTGTTTCTACCTAATTGGAGCGTTTGTCCTAGAAAGACATATTCCTGAACAACTTCGAGAGGTACTCCATTAACAGCGACCGGTCCCGGATCAACGAGCTCGTTGAACATTGGTTTTATCCAAGTTCATCCGAAGACCGATGTGTTTGGAAGATTCAGTCAGGCTGCTCACCATCATACTCTAACATAAGCCATCCAAACAGCTGAATCGAGAAAGATGGCACAATTCGGTCCGCGGCATCATTTAGCAAAAAGATCACCACTCCCTGCCGTGAGGAAAACGATTAAGAAAGTACAGTAAAGCACTTATAAAGTACGTAAATAATTTCTACATAAAATAGATATTAGAGTACTATCGTAAATTTTCCCTCCTATCCATTTCGCCTCATAAAGTATTAAATATCATTCCATTTGCGTCAAAAGTTTTCGATCTAAAACAAATATTATCATTTATCCCTAGGGATAGAAATAAAACATGTCGCCTAAAGTACAAAGTAACATCTATATACGTTTCAGTTTCAAAATTCCCAAGTTTTTATGGCTGCGTTAATTTTTAACGGGTGGTTTTGAGTGGTCTAAGGTAAAGAATAAGGCAAATATAAAATATTTTTTAATTTTAAATCAAAGACAATCAATTTTATTTTTAAGATTACTATTTCACTTACCTAGACTTTGGACCAAAGCGGCCACTTTTGGCGTGAATAAATTTTTTTAGACCCAAAATTTGGGCATGGTTTGTACAGCAGCCGTGGTCACGAGCGGACTGCCGGAGCACGAAACGTCGAGTTAAATATGTGAGTACACAATGTTATCTCACATAATAAATATCGTGTTAATTCCCGTCTTGATACATTATACCTATAATATAACCTCTAAAATATCATGATGTGCATGTCTGTAATTGTTGTAAACACTAGAATAGTTCCTTGCCTTGTATATGTAAAATGCTTGTGTTTATATTGTTGATGTGCTTAATAAATAAATAAATAAAATATAATGCAACCCGAAAATCTAAAAACCCAACCTAAGAATTACTAAATTAAAATACTTTTATATTTATATGTGGCGACCCCTTCGTCGGTCCCACAAAGTTGTGCGTCGTGGTATCGTTAAGACGGGGGGGAATGTCCCGAAAAGGACGTACCCAAAGAAACAGGAAGGTATGCGTGCGTATAAGAAACAGTACAGAAACGTACGTAGCGACGTTACGTCACGTGAGTAGACACGTAGGTAGGTAGGTACGTAGGCTGCAACAAATGAAACCCCAGACTTGCTTGTGATGTACGGCGATCAACGCGGAGCGGTGGAATCTTGAGGCAGGGAGGCGGCAGGATTTCTTCTCTAGCAGAGTAGTTCACTCGAGGGCTGGTATTGCCGAAGTGCATGCATTGGGCCAAATTTCTCTCATTAATATACTATTCGCCCCGCCTCAAAACACCACTAACTCCCACATCTCTTTATTTCGAATATTATCTTAATCTAGCGGTCCCATCTCTTTTTAACATTTGTTTGTCCCTTTCTAGGGTCCGCCTATAAAAAGTTTGCGGTCCTGCTCTAACATTACCTCCCGCTCTTGCACTGTCTAGGTTTTCTAAATTAACCTTAGATCTAGACTTCATAGTGTTTGTTTGCTGAATGTGGGGTTGTATGCCTGCCTATTCATCAGCTGTGTGTACCTACCTATCGTGTAAAATAAAACACCATCATTTCTATTTTTTATTTAACTTAGGCATTTTACCCCACCTTGAAGTCTAGATCGTGTCTAGAGCGTTACCTATCCTACTTAGTGTTATAAAAGGAGTTAATAAGTTTATTCTTAAGGCTAATGTTATGAGCTATACAGAAAACATAAATTTAGATATAAGGACTTATACTAGACTATTCTATGATTGATTTATGGAAACCTAAACTATGAATTTATTTACAATTTAAATCACATTAAAGCTACCTATTCGTTTATGCATTGTCCCGAACATTATATATATTTTTTTGTAATGGCTGCTATTGCGTTTGCTTATGACAAACACATTTTTTTTAACTCTGCCAAGGTCGAGTGATTAACGAGACACGTTTAAAAATTGACCGGTATGGATGAGATTAAATTCTTCAGGATATTATTATAATTTGAGTTCTTACACCATCTAAAACAAAAAGATACAACAAAACGTATAAACAAACACATAGACGGCACAAAATGTTAAGTGGGATACTTTTATATTACTGGTAGCTTTATTGCGATATTGTCACGCCCTGTCAATGTCACTGATGTGTCTTCTGATCTTGGTCGGTCTGTATATATTTGAATTATCCAGTATATAATAGTCAAAGTTACTCTTTGATTCGAATAGTCTTTCCTCTCCATTGAGGTAAAATGTTCCTCTCATCCCTTGCACCACACCCACAAAGTCTCAACTTTCCGCTATGATAAACATGTTTTAAAGCGCGTCCCTATTTAAAGCCTGGAGCCTGAAGTCAGGAGCATCCTGGCTTTGTTCCTGTGTGGCCGGTGGCTTAAGAGGGTTACGCTTCTTTGAGGATACGCTGCCATGGATACGGCCTTTTGTATAGGAATTGACGGGGTGTTTTCTGTGTGTATGTCCACTGGTGTCCGACCCGTTAAGGAGTCCATACGATCATTTTTAACACTTTGGAATGAATGGGTCAGCTCGATCGGAGTGATACCACGGCCTCACAGAAAACCGGCGTGAAGCAGCACTGTGCTATGTTTCACTGCGTGAGTGTGCCGGAGGCCCTATCCGAGGGGAAGGGGGGGTTTAAAGGTTGGCAGCGCACTTGTGACTCCACTGGTGTCACGGGTATCCGTGGGCGGCGGCAATCGCTTACCATCAGGTGATCTGTCTGCTCGTCTGCCACCTGACATAATAAAAAAAAAATTGTAATAAAATAGTTTTCTTGCCTTTTATGCTTTTAGGTTTTCTACGTTGGAATCTATTGGCAAAGCAAAAAAAAAATGGTTGACTTTTGTTGAATTAGAAGTTAAAAATCCACACAATAAAAAACTAAAACCCGACTACCAAAAAACACGGTCTGAAAAGCACAAAACAAGAAAATTGTCTCTCTCTATGTAAAATCTATATAAAATCTAATAAAAGCGACCACGGCGATATGGCATAATAATTTCAGCAGAGACAATTTTCTTGTTTTGTACTTTTTAGATCGCGTTTTTTGGTAGTCGGATTTTAGTTTTTAAACTTTATTTTTATTTAACATATTTTTAGTTATTTAAATATAATTACATATTTGAAATGTGCTAAAAAGGTCTTTCATTTGATACCCCACATGGTGCCGTCAAGCAATTTTTTTTTAGTTCTTTACTCTAAGTCCCCTAGAGGGCGCTGTAATAGATTTAACGTGACGTCATGTTGCCTATAACCTGGAGACAACCAAGACGCTTCTAACAACACCTCATTTGTTTAAATATGATAACTAGTTTAGAAGTTAAGTGGAAACAGATGAACATACATACATACATACATACATAGCCTGTAAAAATCATAACCCACCTTTCGCTTTGCCGTAGTCGGGTAAAAAATAATGTAGTTCCCAAGTCCAAGCATTTGGATGGTTTAAAATTCTCACACCTGACTTTAACAGCCTTTAAGATTAGAAAAAAGCTCCGTATGTTAATAAATTGCATGCTCTTGGCTTCTTCCGGTAACTGAGCGCGAACGAAATGGCATTAAACTCAGATTATCCGGCTTCTCGAGATTGCGAAAAGCTGGAGAAATTCAACAGATTAACTTCAAAAGTACCGCTTTACACTTTATGTGACGATTTCGATTTTGAAAGAAGACTATTATCGAGGAAAAGGTTCCTGATATTACCTGTTTAGGGTTCCGTAGCCAAATGGCAAAAAACGGAACCCTTATAGATTCGTCATGTCTGTCCGTCTGTGTGTCCGTCCGTATGTCACAGCAACTTTTCTCCGAAGCTATTAGAACTATACTGTTGAAACTTGGTAAATAGATGTATTTTGTTAACCGCATTACGGTATGTATGTGATGTTGTGAAATAAATATTTCACAACATCACATACATTGATCTGACTCCGAGATGGGTAACTCAAGCACCTGTGTTATAAATATCAGAATCAACAGTGGAATTACAAATACATACATATAATACTTTTCGTTTGTAAATACATACTTATAATACATAGGAAACACCCAGACCAATACAAACAGTCATGTTCATGCACACAAATGTTTGTACTGTGCGGGGATCGAACCCGCAACCCTTGGACCAAAGGCAGCGTTCACTACCACTGTTCCAAACCGGTCGTCAAAAGTTTACCATGGGAGAGCCAGATATTGTTTTAAGCTTTCATGGTCACTAACATTAAAATACCACGGGAGAGCCACGCTTTGGCATGAATGGGCCGGCTGACCGGAGTGATACCACGGCCTCACAGAAAACGGGCGTGAAGCAGCACTGCGCTGTGCTTCGCTGCGTGAGTGATGGTACCTGAGGCTTAATCCGAGGAAAAGGGGGGTTGGTTATAAGGTTGCCAGCGCACTTGTGACTCCACACAGCGCACTTGTGACACTGGTGTCGCGGGTGTCCTTGGACAGCGTCAATCGCTTACCATCAGGTGATCCGTCTGCTTGTCTGGCTCCTACCACATAAAAAAGTTATAAAGTTCTTAAACCTAAACCCCCTTATTCCAAAACGTGGTTAAAAATAAGTAGTGTGATTAATACTGGGAATAACTGACGAACTAGAATAAACATTATTACAAAACTAAGTTTAACGTGATTTAGTATATCAACTATAATAATAGAGAATATCTCGGAGTCTTTTTAGACCAAAAACTAACATGGAACAAGCATCTCGACTACATCACTAGAAAGGCAAAAATTGCGATGGGGGCAAGCAGTAGGTTGGTGGGGCTAAAATGGGGGCTACGGCCCATGGCCGCACTCTGGATTTATAAAACCATAGTGAGGCCGATCGTCACTTATGGCTGCTGTGTGTGGTATAAGAAGACGCACCAACTTAACTGCGTAGAGAACCTCAGCAAAGTTCAAAGAACTGCCTGCCTTATAGCCACTGGCGCGCTTTCGTCCTCTCCCTCTGCAGCACTGGATGCCCTCCTGAACATTCCACCTCTGCACATTCACGTGCAGATGGAAGCGAGGATGGCTATCACGAGAGCGAAAATCAGAGGGAGGACGAGATGGCATTCTAGGGTCATGAGAAACCTCTACAATGAACTAATGAAAATTCCGGTCATGGATATGCCCTCTGACTCCATGGTCCGTGAACACCGCTTCGATAAGCGGTTTACAGTCTTGTTACCAAGTAGACAAGACTGGGAGGCTGGAACTCCCGGAAATGTTAAGCAGAATGACATCGTTTGGTATACAGATGGCTCCAGGAAGCAGGGCATATCTGGGGCGGGATTTTGTAATGATCGCTGCGGAATACGCAAATTCGCCAACCTGGGTCGCTATACCACAGTGTACCAAGCGGAAGTCTTCGCAATAATTGGCTGTGTCCAAGAGAGTCTACAAATGAATCTCCAGAATAAGAAGATATTCATCTTCTCAGATAGTCAAGCTGCTATATTACCAGCACTGAGTAAAATTTTTGAAAAAGTCATATTCGTTCAGTTGCTGTCTCATTTTAAAGTTAACGACTTACTTCATAGTAAACAATTTGGGTTTACCAAGGGTAAGTCAACCACTGACGCAGGAGTTGCACTTATTAAGTATATTTTTGATGCATGGGAAAACAAACAGGATGCAATTGGTGTTTTCTGTGACCTCTCGAAGGCGTTTGATTGCGTTGAGCATCAAACATTATTGTTGAAGTTAGCTCACTATGGTGTTCTAAATAATGCATTAAGTTTGATAAATTCTTACTTATCAGATAGACTTCAGAAAGTCAGTGTCAATGGAACTGACTCTTCAGGCGCCCCTCTATTAATGGGAGTGCCCCAAGGATCAATATTGGGACCTCTGCTCTTCCTAATATACATAAATGACCTCCCTTACTTTGCACAAGATCTTTGTGAAGTAGTGTTATTTGCTGATGATACCTCGTTGATTTTTAACGTTGACCGTCGAAAAGATACGTTTGACGACGTAAATGACACCCTCTCACAAGTGCTACATTGGTTTACAACTAACAACTTGCTTTTAAATGCCAAGAAAACCAAATGTGTAAAATTCACTATGCCCAATGTAAAGCAGGTCAACACTAACATCGTTATGAATAATGAACACATTGAAGTTATTAATTCGACAATTTTCTTAGGTATTACACTGGATGCCAAACTTCAATGGAATCCACACTTGGCAGCCTTGGCGGGAAGACTTAGTTCCGCCGCATATGCGGTTAAGAAGATCAGACATCTGACTGATATTGAAACCGCGAGACTGGTTTATTTTAGTTATTTTCATAGTATAATGTCATATGGTCTTTTGTTGTGGGGGTCGGCGGCTGAGATACAAACTATTTTTGTATTGCAGAAGAGGGCCATCCGCTCCATATACAACCTTAGGCCTCGCGATTCGCTGAAAGAACTGTTTAAGAATATCGACATTTTAACTGTAGCTTCCCAATACATTTTGGACTGTATTTTGTACGTGCGTAAGAACATTGATATTTTTTCTAAAAAATCTGATTGTCATGGTTTTAACACTAGAAATAAACACAAGCTCGCGATTCCAAATCTGAAGCTCCAAAAGATTAATAGTTCATTTGTTGGACAAAGTATTAAAATGTACAATAAGTTGCCACAAAATGTAATTGAGTTACCAACGCATAAATTTAAATCCCACGTGAAAACCTGTTTAATGAGTAAAGGATACTATAAAATTGTAGATTACTTAAATGATAAGGATTCGTGGACATAATGACCTCCGTGCCTGCACACATGTAGTAATTTTATAAATATTTACTGAAATCACTATTATTATATAATTAATCAATTTTAATAAATTAGGCTTAGCAGCATTTATTATTGTATACAAATTGATTAGTATTGATTAATCAAACAATTGACAAGATGCTAACCACCTACTATTGTACACCTCGTCCTGCAGTTTATTAGTATTGGATTAAGTACTCTGTGACCTATGAGGGGAACCTAAGTAGTCATGCTCACTCAAATGTCTCTGAGGTGGTGGCGTTATGTGGCGGGTCATTACATTCCCTCTAATATGGTTGAGTGAAATGATGGCTGACACATACGTCATACTTGTGAACAGGTGCCACCTTTGGGGACTGGTCCTCTTCGGTTTACCTCATATTTAGCTTTTAATTTGCTTCATTCTATTTTGTGTTGCATTAGACTGTATGACTTGGTATGAGGATAATAAACCATTGTAAAAAAGTTGGCGATTAAAAAGAGTAACTGGCGAGTTTCTTGCCGGATCTTCTCGACCAGAAACAACTTTCCGAGCCGGTGGTAGAATCGCATTATGTTTATTTATTTCTTTAGTATATTTTATGTATCAACATATATATGTATTAACATGTAAATTATTACATAAGTACTTATAAATAGTTTTAAATCATTCAAATGTATGACGATTTGTAAGTGCTGTGTATAAGCCTATGCAAATAAAGAATTATTTGATTTTGATTTTGATTTTGCTCTCAAGGCGTTAACATCCTGTGAACTTGACTCCAAACTCACTAGCGAGTGTGTCCTGCTCCTAAACCAGCTTGGCAATGCCAACATTGTAAATCTGATTTGGGTACCGGGACACTGCAATATCAGAGGCAACGAAGTCGCTGACGTGCTAGCAAAGGCCGGGGCAGAGAGCCCACTACTCGGACCGGAACCAATAAGTGGCGTTCCAGCATGCATGGTCAGGTTCGAGTTAAAAGAGTGGGAGAAAAAACAGAGCACTGAATTCTGGAAAAGACTACCTCGACTAGAACAGTCTAAGGCGTTGATACAGGCGTTCGATCAGAAACGAGCTGTAGAAATAACAAAACTGAGTAGAGGACATGTTAGGGCACTCACTCGGACCCTCACAGGGCACTGCAAATTAAATAAGCACCTGCACAACATGGGCCTTACAGATACCAAAATCTGCAGGTTCTGTCGCGAGGACGAGGAAACGATTATCCACGTCCTCGGCGAGTGCATAGCGCTGCACCGCTGCAGAAGCCGGCAGCTGGGAGCACACATGATCCCAGCTGACGAGATCAAGAGCTCCCCCATCAGCTCCATTCTCGGGTTTATCCTGGAACTGGAGCTACATGAGGTGCTGTAATAGGTCACGGGGCTGCCACAATAGATCATCTACTGGTCGCAGTGGCTATGAGACGCAGGGCTCATCCCATTTCTATCAAATAATAATAATAATAATAGAGTTAAACCACCCGGACCCCTAGTTTAAAATGAGAACTAAAATAATAAACTCCAAAATTTGATTCGGTAACCATGACAACTTATCCCTGTGACAGTTCATTCCGTTTTACGCTAAAGTTATTTGTAAGGAAGTAGTTAATTTATTTTTGGGATTTAATCCCAAAAATATAAGCAATTCCTATGCATATTACTTGGAAACCTTAGTTAGGTAAAATTTAAATTGATTGTTGCTTAAAAACCAATCTTTAGAATTTTTAATTCAGGCAACAAAATAAGGTTATGTAAAATGAAATGTCACTGAATGAATGATTGAATGATTCGATCAATTTTGACACTTTCCTGCGGTACTAAGTTGTCTATTGTTAGTAGAGGATTTATAATAAAAATTTAAGAACTAACATTATTCCATAATAATCATGATCTTGCTAGTTTAGGATTAAAAGCGGTATCAGAGCAGTTTTTTGTAATAAGAGGGGAAAATATTCACCATCACTGAACATAAATACAACAGATGCCTACCTGTTAATTTTATCTTTAATGGCCTGTGGTGTAAAAGCGATAGTATGAGAAACTCTACACATTTTGTTTGTCATATTGTCGCTTACACAGATAATACCAAATCCATGCGATATCTGATTAGATTATAGGAATAAAGCTATTTCCAAAAAAAAATCTATGCTGAAATTATTATGCCGTATCGCCGTGGTCGTAGGCCATATTGATTTTATTTTATTATTTTAATGAATCCGTTTTGCTACATTATGTTGCATACGACCACGGCGATATGGCATAATCATTTCGGCGGAGACAATTTTCTTGTTTCGTACTTTTTGGAGCATGTTTTTTGGTAGTCGGGTTTTAGTTTTTAACTTTAATTTTAATTATGTGAAAAATAGGTATATAGATAAGTATTTGTATAAATATTATTATGTATAGGGTGTTTGAGCTAGGTACCTAGGTATCTTGGAGTCAGATTAATATATGATGTTGTGAAAAAAATATTGCGATGTGTTAATAAAGCTCTTTCATTAGATACGATCAAGAAAAAATAATTTCGAGTCATTTTTAAGTCCTTTTAGAGGGCGCTATAGTCAATTTAACGTAACGTTTCGAGCCATCAAGACATGGAAAGCCCTCCCAACTCATGGGTTTTCTCCTTCATACAATCCGGAGTCTTTAAAGGAGGGCGTGAAGCGGCATCTCAGCAGGCCATCAGGGTGAGGATGGCAGACTCAATCGGTACTTTGTTAGTTCTTTTGTGCCTGTCAACCTCATATTTGGATGTCACGGCTGCTTACCATCACGCGGAGTGAGGTCATCCTGATTGGCCTTTCTATATAAAAAAAAAGTCATGCATTCTATAACCACCGGACAATTATGATATTTCCAACGACACTCATTTGTCCAATCATTATAAGTAGCTTAGAAGTTCTGAGGGAAAAGATGAATATACATACATACGGGTTCGAGCAATGCTCGGCGTCTCTCTCCGAGATCGAATCCGAAATGAGGTGATCCGGCAGAGAACCAAAGTTATCGACATTGCTCACCTGATTAGCAAGCTTAAGTGGCAGTGGGCTGGCCATATTAGCCGCAGAACCGACAACCGATGGGGTAAACGAGTTCTGGAGTGGAGACCGCGTCTTGGCAAACGTAATGTAGGGCGCCCTCTGGCTAGGTGGGGGGACGATCTGCGCAGGATGGCTGGCAAGAGCTGGATGCGAGAAGCCATGGATAGATCACAGTGGCGAACAATTGGAGAGGCCTACGTCCAGCAGTGGACTGCGATAGGCTGATGATGATGATGATGATGACATAAGGGTTCAAATCACAACCCTCTTTTTTACATCGCCGTTGTCGGGTCAAAATGACTCGTTCCAATGTTTTATGTCTTCATCACGCCTTTTATGACAGGAGATAACACAGTTGTATGTTATGTACCATAAACGTGTAAAGCTCAATATAATAAATATGAATCTTCACGTTTGACTAACCTCTACGCTTACAATCGAGTCAAGGTGACGGTTAGGGTACACTAGCGACGCCAATCGAATTTAATTTTTAGCTACCAAGCCGGATCTCGGATAAATACAAAATCTTAACCTTAACGTCAATGTATATTTTAGAGTCTTGTAAGTTTGTAAAAAAACATCAAACGTTTTATTCACCTGATAAAAGAGTCAAACGAAATGATAGATACAATAATAAACTAAAAATCCCCTTTACCAAACTTAATTTAGTTGCATCTAGCCCTCACTATATGTTAATAAAAATTTAAAATCACATCCCAAATTATATCAAAAACTCAGTAAGTCTTGCAGCGTTCACTAAGAGTCTAAAAATATTCTTATTAAGTAAATCGTACTATAATTTACAAGAATTCTTTAGCGACAAAAACAATTGAAATGCTTCATTTTCTCCTCACCACAACACGTTACTTAATTATAAATATAAAAATTGTTGATGTAAAAATGTTATGTAGTAAGTAATAACGATTAGATTCTAAGTTTGCTATGCCCTTACAGGGCGTCACATGTTTACTTTTATCAATTTATCTATTTGTAACATCTTGATGTAATGTGACTTGCAATAAACTATTTGAATTTGAATTTGAATTTGAATCTATTTTAAACAATTTCGGAGTTACAACCTCTCGGCAAACACTGATACTATTTATTAAATAACCATGCACAAATATTGGGTCCGTTTTTGTACGCGAAACATTGATTCGCGCCAAAAGTGGCCGCTTTTGGCGGTTATTCACATTTCGAGTACAAAAGCAAACCCAAAAACTAAGTATAAGTATTTAATAATTAGTATAAGTGTTTGCCAAGAGGTTGTAGCCCCGAAATTGTTTAAAATAGATCCGGCTGAGAAACTGAAAATTATAATCGATTGGCGTCTCTAGTGTGCCCTACCCGTCACCTCAACCTATTCATAATAACGTGTTTTCCAACTTGCGTCCAGCTGTCGCTTCGGAGCCCGGATACTCTTGGACCATGATTCAGGATTCGGGGAGTCTCGTAATTACAATGAAGCGACTGTCGTCTGGCAGAGTAGAATAGGCCACCCTCACTCTTACCGAGGTGTCGTAAAAGGCGACTAAGGTAAAGCTGCTGGCATGATCATCAGCACCCAGAGAAGGAAATCTGCATTTATATCAAAACCCTCGCCAACCCGTGTGCCAAGCGTGGTGAGTATGGCAATTACCCCTCATGTGATTGAGGGAGGCCCGTGCCCCAGCAGTGGGGACTTAAATGGGCTGACGATGATGATGACTGTCGTCTGAGCTTCGCAACGCTTTAACAGGTGAACCATACCAACTGAAACATGTTACACGTTTCAGAAACTATCCGCATCGTGTACCTAGTTTTCCTCACGAAGTTTTCCCTCACCGCCGAGCTAGTATAAATAATAATAAATATTTCACAACATCACATACATTGATCTGATTCGAGATAGGTAGCTCAAGCACCTGTGTTACGGATATCAGAACCAACAGTGGGATTACAAATATATACATATATTACTTTTCATTTGTAAATACATACTTATAATACATCGGAAACACCCAGACCAATACAAACAGACATTTTCATGCACACAAGTGTTTGTACTGTGCGGGGATCGAACTACCACTGGTCCAAACGGGTCGTCTAAATGTGCACATTCTATTTGGAAAATTCTGAGGTGAAGTAAGATCTCCCGTCAAGAGAGCGCAAGAAACTTACATTGACGCGTATTGGCATGAAGTTTTAAAGAAACGTTATTGTAAGCTGAAAAAAAAAGAAATAATAAAGAGGTGGAAAGTATAAGGCCCTTAGTTATTGGTAGTGTTACAGTATATGATATGATCGTCGGCTCGTCTGCCACCTATATCATAAAAAAAAAGTTCTAGAAAATCTTTAGTTTCTGAAAAATAAGTAACCAAGTGTCAAGTATACCAAAAAACCGGCCAAGTGCGAGTCGGACTCGCCTATGAAGGGTTCCGTAGCAGCAAGTAAGATATATAGAAGATAAATTGCGGTTTACGGTTTATAACGTATTAAAAAAAACTACTCTCCTTATCTAGTTCAAACCAATTTTTGTTGTTACTTTTCATGATTATGTACAGCATGTATATTTTTTAGTTTTATTATTCATTTATTATAGAAGTTAGAGGGGGGGGGGGGGGAACACAATTTAACATGTTTCGTACCGAAAGAGAGATTGTTATGTTCTATTTTCAAATACGACAAAGCAACACAATTTGGAAGGAAGTTTGGTATTTTTCTAAATATTTTTTAATCTGTGGCCAAATTAGTGCAATTCCTTCCGATCCGAAGCTGTTGAGCTTCAAAGGAGTAGTGGTGTGAATATAGTCACATCACCATCTTGGTGCTACACCAGCGCCATCCGCCCTGCGTACCAAGGGCAAACTAGTCGTCTTCTGAATGCCGTGGCGCGTGACCGTGCGAATCAACGGTCTTCTCCAGCATCCCGTCCTAGCGGATGCTATCGCCGCGAATCAGTGCCTGGTGTTTCGGATCTTATTCTTTCAAGGCCTATGGATAATTGTGAACCTTAGCGTGGAGTTACGTTAGTTCGAAATTAAAGAGCAAACAGCGGTTCCGCCGGCGCCGGCATTGCTCCAGCTCGGCAGTTAGGAGAAAGAGGTGAGTTGCTCTCTATTTTGGCCAACACTACGTAACATACCCCTTTTTTTGGACCTTCTCTCCGAATTTCGTACCAGATTGTGTTGTTTTTCGTGATATTTTGCGTACATACGTACCACCTTTTTGCGTCCGCGCACGTGTACGCCATCTTTGTACCGCAAAATGGCTACACCGCACGTGGAATTTTTCGATACGAAACAACCAGGCGACCAAGACTACTCATGTGTTCAGGATATATTCGAACGAGATCTCATATTCGACGATTTAAAACGTACATTACAATTTGCTTCAACAGATAAACAAAAATTCATTTTACGTTCGAAAGAATTACCATCTTTGCAAAGAAAGTTCAGTAAATTACAAACAAAGATCGAAAAGTGTCTCATTAAATCCAAATCTTTCAATAAAGAGGAACAAATCAAAACTAGGAACGATTTCGACGATGCGTATTACGCCATTGTCACCCAATTAGACAAAATCAAACAAGACGAGCAGCAGTGCAGACGAATGAGTCGTCCATTTGCTAATTCTGATTTTTCTAATAGTGCTAAGCTGCCCACCTTGCCCTTGCCCAGCTTCTCTGGCGGGACCACAGAGTGGAGATCATATTTTGATTTGTTTTGTTCGCTTGTTCACAACAATGTTGCCTACACGGATGCAGAAAAGTTTCGATATTTACTTCTTACGCTTAAAAGTGAGCCTTATAACTTGATTAAATCGATTCCCATTACCGACGCTAACTATTCCGTAGCAATACAAATTCTATCGTCGCGTTATGAAAATAAACGGTTGATAGCTTCAAATCATCTCGATAATATTTTCAACATTTATACTTGCAATGAAAAATCGACGAATGATTTGCGTAACTTACTTAACACTTTTCAAGAAAACATTAAGGCCCTAGAAGTGATGAAGTTTCCCACTAGTGAGTGGAGTTTTATTCTTCTGCATATTTTACTACGTAAAATTCCTGCATCTGTTCGTAAGCGTTTCGAGTTGACGTTAATGTCATCATCCGATGTCCCAGAGGTCGATCAATTGATTTCATTTCTAGTACGTGAGCTTGCGGCTGACGAAATATCCACCAATTCATTCGCTCATACGAGCAAAAATATCACAAAACTTGAGGGTAGATTCAATTCGTCGGCTCCGCAGCGCCGCGATCCGCCCGCCACTCCGCGGCGTTCGTTTGCGGCGAATGTTGCTTCGCATTTCTCTGACGCTAACAAGCAAGATGGTAAATTCAATCCTAATTGTGTGCTATGTGATGCTCAACATAACTTGACAAAATGTTCTAAGTTCTTAAATTTTTCTGTTCACGATAGATTAACTTTTATTCAAAAGAAAAGTATTTGCTATAATTGTTTACATCTCGGCCATAACGTGAGCCAATGTAAATCCAATTTTTCGTGTAGAAGTTGCAATAAACGTCACCATACTCTAATTCATTTAAATCATCGTGTAGGTGATATCAAAACAGCTGATTCTAACGGTAGCGGTCATTCCGTCTCGCTCCCGCCTACGGCGGAGCGCAGCAGTGTATGCGTACCTACGACCGATACCCAGCTGGCGATGACGTCAACACGCGACAATGCACCGGGGAATGCATCCATCGCTTCTAGTGTGCATACGAGTACCGTACTGTTGTCAACTGCGCTCATCGATGTATACGATAACAATAACAAGTTATCAACCGTGCGCTGTCTTATCGATACAGGCAGCCAGGCTTCTTTCATAGTGGAATCGTGTGCGCAGCGTTTAGGTATAACACGTAAACGCGTCAATATGCCTCCTGTCTACGGAATAAACGATAGCAAACCGGTTATCCCTAGAGGTGTTGTTTCGTGTTTTGTTTCGCCGAGAAATCAAACGCACCCGTCGGTGCAAGTTGACGCGCTGATTTTACCTAAACTGATTACAACAAAAATGCCAACTTGTCAGTTGCCTTATACAGGATGGTCTCATATACAAAATTTAACGTTAGCTGATCCGAGTTTTCATACGCCACAGCCAGTGGAAATGCTTTTGGGTGCTGACATTCTTCCCCAAATTTTATTGCATAACACGATAACGGGTTCACCAGGTTCACCAATAGCTATGAACAGTATCTTTGGTTATTTATTGTTAGGTAAACTCGAGTTTAATTCTTCAAGTAAGGTTTCCCCTCCGGTTCAGGTGTGTCATAGCTCTGTTAACGACAACTTTGACCTCCAGCGTTTTTGGGAATTGGAAACAATTTCAGAACAAAAGTCTCTCACTCCTGATGAACTTTTGTGCGAGTCTATCTTTGAAAACACGTTTACGCGTAACGAGTCAGGACGATACGTGGTCGCCCTTCCTTTCAAACCTGATGCACCGCCCCTCGGCGAGTCTAGGGATATTGCTTTATCGAGATTTCGTAAATTAGAGTACAAACTTGAGCGTAATTCGCAACTCAAACGCGATTACCACGCGTGCCTCCAAGAGTACGTGGACCTTGGCCACATGGAGCCCGTGGATAGTCCAGCAGTTGCAGGCAGTACTTATTACATTCCGCACCACGCCGTGGTCAAAGAGTCCAGTGAAACTACGAGAACCAGAGTAGTCTATGACGCAGGGTCTAAGACTACTAATGGTAATTCCTTAAATGACAGTTTGTTTATTGGTCCCAAACTTCATTTGGATATAGTAGATGTTTTATTAAAGTTTCGTGTTCATTCCATCGCCTTTACCGCCGATATTAAACAAATGTATCGTAACATTCTAATACGCGAGTCTGATAGGGACTTTCAACGCATACTGTGGCGCACATCTCCAGATGAGCCTCTGCGAGACTACCGTTTGTGTACTGTGACCTTCGGTGTTAGTTCTTCGCCCTATCTCGCACTGCGCACCATTCAGCAGCTCGCTCTCGACGAGGCCGCGCGCTTCCCTCGCGCGTCACAGGTCCTCTTGAGTGATGTATTTGTTGATGACGTAGTGTCAGGTGACTGTGATGAGTCACGGGCACTCGCATTACAACAAGAGCTTATAGGTATTTGCAAATCGGCCGGTTTTGAGCTACATAAGTGGCATAGTAATTCTCCCGCGTTACGACTCGCACCTCAGCCGACAGTTTCTCATGGTGAGCGGCTCGAGCATGTACCGTTCGCAGAAATGGAGAATGACACATCTACTAAAGTGTTAGGTCTACAGTGGGACCCTAACTCAGATACATTCGGGTTTAGTGTTAAGGTTTTCTCTGAAAAATGCACAAAAAGGTCCATTCTTTCAGAAGTAGCCCGAATCTACGACCCGCTCGGTCTTTTATCTCCAGTGACTCTTTATGCAAAGCATCTTATTCAATTGCTATGGATATCTTCTGTGGACTGGGATGAATCCCCGCCCCAAGATATAATTAATTCGTGGTTCGACTTTACGAGTCAACTTCCGCTTTTAGCCCAAGTGAGTTTCCCACGTCATGCTTTTCCATCTGACTGTTCGATGCAGCTTCACGGCTTTTCCGACGCGTCAGAACGGGCGTACGCTGCTTGTGTGTACCTACGCGTGCGGAGCGCGGATGGTAGGGTACAGGTATATCTATTGATTGCCAAGACGCGCGTCGCACCTACACGTCGTATCTCTGTACCCCGTCTCGAATTAATGGGAGCAGTTCTGTTAACACGCCTTATAAACAAGGTGTTGCAGAACTATAGTGACCGCATAAATTGCGATCAAATTTATGCATGGTCAGATTCGAGTATAGTTTTATCGTGGTTAACTTCCTCTCCTCACGAGTGGAAAACTTTCGTTTCCAATCGTTGCACGGAGATTCTAAACGTGGTCCCTGCGCGTTGTTGGCGTCATGTGCCGTCAGCTGACAACCCTGCGGACGCTGCTTCGCGCGGCATGTTGCCCGCTGCATTCCTCAGCCATGAGATGTGGTTTCGTGGCCCTCGTTGGTTGTACGAGGGCGAGGATAAGTGGCCGGTATTGAAGCCTATTCTTCCTACTGATGAAGAAAAGCGTAGTATCGTGTTGTGTTCAAGTGCTTCTACTCCCGCTGAGGAGATTGAAATGATTTCACGTTTTTCTTCACTTGGTAAACTCGTGCGTGTTACGGCTTTAGTATTCCGCTTTTACAATAAATGCAAAAGGGCTAATTCACCATGTTCTACACATGTAACGGTGTCAGAGTATAATTTCGCGTTAAACAGACTCATTAGTTTAGTTCAAAATTCCGCGTTCAAAGAAGATATTTCGAGAATTAGTAACGGGAACCTACCCTCTAATCAATTAAAGCGTCTTAATCCGTTTCTTGATCCAAACCAATTTTTAAGAGTAGGCGGTAGAATTCATAAATCACTTCTACCATTCGAATCAAAACATCAAATAATTTTACCTAAGAGACATCATTTTACAAATTTGATAATTGATGACGCGCATGTATCGAATATGCACATTGGAGCACAAGGCACCCAATATGCACTTTTACAAAAGTATTGGATTTTATCTAGTCGTGACATAGTGCGGCAGCGCCTATACAGATGTGTGAGTTGTTTCCGCGCGCGCCCAGCGCATACGCAACCGGTTATGGGTTCGCTTCCCGCTGCTCGCTTGCGACCGCAACGGCCGTTCATTAAGACTGCCGTGGATTTCGCGGGTCCTTTTTACGTTCGTGCGAATAAGGTTCGTAATGCTAAAATAGTAAAATGTTATGTAGCTATTTTCGTATGTACGAGTGTTAAAGCTGTACATCTCGAGGTAGTTTCGGAACTTTCCACAGAGGCCTTTTTAGCAACCTTGAGGCGATTCGTATCCAGACGAGGTTTATGTACTGACATCTATTCAGATTGTGGAAGGAATTTCGTAGGTTGCGCGAGATACCTAAAAGAATTATATGAGTTTTTGCGAAGCGACGTAGTGCAGACTACGCTCAATTCCAAGGTGCTTGGTCAAGGCATCACTTGGCATTTTCAACCTCCATATGCGAGTCATTTTGGTGGTTTAGTCGAACGGAGTGTTCGAAGTTTCAAACATCATCTTCGCCGCGTGATAGGCACGCGCACTTTACAGTATGACGAGATGCATACACTTCTGTGTCAAATTGAGGCGATCTTAAACTCGCGTCCCCTTTGCGTGTTAAGTGCAGACTCCGCGGATCCTCTGCCCTTAACTCCTTCTCATTTCCTCATAGGTGAGCCTTTGACGGCAATTCCTGATGTTTCATTAGAAAATGAAAATCCTAGTCGCCTAGTCAGATGGCGTCTTATTCAACAGTCCATTCAACATTTCTGGAGACGATGGAGTATTGAGTACTTGCATCAAATTCAACAAGCTACGAAGTGGTTTAGCGATCGGGGCTCCCCGGTCCGTGAAGGCATGATTGTCGTGGTACGCGAAGACAATGTTCCTCCCTTACAGTGGAGACTTGCTCGTGTGCAATCTCTGCACCCAGGTCCTGATGGGGTCTGCCGTGTAGTGACTTTACAAATCGGACAGTCGTTTACAAAACGCCCTGTAGTTAAGATTTGTCCTCTTCCTATAGAGTAGGAAGATAGTGTAGGAGTTGTAGATGCTAGAGTAGGTTAAGATTAGAATAGGTTTCGCTCTACATACAACTTAGTTTCATTCTAGTATTAGTTAGTTTTAACTATTCGTGTTAAAAGATACGTGGTACTTTTAAGGTGAGCGGTATGTTTCGTACCGAAAGAGAGATTGTTATGTTCTATTTTCAAATACGACAAAGCAACACAATTTGGAAGGAAGTTTGGTATTTTTCTAAATATTTTTTAATCTGTGGCCAAATTAGTGCAATTCCTTCCGATCCGAAGCTGTTGAGCTTCAAAGGAGTAGTGGTGTGAATATAGTCACATCACCATCTTGGTGCTACACCAGCGCCATCCGCCCTGCGTACCAAGGGCAAACTAGTCGTCTTCTGAATGCCGTGGCGCGTGACCGTGCGAATCAACGGTCTTCTCCAGCATCCCGTCCTAGCGGATGCTATCGCCGCGAATCAGTGCCTGGTGTTTCGGATCTTATTCTTTCAAGGCCTATGGATAATTGTGAACCTTAGCGTGGAGTTACGTTAGTTCGAAATTAAAGAGCAAACAGCGGTTCCGCCGGCGCCGGCATTGCTCCAGCTCGGCAGTTAGGAGAAAGAGGTGAGTTGCTCTCTATTTTGGCCAACACTACGTAACATAACACTTTGGGAGCGTCTCCTGCACAAAGTATTGTGTGTAGAAAAAAATGATGTAAAAAACCTCAACATCATTTTTAAAGACCTATCCATAGCTCACACGTATAGTTTTGATGAAAAAAAAATATTTTTTCCAATTTGTATACAAAAATCGTAATACGGTTAGCAAAATACATCTATTTACCAAGTTTCAATAATATAGTTCTTATAGTTTCGGGGAAAAGTGATTGTGACACACGGACAGACATGACGAATCTATAAGGGTTCCGTTTTTTCCCATTTGGCTACGGAATCCTAAAAATCAATACCACACATGTCCTATTTGGATTTATTATAATGGGGTCTTCTCTTGCCTTTGTTTCTACCAACACCACAAATATCGTACAAAACTATAAATATTCCGTTGAATAAAATAAAGCAGTGTACTCACTAGCGAAACCTTCAAAGCAAAATATCGTGCAAACTCTGGAATGACCTTCCAGCCGCGGTGTTCCCTGATCGCTTCTCTCACGGTAGGCAGCGGCATGACTGCGCTCCGGCATTGTTGATGTCTATGAGCGACGGTTACCGTTTACCATCAGATGGGCCGCAAGCTCGTCTACCTACTATAAGCAATAAAAAAAAATCAGGTTTCTTCCGATTTACCATGCAAAAGTTTGATTTTTACGCTTTATCCATATCGAAATGTCTTCTCGGAACGTATATGCACGTTAACCGTGACGTATCACCATGCGTCGTCGTAAAATTGAATTTATGCATTTCAGTGAATTTCAGATCGCAAGTTCCCATGGTGATTCATTTCGTCCGGGACAGAAACACATTTCCTTGAAATAAAATATTATGTGCTTCATGGAAATGGAAAATCTTACGTGCTCTATGAAGTATGGGGATCTCTCCGGTTCTACCAGGATTATGGAAACTGATAGTTTAATAAGAGTGGATTCTAGTAATTCTTTTAGGCCAGTTCCAAAAATAAATAGGAAAGCTCTCTGCTTGGATTAGAATCTACGTCCTAGCGTTCGGACGAAAAAAAACCGTTATTCGCGAAGTTGCCATCACTCAAACGTACCCCTGTTGATCGAGTAATGGCCCGCGACCGCGTCGTGCTCTCGGGGTCTTGGGTTCGGTTCCCGGGTTTTGAATAAGTATTTTTTGAATATTTCTAACATAGCTCAGGTTTGTGATTGTCACTAATCCACATTCGGCAACGGCAAGCGTGGTGAATAAGCCTACCTTAGTAGCCATTACTTAATTTCAATAATGGAGGCCTTTGCCCTGGAGTGGGATAAAACATAAGCTTTTACTATATTTTTTATTTACTATCACTCAGGGGCTATACTTATTACCACTATCAAACTAAAATTAGGTAAAACTGACTGATTCTTATAAAATCTGAGAATTTCTCAAATAAAAACCAATATAAATAAATTAAAAACCAAACTGGATGCCCTTTCAAAATATCACATTTATCTAAGTATGTATAATAAACCCGGTCATCAATAGAAAGGCCCGAAATGACCATAGCTTGTAAATCATACAGTTTATCGCCAATTCCGATTTACGAGGCCCCTCACAACCTGCGAACAACGCAGCACTTTACAGTAAACACCTAATAAAAGCGCTGTGAAATGTTATGGTACTAAGCATGTACGGAATAGCAACAATGTCTCTATCTGTTCGACACAGTAACATTCTAGATGCATTGTAAATGTATGTTTTTTTATGTGATAGGTGGCAGACGAGCAGACGAAGCGCCTGTTGGACACCTGCGACACCCGTAGAGTCACAAGTGCGCCGCCAACCTTTGAACCATCTTTCCCTCGGATTGGGCCTCCGGTACCCTCAATCACTCAGCGAAACATGGCACAGTGCTGCTTCACACCAGTTTTCTGTAAGGCCGTAGTATCGATCGAGTTGACCCATTCATGCCGGAGCGTGGTTCTTCCACTGTTTAATATCAGACAACAATAAAAAAACTACCCTACAAGCCAGGTATTATTCGAAAATTACTACCTACTCAAAATTATTCTTTAATCGAGATTTAACTAATTTGTGTAAAACCATAGAATTATAAAAAGACTGGAATGATAATTGCCTTACTGCTGTCACCTCAAATTTGAAGCACAAATTTGGTTTTTCAAGTTAATAGTACCAACTACGTACGTAGTATCAACATAAAAATCCTAATTAATGTTACCAGTCACAACATATTTCCCTGAAACATGGGAAATGGTTATTGTAGTAACTGTACTGTTTTTAATAGTGCCTAGAATAACACTGACAAGTATCTACTTAACTGTGATAATAAAACTAGTTAGCATGTTATGTTTTGATATTTATGATGCCTTGACCACACAATAATGAATAAAAAAGAGCTACCTACTTATTTTAATGGTTATCAGGGTGAGTTTCAATTCGTGTAAAATGTGGATCCATGTATTGCACTGTCAGAAACATCATTCTACATGAATCTTAAAATTATTTTTAAATGAATAAATTCTTGCTTATTTGAATTGTAACATATAAAAGTTTCGGTACCTGCACTCATGCAGTGAAACACAGTAGAGACACTGCTTCACGCGGTAAACATCAGTAGCAACTAATTAAATTAATCAGTCAGATCAATAAATTCTTACAATAAAGTTGAAATGGGGAAAAAATTTTTTTTCACCATCGGGTAACACTGAACATTTTAATAAATCGTTTGTGTATTTAGCTTATAAAACACAATATACTATGAAATATTGAAGGCTTACCTGTGAAAAGTCATGTAATTACACTTCTTATACTTCTATGAATCATTGTCACAAAATTTTACCGCACAAATCGTCATAGTAAATTAATTTTCGCGAGATTCGTTTGACAGGCATTGTCATTGCCGACTATGGAGCGTTCCGGACTTTTGGAGCCGTTAAAAAATGTGTTCATGGCCTTAACTTTATTAGGAACATTCCGATTTCAAAATTAAAATGTTTCGTTTTAATTCCACAACTTTATATAATATAGAATTTTATTTGGTGTTCCATATACAAATTTCAATTTTCGAATTTACTTTTAGATACTAACTAAACTTCTTTGTTCGTCTTCGAGTAAGAATCCTCGGTAATTTAATAAGGACTCTTTAAATAATATCTTTGAACTTGCAGGTACTCCGACCTTAAGCCATGGCCGAAGCTGAGTGAGCTTCTTTTTACTGATCATCGCGACACAACTCACACACACCTGTATGCAGATACTTACCTATTGCCCGGTTTGAGCAGCCAAATGAATTATTACTTTCTTTTTTTTCTGATTTTTATCTTCTCTTTTTCTTGTAATGTTTCGTTTGTTGTTTTAGTTTGTATTTGTTTCTTCTTCTAATTCTGATTTAATGTAGTAATGTAGTAGTATAATAATACTTGTTGGTTGTGTCCGTTCGTATCTGTAAAATGTGGTGTGTCGTATTCTCAATGAATAAATGTTTCTATCTATCTAACTTTGCATTTTTTTTATGCATTTTTTATGCTAGTGGCGACTAAAGAGCCAGCGAGCACCTGATGGAAAATAATCGTCGCCGCCCATGAACATCCGCGAAATCAGAGAGATCGCCGAATGTGTTGCCGGCCTTTTTAAAAAGGTGTACGCCCTTCTCTTGAAGGTCCCTAAGTCGTAGCCGTCGGGAAACACTCCCATAATAATGCCATAGTTATGTCTTTTTTCTTTGTTTGCTAACTGGTCCGTTGCTACCCGTAAACATTATAGCCCCTGCTTGAAAACTACAGGTACTAAAAATGTCATGAAACGTATTGCACTAACTTACAAAAGATAAAGGACTACAAAGTCTCTTCTCGCGAATGCACCTCAGCTGGACGATCGTATAACGTAAAAGCTCTTGTTTTTCTAATGGCAAGAGATCAGGTGATCCGTCTGCTCGTCTGCCACCTCCTTATCCCCCTCATCTTAGCGGAAACCTCATGCCTCGGAAAGCACGTTAAGCTGTTCTGTCCTGCGCCCGATCCTCTCTCTCCTGTCGTGTCACACTTGTGTCGTATCGGATTATGAGTTTGCGCACACACAAGAGCACTATAATATATCCTGCGTACGTGGCCTAGCGTTGAGATTGGCCGCCGTTACCGTAATAGGTTGGAGGACTATTATTATATTACACTGTATATCTATTAAGGAGACACCTGGTACCAACGGTTGATTTTGCAACTCGCTTTCAGTTAAAAACAATATAGACACAGTACAAAAGATCAGAGTGAAGAAATTAATTTCAGTCATTATCATTTTTAACCCCCGTCGCAAAAACGATGGGGCGTTATAAGTTTGATGTGTCTGTGTGTGTGTGTGTGTCTGTCTATGGCATCATAGCTCCCGCACAAATGAACCGATTTTGATTTTGTTTTTTTTTTTTGTTTGAAAGATGAATAAGGGGGGAGTGTTCTTGACTATGTTGGATAAACATCGATCCAAGATGGCCGCCGTCACAACTCCCACAGTATGGGTATCATATAAAAGGGCTCAAGTAGCAGAATATATTTATTGTGACAAATTTCAAATCCAAGATGGCCGCCGTCTGGGGTTTTTTAATTTTCAATTTTTACAACAGACGAACGAACGTTACCACGCTTGCACGCACTAGAGCGATGGTAGCTCAGTTTATAAGAACGCGCCTTCTGTGCTGAGGGTCGTGGTTCCGAGCATGCATCTCTGGATTCTTCAAATCTATGTGCGCAATCTACCATTAGCTCGACGGTGAGGGAAAAAATCGTGAGGAAAACTGCACGTTTCGGATAGTTTATAAAACGTGTAATCATGATTCATGGTCTTCACGGCAGTCGCTTCATTGAAATTAACTGACTTCCCAAATCCTAAATAATGGTATAAGCGTGCCATGGGCTCGAATGCGACAGCATTGGACGCAACCGGGAATCACACGCTAATATAAGAAAGAACGAACGCGAAATAATAATTATGATTACATTATAATCTATCTACCTATACTTCTTAGAAAGATGTGAATCCTTCAGATTGCGGCAACGCATATGGGTAGGTAATTAAATCCGATAAGATGAAACACTTGGGCGATGCAATTGATACGTAGTGCCATCTATTACCATATAAAGTGGAACTAATGTTCCGAAATGAAGTGAGAGCGGACCGCTAGTGTTTGAGATAGAGAACACTTATTTGCTTAGCCCACACGAAATTTGTTTAACATTCTTAAAATCAACCACACGCAAAGCAATACAACACTGATCGTGGGAGAGTCACACTTCGGCAGAATGAGCCGGCTTGGGATACCATGACCTCACAGATAACCGAGGAAGCAGCGTCTGTGCTGTGTTTCGCCAAGTAAGGGTACTGGTGTTTCGGGTGTCTCTGGGCATCCGTCTGGTCGTGTACCGCCTATCACACGAAAAAATAGAAACAATTGAAGATTCTCCACTGGCATTTATCAAACTATGTCTTTGACTGATGTTGACTTTCAGCAATGAAGATCGGCTCCCTCAGGGAGGTGTCTTGAACCCGCCACTTAATAAAAAGTAAAGACAATGTGTACAAAGTGAAATATCTTTGGGCCGAGTTTACCAAATTTTCAAACAACGGTAATAGCACTTTAACAGGTGAGTGACGGTTATTAGTGTTCAACACAGTAAAAGCAGCGGCTACTACTACTTAACTGAGGTTTACACTAATCAAACCGATGAAGGTAGTTGAACCTCTTTTAACCGAGGATTTTTGAGGAAGAAGGCAAAGAGCACTGAGCTCATACAGCCATCGTCTGTAAGTCGATACCATAAATACATATTATTTTAAGTTGTATTCGATGCATAAACCGAGCAGTGCCAAAAATATTTTTTTTATGATATAGGTGGAAGACGAGCCGCCAAATCACCTGATGGTAAGCGATAACTGCCGCCGATGGGCAAAGGAAAATTGACAGTCAAAGTATGTAAATTTTCCTGAATTCTTATAATATTTTGACAGCTGTTTGACGTTATTACAAGACCATGTGAAAAAGTATAGTCAAATTAACTGTATAAAATACGTGTGTGTATTTTTCAATTTAAAAGCATTATAGATACTTACTTTATTCTATCAAATATGAATGATACCAAAGATCGTGTTCATCATCATCATCGTCAGCCCATTTATGTTCCCACTGCTGGGGCACGGGCCTCCCTCAATCACATGAGGGGTAATTACCCCTTACCTTAGTATGGCAATTGCTATACTCACCACGCTTGGCAGACGGGTTGGCGAGGGTTTTGATATAAATGCAAGAGTTTTCCTTCTCTGGGTGCTTTAACTTAGTCGCCTTTTACGACACCTCGGTAAGAGTGAGGGTGGCCTATTCTACTCTGCCGGGGACTACACGGCCAAGGTCGTGTTAAAAATATGAAATTCTGACTTCAAGTTTTAGTTAGGTCTAAATATTCATAGAACAGTTAGTTAAAGTTAGATATTCAATTTTTGTATTGAACAGTAAGGTTGGTTAATGTTTAACTTAACTATAACTGGCCGTTTTCGTATCCGTCCATTATCTAGATGTTGGTGAACTCCGACTTTAGAACAAAGGTACAGTACAAAGTCTGGCTTAGGTAAATAGTTAAATAAATTCTTAAGGATGGGCTTGTTAATGGATATTTTACAGTTAATGCTACTAAAGGGGATAATATTATAAAGGTCAAAATTCGTTGTTGTCACCAAGGGTGCCATCAGGTAGGTATAACATGAGACGACTGATGCGATTCAAATGTTTTACATCAGTAAAAAATTAAGTTTAAAACTAAAGCCCGACAATCAAAGCACGCTTTAAAAGGTACACGAATCAAGAAAATGCCACATTTATTTTATTTTATTATTATAATGAATCTGCTACAGTAGGTGGCATACGACCACGGCAATACGGTAGGTATATGAATGAATGAATGAATGAAACATTTATTGACACAACAAATACATAGGTAACAGATATCACAAGAATTAAGAAATGGGAACAATACATAACAAAAACAATTAGAATAATATAACATAACACAATAAATATTATGTACAAGTGTTGTGCCAAATAGGCGACCGCTCAGCATAAGTCGTGCCGGGACATTGCTGACTAGTCACGACGCTGGTATTCTGCGGGTGACCCTGTAGCATATAGTATGTCTGTATATCAATTTTCTTGTTTCGTACCTTTTAGAGCGTGTTTTTTTGTAGTCGGGTTTTAGTTTTTAAACTAAATTTTTATTAAACATATTTAGTTATGTAAATAAAATTACATATTAAAATGTGCTAAAAAAGTTCTTTTATTTGATACCCCACACGGTCAATCGTCAAGCAAATTTTTTTTTAGTACTTAACTCTAAATTTCTAGAGGGTGCTGTAGTCAAAACGTGCAGTCATAGTGCCTATAACCAGAAGACAATCAAGACGCTTCTAATTACACCTCATTTGTTCAAATATGATAACTAGTTTAGAAGTAATGAGGGAACAGATGAACAACCATACGCTTAATTGATAAATATTTTTATTGTCATCGTCATCGTCAGCCTATTTAAGTCCCCACTGCTGGGGCACGGGCCTCCCTTAATCACATAAGGGGTAATTGCCATACTCACCACGCTTGGCAGACGGGTTGGCGAGGGTTTGGGTATAAATGCAGAGTTTTCCTTCTCTGGGGCTGATGATCATGCCAGAAGCTTTACCTTAGTCGCCTTTTACGACAACTCGGTAAGAGTGAGGGTGGTCTATTCTACTCTGCCGGGCACCACACGGCCACGGGCAATTTACGCTCTGCTCTTTTCATATTATGAGAATCATGGACTTTTAAGAGAAGACCACAAAGCTAAGAAGCTTTTGAGATTTGGTGCTTCCGTCAAATGTTCCGCATTAGCTGAGTACATACAGTAACGAGACTGTCCTCCAGCGGATCAGGCAAACTCGAAAATTGATGCAGACCTTCAAATAGAGGAAGATGAAATACCTCGGCCAGAATAGGCCATTCTACTCTGCCGGGGACCACACGGCACGGCATTTTTATTGTACTACTTAAGTTAAAATTAATTCTAAAAAATCTGCGCTTTGGGCACAACAGAGAACTAAATAATAATATACACATGTCGAATTGAGAACCTCTTTTTTTTTGAAGTCGGTTAATGATGAATACGGCTGAAAGTTTCATTGACTACTTACTTAACTCTGACTAACTTCGACATTGCTAAAATAACCCACATTAAAACTTTTCAACTCAAAAGAAGAAGGGTTGCGGGTTCGATCCCCGCACAGTACAAACATTTGTGTACATGAACATGTTTGTTCGTATTGGTCTGGGTGTTTGCTATGTATTATAAGTATATATTTACAAAAGAAAAGTATTATGTATATATTTTTAATCCCACTGTTGATTCTGATATCCGTAACACAGGTACTTGAGCTACCTATCTCGGAGTCAGATCAATGTATGTGATGCTGTGAAATATTTATTTAAAAAAAAGTATGTTGAAACACAGTACTTCTGTCGAATAGATTTTAGTTAGTAACAAGAAGCTAACACCTAGAGATATTGCACTATGCAGTAGATGCAACTGCAGTCTGGCCAAGGGGATGCAATAGCAGTCTACTCGTAAATCTTCGGGCACTCTCACGTTTTCTCTTACTAAATTGTCACCAAGTAAATGTCAGTGGAGCCACTCCGGCACACTGCACTAACAGTGCTCGAGTTTCTTTGTGACGTAAACCAAGTTAAGTCGTAACAAACATCCGTGGACTTTTAGTTCTTATACTAACATAGTACGTGTGTTATGTTCTATTTATTCTACTGACACATGACAACATGTACAAACATGCAATGCTCAGTGTCAGTATATATTCAAATAACATTTTATAACAGTACACTCGAGAAAATTTGTTACTGAAGTCGGTTTTGCTTTTACAGAAAAAAAAAAATTAAAAAAAATTTTGGCCCTAACAAACATAAATATATACACATATATACATGTCGAATTGAGAACCTTTTTTATTTATTTTTATTTTATTATTAGTATTTGTCAAGAGAGTGTAACCCCGAAATTGTTTAATATAGATCTCTCTAGGTTTAGTAGCTAAAAATTAAAATCGATTGGCGTCGCTAGTGTGCCCTACCCGTCACCTTAACAGGCCTTTCGAGGTTTATTGACACAAAACCCTTGATGCCCCTATTAAATTCTTAAGCTTATTTAGGTACCTGTAATTAATTAATTTTTATTCGGGGCCAAACACGAAAAATTAATTACGTAAAGAAAATTCGATGCGTGGCGAGGCGGTGCGGCTTTTTTCGCAGAAACTCTAAATTAATTTATTAATAAGTCGCCAAATTCGTAAAAGAAGGTTTTTCGTAAAAAAGATTAAATCAATAAAATAGCTAGTTATTTTTACCTTTTCAATTTCTTCAGCTGTTGTTTTTTTGTTATATGCATTATAGTTAATCATGTTCATCGAAAAATGTTTGCAAAAACTTTTCAAATATAAAACTCAATAGAGCTTGGCAGAATTAATGACGAACATTCAAAGAGATTTATGCAAATATCTCGTTACGACTGAAATGTCACCGTTTGCATAATAAGCTTTATTTTAATATTTCAAGTTTGACTTTAATATTATTCATTTGTGTTATCTTCGTTTGGAGCAACAGTCGCAATGATTTAAGGCGACGGTAAACCCTTCCCGTCGCCTTAAATCATTGCGACTGTTGCTCCAAACGTCCATAGTGTACCCACACTAGCGACGCCAATCGATTATATTTTTAGCTACTAAACCCGATCTATTTTAAACGATTTCTGGGTTACAACCTCTCTGCAAACACTTATACTATTTATTAAATAACCATGCACAAATGTTGGGTCCAACGCGTACCTACGCGAAAAATTGATTCACACCAAAAGCGGCCACTTTTGGCGTGAATGAATTTTCGCGTACAAAAACGGACCCAACGTTTGTGCATAGTTATTTAATAAATAGTATGGTATAGTAGTGTTTGCCGAGAGGTTGTAGTCCCGAAATTGTTTAAAATAGAATAGATTTAGTAGCTAAAAATTAAAATCGATTGGTTTCGCTATTGTGCCCTACCCGTCACCTTAAGGCGACAGGTAGCCCTAACTAGTGACACCAATCGATTTAATTTGTTAGCTGCTCAACCGGATCTATTTTAAACAATTTCGGAACAAGAGTCTCTAAGCAAACATTTATACTTTATACCACTTTTGGCGTGAATCATTTTTTTTTTACAAGAACAGACCCAACATTTGGGCATAGTTATTAAATATATAGTATAAGTGTTTGCTGAGAGACAGAAGCACCATAATTATTTAAAATATATTGGTTTTGGTAGCTAACAATCAAAATCGATTGGCGTCGCTAGTGTGCTATCCCTGTAAATCTTGTATGTAATCAGTAAATATTTACTTTCACTGAACTACCATCACGTCGCATCGCGTTATCTGTGAATAAACAACCTTGGGTTTCTCGTCAATTTACCATGGGAAATTGCCTCTTTCGCCCCATCGTGTGAAGTTAAAGCCCCCTTCCGGAATTTCCCGGATTTGTCCCAGCTTAGAGGACGTCCGGGAACAGTGCGGGGGGGTTTCAAAGTTTCCGGGCGGAACCCACACACGTTTTGGGTTGGAGGATGAATAATGTTACCTAAGTGAATAGATAATTATAAGATTATCATTTTAAATCATTTTGGGTGTGTCCGTTTTACGGTTTAACGGCGCCACTAACAGATTTTTACGTTTCACTGTCAAGAAGCATAAAAATGTTAAGCATAAAATAAGTTAGAATATGGAATTACTGCTAATGATAATTTCGCATAATACTAATAAGCACAACAGTTTTTTAGCATAAAATTTTTAGCATTAATGCAATAAGCAAAAACATGATTAAGCATAAAATAATTAACCCATAAGTTATTAAAAAGCGGCTTACGGGTGGCCCAAGGGCCACCCCCGGCGCACATTAACCTACTTTTACTCTATAAAATATAGGAAATACTGGTTACTTACTCACTTTTTTATTTTTCAGATTCAAACAACCATTAAGGCCTAAAAAAATTGTGCCAAAAAAATTTTTGCATAAATACATTATGCTAAATAATAATTATGTCACAGTACATATTATGCTAAAACCAAATTCTGCCAATTTCATTATGCCAATCCATTTTAGGACAAAACACATTATGCCAATTTTACTGATGACTAATGATGATTTTACAATTTTACTGATTTTACTATAATGAAATTAAGACCAAAAAGTAAAAATTTTTCATTAACATTTTTAAAAATAGTGGCTGTTTAAATCTAGCTAGAGACTATTGTAACATGGATGGTATCTGCAAAATAAAATAGTAAAAGCCAGCCAAGTGTGAGTCGGACTCGCCCATGAAGGATTCCGTAGCAGCAAGAAAGATATATGAAAGGTAAATTGCGGTTTACGGTTTATAAAGTATTAAAAACTACTAGATTTAGGTCAAACCAATTTTCGTTGTTAGTTTTCATGGTATTTATGTGTATCATATATATTTTTTTAGTTTCATTATTCTTTTATTATAGAAGTTACACAGGACAGGACACACACACACACACACACACATATATATTTTACCTCTTTGGGGGCGTCTCTTGCGCAAAGTATTAACTAAAGAAAAAAAAGGATAAGAAGCCTTAACATCATTTTAAAGACCTATCCATGGATATCCCACGGGTATGGGTTTGGTGAAAAATAATATTTCAGAGTTTCAGTTCTAAGTATACGTATGGAGATCCCTGAAATTTTTTTTTCTATTTTTGTGTGAAAATCGTAATGCGGTTAACAAAATACACCTATTTACCAAGTTTCAATAGTATAGTTCTTGTAAATTTGGATAAAAGACGGACAGACATGACGAATCTATAAGGGTTCCGTTTTTTGCTATTTGGCTAAGTACGGAACCCTAAAAATGATAAAACTGTTTTAAGTTATTATTAGTGTTAGCCCAGAGTCAGGAAGTTGGCGGTCTTGTACCCCCGTGCCTCGGACCCTCGTGAAGATGTTGGTCCTGCGCCTAATCCCTCTTCGGTCATGTCACACTAGTGTCCCATCGAAATAAGAGGGTACGGGAATAGAGAGTGCACTTGTGTCTGCGCAAATACTTGTGCACTATAATATGTCCTGCGTCGATGGCTGATCGCTGAGATTGTCAGCCATGACTGTAATATCGGTTTGGAGGACATTATTACTTGCTTCATAATAGGTACCTAGTACACCCAGACACTGACCAAACATAAGTGTTCTCAGAATGTCAAATTAACTTTAATGGTTACTAGAGAAAAAATATTCACTCTTATTTCAATACGCGTCATCATCTTTATCATTTCAGCCAATAGACGTCCACTGCTGGACATAGGCCTCCCCCTATGTTCTCCACAAAGATCGGTCCTGTATCGCCCGCATCCAATGGTTTCCCGCGACCTTCACCAGATTGTCGGTCCATCTTGTGGGGGGGCTGCCACGGCTACGTCTGCCTGTACGTGGCCTCCACTCAAGGACCTTTCTTAAAACGGCCGTCTGTTCTCCTCGCTATGTGCCCTGCTCATTGCCACCTGAGGCATGCAATCCTTTGGGCTATGTCTGTGACCTTAGTTCACCTGCGGATCTCATCCTTTCTGATACGATCACGCATGGAGATAAAGATAAAGATTTCTTTACTGGCCACAGAACACAAATTTAAACACAATTCAAACAAGAATGACATACATTTCGAAAATGAATAAATTCTGTAGCCACAAGGCCCAACCTCAGCATTTGCTACGGTGACCGAAGCCGGCGCTGGTTTTCAGGCTGAACAACAAGGAGACTCCAAGCACATCCCTCTCCATTGTTCTCTGGGTGACTTTGACCGATCTATATTAAAGTTAATGAACATTTAGCTTAATGGACAATTCTGAGGGCAGTTAGCATTCATCACACGAATGTTTGGCTTAAGGTGACGGGTAGGGCACACTAGCGACGCCAATCGATTTTTATTTTTAGCTGCTAAGCCGGATCCATTTTAATCAATTTCGGGATTACAACCTCACAGCAAAGACTTATACTATTTATTAAATAACTATGCACAAATGTTAGGTCCTTTTTTTTTAATATTACCGCCAAAAACGGCCACTATTCGCGTGAATCAATGTTTCGCGTACAAAAACGAACCCAACATTTGTGCTTAGTTATTTAATAAATAGTATAGGAGTTTGCCGAGAGGTTGTAATCCTGAAATTGTTTAAATAGATCCGGTTTAGTAGCTAAAAATTAAAATTAAAATCGATTGGCGTCGCTAGTGTGCCCTACCCGTCACCTTAAGGAAGGAAACTTTTATTAGGTATAATTTAATTGGGAGTAGGGACATTTTATTCTTTACCCTTTTATCATGACTTTTATAACAGACAAAATCAAAAAGTTTCCATCAAATAACTCACCAAACAGCGACAGTGACCACATACTGTCTAAGTATGTTGTGACGGAAAATATAAATGACCCTCTCGGATTAAGTCACAGTCAAAGAAAAGGAGGAAGATTATCTGACGCTGGTTTTAAGACAAAGCCTCAACAAATTACATTGCATTTTCGACCGACAGCTTTGGACGCAACCAGAAATAACACTGACACGTAAGATGGAGTGAAGTGGGGAGGCCTAAGCCTAAAGTATTATATGTAATTAATTTTGTTTGACGGACAATATTTTTGTATTTCGAATACCATGACTGAAATTTCAATGGGCACATCCGCCGGGTCGAGTTTGCAACGAGTGCCCCTAAGGTACATGGTACAATTAGTAACCTTAATAAATAAATAAAATAAAAACACTCTAAGTATGTACCTATTTACTAACCCTATAATTAAGTTTTTTAAGCTATGGACCTATGTATTTTGTCTGCAATAAAGAAATTTGAATTTGAATTTGAATACAATATTTTTACTGTATTCGTATTGTATTATTGACTTTTTTTAAAATTTTATTTACTTGACTGTCCATTCTCGTTAGGCGTTTGACTATTTACTGTGATTGGCATCCTGATTTTTCGGGCATGCTGTTCGCATGTAAGTACCTAGACTCTGTTCTTGAATATCAATTTACCGAAAAACTTTATGTACGAGTATGTATAAATGTTGTAACGCCTTGGTATTAAACTGTAATTTTATGCAATTGTATGTTAATAATAAATAAAGAAATAAAGAGGGATAAATTAGTAGCTCAGATGCTTATGAAGGTTAGAGTCCAGGTTTTAGATATATTTTGGGGGTATATTCAAAATATTCGTTTCTTTATCAACTCATGCTTATATAGATATACTTACAAAGACTTCTTTAAACAGTGTTATTATTTTGTACCTGACAAAAAGGGTTATGACTTTATGTATGTAAGTATGTTTTTATATGTTCCACAATGCTGCTTCGTTTGGCGAATGAGGTATTTATTACATGGCTTGAACAATCAGCCGTAACTTAGTACATCGATCCTACGAGTGTATGTAAGCTTAGTCCATCCACCCTAAGCACGCAGCTCAGTCTCGCCTCCCAAGATTATGTCCTGTGTTTACTCTCCTTTATTTCGCTACAATACTACCAATCGGGATTAGTATTCGCACCGCATTCGTCACTAGTGATGTCGTTCAAAACCTAAGTTGTCGATAAAATGGCAACAGGAAAGTAAGTAGGCTGAAAATAGGCAGGCATGATCCACCTTGGTTGGTGGATCGATACCCATCCAGATTTCAGGTATACATTTTTACTGTATCCTAGATGGTACAAACGGAGTCGAAGAAACAGACAAACAAAGTGTCTGAACACCCAAAAAGATTTGCTAATTAGATAACAGTACCTATGCCGTTACCTTATTAAATAGGTAAACCTATTTAATTTACAATACGCTTTTCATTAAAAACCCGTGGTTCATCATCATCATCATCAGCAACCCACACTCGTCCACTGCTGGACATAGGTCTCCCCTAATGCACGCCACTGCTCCCGGTTTTCGGCCACTCTCATCCAGGCCACACCAGCCAGCCTTCGAATGTCATCATCCCATCTTGTCGCAGGGCGTCCTACACTACGCTTACCTAGTCGCGGTCTCCACTCAAGGACTTTACGGCTCCAATTGGTCTTCGACCAGTGCGTCCTTCCGGTCATGACTTACGGTGCCGAGACGTGGACACTCACGGCTGGACTAGTCCACCGGTTCAAAGTCGCTCAAAGAGCTATGGAAAGGGCTATGCTCGGAGTATCTCTGAGGGACCGCATCAGAAATGTTGTAATCCGACAGAGAACCAATCAATCATCGAATTAGCAAACTGAAGTGGCAGTGGGCTGGTCATATTAGCCGCAGAACTGACAGCCGTTGGAGCCGTAAACCCGTGGTTACGCTGTGTTAATAAATACCTAACGTTTCACAATATCGGAGTCAAGCCAAATGAACAGCACATTTGGCAGCTCATTCTTTTTATCAATTCTTTTGTTTTATAGTAACGTAAACGACAAACGTCGATACTGCAAATCACTCCTTACAAAAGTTTTTTTTTTTAACTTTTACATAAGAAAATACCTACGATTTATAATTTTTGATCATAAATATTGTATAGTGATCGGACAATTTTTAAGGGGGCTTCTGGCCAGGCACTGGGGCAGCAATTTTATCGCTTGTATGTTGTGATTCACAGCATACTGTCAATTCGAATATAACTTTACTGTAATGACCCTTCTTGCCAAAGATTGAAGAATTATCGTTTTAAAAAGATAACTAACTCTTCAAGGTCAACGATAGATACGAAAACATCGATATCTTGACATCACTACTCGTCCCTACGTGAGCCTTCGGTACACAGTGCCGGGTAAAGAAATACCGACTCTTGAGTAGATGAACTTCAAGGAATTACTTTAACGATGGGTTGTTACAGAAGAGGCTTTAATTAACTTTTGTTTAGGGGGTATGTTGGTGATTAAAGTAACAGGTTCGAAATCTCTAAGGAGTGTACCACTTTGTGCAAATGGGTCGGGTTATTCTATACCAGAGGAAAAACCACGAGAATTTAAGCTCACAAATGAGGAAAACCTACATCTGACCTTAACAACTTTTAGAAAGGGGAATCAGAGCTACTAAATCACAGTTACACTTTACAAATACATTTTTTTTATTTGGGTGTTTCCTATGTATTATAATTATGTATTTATAAGACATAGGAAAATTATATGTATATATTTGTAATCCCACTGTTGATTCTGATATCCGTAACACAGGTGCTTGAGCTACCTATCTCGGAGTCAGATCAATGTATGTGATGTTGCGAAATATTTATTATTATTATTATTTTAAATCATAGTTTTAGCTCAGTATTTAAAAAGGTACTGGTGTACTGTAATGCACGGGCTTAAGCCAAGTGTAATTCAGGGGGGTTAATGCCTGGCGTACAATTCGTTTGCGGATTTAATGGATTATGTGTATTCGGGGATTGTATGTCTTTCTGTAAGAACTTCCTAACTATCCGGCATGTATTCAAGATAACAGCTTTCTGCATTAAAACGTAAGTTGATTGAGGGAGAGATAACATGGCTATTGTTGAGTTTGAGTTGTGAAGTTGGGTGGGGATAACTCCTGTAGTTGATAAAACCAGGGGAACTACTGAGACGCTTTTGATTTTCCAGATTCTAGCTATTTCGTCTTAGATACAAATACAAAATACAAATACAAATGATTTATTTGTAAAACATAGGTAGATTACAGATGTTGTTGGAAAGTATTGTGTCACTATGCCTTGTCTTTCACTGACGTACAAATTATAAATTTCAATGTTACACTATTATTACAATGTCATAGGAAGTATAGTACCTAATTGATCTCATAGTCAGGTAGTTCATAATAATTAAATTCATAACAGCGCGAAATGTCCAAATTAATTAATTACAATAATACAAATGTCAATAATAATTAAATAAAAATACAATGATCGAAATTGACATTATATAAATAAAATATTTTACAGCAAGTCACAATAAATCTCTCAATTACTATGTCAAAGTTCATTTTGATTCTAAATATTCATTCACAGAGTAAAACGCATTTTCGATTAAATAGTTGAACAATTTTCTCTTAAATATTGCAAGGTCATTACATTCAATTCTTCATTCTTGGAGGTCAATATATTTGGTAAGTTTTTCAGCTATTGTGTTTTGGATGTTGTGCGTATTTAGGATAGCAATGTCAGTTAACAAAGCTGTTTTACTGATTTTATCAACAATAATATTATTAATAATATTATTCTTGATAATATACTTACACTCTACAATTTCAAAGGGAATATTTATAATACGTGAGTCATTCAACCTATTCCAGTGCTGATTTACTCACTATTTGACAGCTAGGGAATTGATGCGATCATAAAATAACTAAAAGATAGGTATCGTCTTTATAACCTATTGGAGATTCTCATAATTTTACGTCAATTCGTCTTTCTTTGTCTCATTTTTGCCTAATTGTTAAGCTCCTTGAGTAGAGAATCGGTTGCATATTTTGACTTCCTTCTGGTTATGCCACAAAAGCAGTCGGAACGTAAACCAATATTGAACAGATATCGTTTGGAACCATACGTTGGGTTATTTTTCAGATAATTTAGAGTAGCATTTACTTAAGTTTTTTTTTAAGTTAGAGACTCGTGATCCCACAGAAAAGCTATGCAAATAGCTATGCGGGACTACTGTACTTCAATGTAAATGTTGTTTGTTTAATAAATAAATAGTATTCCAATGTAATCATAAGTAAAGATGAGAATTGAATGAAGAAATAGAAAGCTAAAATCATCGTTGGTAGGGAGTTTACATTCCAATAATGAAACCCAAGCACAGTACGGGTTCAGAAAATTTTCTACCGCGAACGCTCCGACTGTGGAATGAGCTCCCTTAAAGGCTTTTCTAAGGGACTACAGAATGAGGTTCTCCAAAAAAGAGTTTTAAGATTCAAAGGATCGGCAACACTTACAAGCCGTCTGGAGTTGCAGGCGTCTATGGTAGGTCGCTTATTATCAGGCGAGCCGCATGCTTGTTGACTCGTTGTACAAAAAAAATCTGAACTGGAATAAGCAAGACCAACATCTACAAAAGAAAAGGTTGGAACATGACAGATGTTTTAAAGGCCGTAAGACTCAAAGTCCTTTTTAAAGCCAAAATCAATTGAGTTACAATGTTTTTCCTCCTAAGGCCCAAACGTCTGGGCCTTTAGAGGTCTTATGGTGAAAATTAAAAGAAAATATTACCTACCATACCAGACTGATGGACAGTTGGTATAGACCAGCTGTATAGTGTAATTAGATGACTAAAAAAATATTACACTCAATGTCATGCTTCAAAAACACAAAGCGAATCTTGTTACTGTTAGTACGCATTTATTTCTTTGTGTTAACATGAAAGCTTGGAGCTTTCGAATATAAGTATAGTTGTTCTCAAAACTGGAGTCTCGATATGTACATCTACATAATCCTAAAACTTCAGTTTAACTCTTTGAATAAGTTGAGAACTTCTGGAAGCGAGAATATTTTGTGTATTCTTTAGGAAACAAGAGAGTGTACCTTGTTAATATTTTTATTTGACATCTCTTTTATCTTCACTGAGCCGCAAATAAACCGGATCGCTTAGAGGAAATTGTGCAATGTAATTAAAGTTAATAATTACTTACAAGTTTCTTGTTTTGCGGAAATTCGTCAATGTTTTTAGTCGAAATGCTTACTTAAAAATGGACCATTTTCACTTTTTTTTTATAATGTGGCAATACCCGAAGATGTCTTGCCAGTGTCTAGTAACTTATTGAGAATAAGTGGGTAGTCAACAGTCGAAGTTAGTCAAAGTTACGGTCACTCAAAGAAACGCGTTTTACGTTTTATTAACTTACGGATCCTGATTTCATATGGCCATCAGAGTCTTTAATTCGTTACCTGATGAACTGAGGTCTGAGTGGAGCTCACTTCTATAGCAAACTACATATGTGGCTTGTGGAAAGGTCTTTTTACTCGCTGAATGAATATTTTGATTTAGATTTTAAAAAATAAGTGACATTAATTTATCAATCCCATTATTTAAATGAATTATTATTAGGCAATAGAGTAGATATTAATTATTTATTACTGACATAGTTTTTATATCATTGTTATTTTAATGTATACCGTTTTTAAATATTTGCACCCTTCTTAACTTAAGCAAACTTCAGTGATACTAAATAACATTGTAACATCACATTATGTACCTGAAATTATGCAAATAAAGTATTCTGATTCTGATTCTGATTCTGCTGATATCACTCTAAACACAATCGCTGGTTTTAAGACTGTATTAGGTCCAAGCTAGTTGTCTCTTCTCGCCAACCCGTCTGCCAAGCGTGGTGAGTATGGCAATTACCCCTCATGTGATTGAGGGAGGCCCGTGCCCCAGCAGTGGGGACTTAAATGGGCTGATGATGATGATGAAGTTGTCTCTTGACAACTCACTCGACACACAATAGCAGTGATAAAAGCGATACAATTTAACATTTCTTATTATTAGGGTCACTTTGCGGCACTTTACTGCACAAATAAACACCAAATTTCCTCACGAAAAACCACTAGAAACCAATTTATAACCTTTGAATTGAAAGTTAGGCTTATTTACACCCTGTATTAATGTCATCATCAAAGATTTTTTCATTATCACAGACCAATTTCAATAAGTGTTGATATACCTATTTGCACGAATATGGTGTATATTTGGATTTGGCTTCTTGACTGAACTCAACAAAGTCCATCTTTTGAAGCAAATTTCTTGATAGTTCATACAGGCCCGTATACAAAAAAGAGTGGCCCGCCTTCACTTTGTTTCTGGCATTAGTTTCAAACTATACCAATAGATGGCGTTAAGTGTCGATTACATCGCGCCAGCGTTTTGTGTTTTCGCATTATCCATAAGCGTTACCGCTATCTGCATGATCTATCTTTTTATTAATATGAGTAGTACATATAGATAAGGTTATCATGAAACATCTATCAGTAATCTACTACTAGTTTTGAATGTAATCATCAAACAGTAATAAAATAAGTAAGAAGGTATTCCTTTTTGATAGGCCGGCAGCGCAATTGTGACTCCTCTGATGTTGCAAGTGTCCATGACCATCAGGTGATCCGTCTTCTCGTCTGTCCCCTATCTCATAACAAAAAATGCAATAACAGAGAATTTTTTTTTCTTTTTTTATTCTGCTAGAGGCGACAAACGAGCAAAGAAGTCACCTGATGGAAAGTAATGAACGCCGCCCATGAACATCCGCGAAATCAGAGAGATCACTAATGTAATGCCGGCCTTTTTAAAAAAGAGTGCTCCTCTCTTGAATGTCCATAAGTTATAGCCGTCGGGAAATACTCCCGCAGCCAAACCGTTCCACAGAACTGAAGTACGTGGAATTAAAACAGAAAATATTTATTTATAAGCACTATTTGAAAATTATAATAATACAGGACAAATAAAAAAATTAATGTATGCTATAGGATCCATAAACTCTTTATCTATTAGAGTAATTTGGGAGTTGTTGTAAATGTTTATAACAGCCATTCACGAGATTCTTGTTATAGAACTTACTTAATGTTGAGCACCCCTTTATCCATAAATCAAGTAGCTACCAAAAAGCGTACTCAATTAAACCTCGAGATATACGCCCCAAGTTTCCATGTCAAAAAGCGTTATTAATCACATCTCATTAGGAAAACCATTGTTAACAACTTCCAATTCGTTACCAAGTCTCGCATTCAGAGAGTTGTTACTGGCCAAACACTCTCTTATCAACCATGACAATAGCCTTCCCCTATAATAAATAGGAAAAAATGTCTTTCACGCATCAGACGCATTCTTTCCCCTCCTTAATTGGGGCATCTCTTTATAATGCGTGGTGTGTCTTACCTGATACCGCCTACGTTCAAAATAATCCGATTCTCCCCATCCATTCCTGCTCAATTTTCACAACACGACATTTGAATTTTTCATAGCACAACACAAACACCGAACTCGCGGAATGACCCGTGCATCAACGGTGATCAACACGAGATTGTATGTTTCGTCGCGATCGCGTGTGCGGCCGGGCGAGAGCGCGTCCTCTCCCGATGGCCGATTTTCCGGCACTGGCGGCAGCATCCCTCTGAGAAGGGGTCGAATCCCCCCACCTGTGGCCACACGCACTGCAGTCGACCCTTGCGCCTTTCAAGTTTATGATGAGCGCTTTTCAGCGGCCTTTGCTAGCGCTAGTTACATAAATGCAGCAGTTTCGTCTGGTTTATTTACTATTTTCTGCCTGGGTTTGCACTCGCAACCGCATTTATTAGACTGAGCGGTATTACGTTAATATTATCTGCAGTATTGCGCATTTTCATTGTCCAAATTTATACATTTACAGTGCAACAAAACACTATAGTACAATAGGTATTCGACGTATTAGTACTGTCTAGGTGCTTAGTAACACATTCAAACTCTATTTTAATATCATAATATTTTACTATGCATCGAATATTCAATGCATTTTATATACACACTGTGCGGATAAAGAATGTCTATACTAGCACCCGACGAGTGCGAGTATAGACGCAAATAGTGTGCGAGCGAGAAGTGAATAGATGCGCCGCCATTTCTGATCCCATTCTTTATCCGCACAGGTTGTAAGTATTTATTTTGATTTAAGACCAAAACTTGGCATTGAAATGTTAATACATATTACTGTACTAGATTTTTTTTTCTTTATCTTAGCAAAAAGACTGATATTTGTGTGTATATTTTTTTTATTTTTTTTCACAACATGTCATACGTTGACCTGATTCCGTACTAAGTAGCTTAAGCACTTGTGTTACAGATATCAGACAACAGAGGAACACAAATATATACTTAAATACATATATTACACCCAGACACTGAACAAACACAAGTGTTCATCGCACGAATGTTTGTCCAGGGTATTTAAGTATATTAATTTACTTATGCCCGTGGGAGAGCCACGCTTCCGCATGGATGGGCTGGTTTGGCCGGAGTGATACCACGGCCTCACAAAAAACCGACGTGAAGCAGCACTGTGCTGTTTCGCTGAATGAGTGAGAGTACCGGAGGCCCAATCCAGGGGAAAGGGGAGTTCAAAGGTTGGCAGCGCACTTGTGACCTACGGATGCCCCTAGGTGGCGACAATCGCTTACCATCAGGTGATACGTCTGCTCGTTTGCCACCTATCACTTAATAAAAAATGCCTTCTTTAATATATTATGGGTACAAGGTGATGTGAAAAGATCGTGTTTGAAGATCGTCAGTATGAGCTTAGCATCGGATGGTAAAACTCATCACTTCTTTTTACCGGATACAATTAGGTATTCGGTAATCTTAGTGCCATTAATATACAATCATAAATCATTAATAACATTAGCTGTTATGTCAAATGCAACACATTTGTCCTCTCTATCTACAATATATCATTCGCCCATTGAGTACTACTCATAGAGACGTAATTTCGGTACGAAAATCGATTATTTTCCATCGATTTTTACTCATGAAAAATTAAGACAGATATCTTTATTGCACAGAAAGAAGCAAACTATGGATATGGTACATTATTTTGCTACGTTCATCATATTGAATTTTTCTTCGGTCTATATAAATTACTTATTGGACACGTACTAAGCGGAGTGAAAGCTCTGATACTCGCTGGACTGTAACAGTAGAGAACTCTGGCAGTGGTTAGGGCAGCCTAGTGATAAAAATCTATGGCGCACGCACCATGAAGTAGACTTCAATTCTTGAATTATGATTGAATACAGTTTATGTAAAGACATTAGTTTAGTACAATCTATCATATTCTTAATTTTTTTATAATATTGCTCTACCCGAAGATAACAGTAACTTATTTTACCTATTCTAAAAAACTTATTTAGAATAAGTGGGTTGACAAACATTTGACATTGGCGCAATCACTGCATCGCTGAACGTGTGATTAAGTCCACAAAGAAAAAAAAAAGTGGGTTGTCAACAGTCAAAGTCACAAACACTCAATAATCCTCTAGTGCTATGAATCTCCCATTAACAAAGTTTGTGTTGTCTAAATGTGTAAGTCAGTGTACGTTTTGTTTGTTTTAGGTGATTTTATTTTTTTTTATTTTATTTTATTTGATACAAAAATCCACAGCTCTTAATGTTACATACAAAACTCTTATATACTAATCTTACAGCTAATAAAGGACTTTCTTTATTTTTCTTATATAAAAATAACAACGAGACGACGAGACATGAGTGAAAGACTTTTAACAATAAAACCTAGGTAAATGTTAGGTATCTCGATAATAACTTGTAACGGTTATTGAATATAATATTATTATAATAAATATGCACACAGGAAGTATAAATAATAAAATATGCCAATTAATATACATATACCTACGCACCCAAATACAAACATCATATAAATAAATAAATAACCAACTAAATAAATAAATAGAAAAGGCTAAATAAAATACTTATACGTAAAAAAAACAATGAAGAGGTTATGTTACGAGGTAGGCCTAAGCATGCCATCAATATCCTTTCTGAAGGAATATAATGATGAGCAGAATAAGTCTGTTGACAAGGCAAATCTCTCATTATATGTTTTTTGCAAACGACGTGTGACAGAATTTTGAGCGTAATTGCTGCGTGCAAGTTTGCAGCTAAAAAGTTTTGTGCGAGTGTGTCTGGTTCGGGTAGAAGGAGCATATAAAAGTAAAGTTCTTGAAACCAAATCCGCGCTGTCTATTTCATTATTGCATATTTTGTATAAAAATATCATATCTAGAAGACAGCGTCTATTCTCAAGGTTTAACAGTTGATAGAAGTTGCACGAACTCTCATAATCTGTGCGCCCACGATAATAACGATAGTTCAAATGTTTGAGAAATTTCATTTGTATTTTCTCTAGACTTTGGGTGTGTATGATATACTGTGGGTTCCAGATGTTACTGCAATACTCGAGTACGCTTCTAACATACGTATAATATAGAATTTTTAGACAGTACACATCTGTAAAAGGTTTACTTACCCGCAAGACGAATCCCAAGTTTTTAAAGGCTCGAGATACTATGTTATCTATGTGACTTGCAAATGTTAATTTTGAGTCGATTAGGACTCCCAAATCTCTTACTTGTTTGGTTTCCAGCAGAACCGAGTTATTAATGCTATAATTATACTTAAGAGGTTTAACTTTCCGGGTGAAAGAGATATGTATACATTTATCAACATTGATGTTAATTCTATTTTCAGTATAATATGCACTTAATCTATTCAAATCGTCTTGCAGTTTACAGCAATCCTGAATATTCCTGATTCTCATGTAAATCTTTGTGTCATCAGCGTACATCAGAAACTTGGCAGACCTAAAACACTTTTTAATATCATACAGGTAACAAGCATAGAGCAACGGTCCAAGTATGGAGCCCTGCGGTACGCCTGATAGTATTTTCACATAGTTAGATCGATATCCACCAATCACCACAGCCTGACTCCTATTTTGCAAATAAGACTCAAACCACCTGAGGAGACTGCCTTTTATTCCTAATTCATCGAGCTTTCTGAGAAGTATGACATGATCGACTCTGTCAAATGCCTTCTCAAAGTCGGTGTATATTGCGTCGACTTGATGGGCACCATCCATGCCATTCAAAACATCATCTGTGAATATGGCTAAATTAGTATTCGTCGATCTTTTTTTGAAAAAACCATGCTGCTCTGACGGTATCAAATGTGACACAATAGGGTATACATGGTTATGAACAACACGTTCTAGTAGTTTACTGAGTACATTAAGGATTGAAATAGGGCGGTAGTTTTTTACCTGACATTGGCTGCCCTTCTTGTGGATGGGGACAATATGAGCGGTTTTCCAAATGTTAGGGAAGTGACCAATTCTTAGACATCGGTTAAAAATTAAAGCTATCGGGACCGCAATCGTGCTAGAACAAAAATGAAAGAAGATTGGAGGAATACCATCACTGCCTGCACCTTTTTTTATGTCAATTCTTTTTAATAGTTCGTAAATGTAATGGGATGTGATGTTTAATAATAACCCAAACTCAATTATCTGAAGAGAACCAGCTCATTTCTCAACAAATTTTCTAAGGAACGTGTCTCTTTAATCACTTGACATTGGCAGAGTTGTCTCGTAAGAGCAACAGCAAGCCATTAAAAAAAATCCTCTACGGTTTTGCGTTTTATTGACCTACGGATTCTGCGGATACCACTCTAAACACAATCGCGGGTTATAAGACTCTATTAGGTCCAAGCAAGTTGTCAAGTGACAACTCACTCGAGACACAATAGCAGTGTAGTAAACGATATAATTCAATAATTCTTATTATTAGGATCACTTCGCGGCCCTTCACTGCACAAATAAACACTAAATTTGTTCACAAAAAAAAAAAACAATTTTAAACTAGGTATAAAACCTTTGAATTGCATCAGCCCACGCGGAGTAATTTAGTCCTACCGCCAGAATCCTCTTCTCAATTATTATTGAACCTAATTTGTTTGACACAAAGATAAAAGTCGATTAGACAACTCAGCAAAAAAAAATTGTGATCTGGGTAAGGTTTCATCAACCTGAGTCACAAATGCAGCTGGAAATGAAAAATAACTTTCAATCGATTTTTTTTAATCAACGCCGAATAGGGAAAAAATATGTATATAGGAGGTCAGGAGTCAGTTGTATTTTTTACTTTTTTTTAAGAGTCCGTCTGCGCCGATGGAATTATCGATTATTTTTCAAATCGATTATGTCTTTCCCACCTCTAACTTCTCGTTCACTTGGCTTCTATCCAAGGGGATGATTGTCCGGGATTAACGCTACATATTGCGTACGTTTGATGTAATCTTTACTGCATAGTGGTCAGGGGTGTTGATTGGATTATAAACATGGTTATATTCTGAATAAACTCAATCTAGTTTGTTAGGCGCAACTTGTAAATAGTGCAGCGACATTCGATTAACAATAGAAAATGGCCGATCAAGAAGTAAAAAAAAATGCATTTTTCCGCCGAGATTTCATTTACCTACCTATGCTATGCTATGACTATATCCTTACTTATAATGATCAGTGACCATAGCATTAAGTATTGGTAGCTGACATATTTAATAATTAAAAATCAAAATAATTTATGTCTGATACAACTTTTGATCAATAAATATTACAACACGTGCGGATAAAGAATGGGATCAGAAATGGCGGCACACTATTTGCGTCTATATTCGCACTCGTGGGCACTCGTGGCGAGTATAGACGCAAATAGTGTGCGAGCGAGAAGTGAAAAGATGCGCCGCCATTTCTGATCCCATTCTTTATCCACACAGGTTGTACATTTTTGTATGTGATAGGTGGCAGACGAGCAGACAGATCACCTGATGGTGATCGATGGCCACCGTCCATCGACTACTGCGACACTAATGGAGTCGCAAGTGCGCTGCCAATCTTTAAACCTCCCTCTCCCTCGGATTGAGCCTCCGGTAACCTCACTCACGCAGCGAAACACAGCACAGTGCAGCTTCACGCCGGTTTTCTGTGTCTGTGTCTGTGTCCGGTACCACTCCGCTCGAGCCGATCCATTCATGCCGAAGCGTGGCTCTCCCACTGACAAATTAACATCCTGTGTAATAAAGAGAAACTATCTATTACCTTTTAAAAGTAAATGCTTTAAATTCCCTTCGTTTTTAAAAAAGAGGTTAGTGCGATTTTGAGGTTTCGTTTTATAAGTGAAAAGTTTCTATTGACCTCTCAACTAATTTTGTAGTATTTATTAATTTTTTTTTTACTGTTATTTATAGGTAAAGGCTATAAAACAGGTCAGTTAAGGTAAGAACCTTTTTAGTTTTTGTTATTCATTTGTTTTCGCCAGAGACAAATTAAAAGCCATTTATATTCATCATCATCCTAGGATTGGGAATTCTGGTTGCATCTCAAGGTAGGTATTTTGGAGGCCTGGGCATAGAATAATAATAGCCGGGGTCCACTTTGCTGCTACCCCTGCTCCAGTTGGCAAGGTAAAGCCGTCTTTACTACACCGTATTAGAGTTGTTTTAATGAATGCTGCAAACTCACTAAGGTCCGATTCGACCAACGTGACAGTTATAAGAGAATAACAGAATGTTATTTTTCTCTTATCTATATCGACAATATAACACATTTGATGCTAGTAGTGCCATCTACCATTTCACATGTAATACTGTGTGTTTATGAAATAAAAGTTCAGTTCTTGTCTGTGATTCAAGTGTTTAATTTATCAGACTTACGGCCGCACTCAAAGACGTCATTTAAGCTAATGTTCATTAACTTTAGTATCGGTAGTCTTTATACGTAATCAGCGACTCTGAGTGTGGCAGTAACTTCCGCACTCAGAGTGGTTGATTAACTGAGTGCGGCCGTCAGAGAATCTATGATAATTTACTATTAATTTATATCGCGAAAAAATCAATAGTGTTTGACCAAAGCCGGTACAGACTGACCAAGATCAGAAAGCACTTCAGTGACATTCAGTGACGATTCGGCGGCTAGGGCTATAAGCCGCATGGGCTGATGCAATTCAAAGTTTTTAAATTAGTGTCTAGTGATTTTGAGTGTCCAAATTTGGTGTTTTATTTGTGCAGTGAAGTGCTGCAAAGTACTAATAATAAGAATCGTTGGATTGTATCGTTGTTAACACTGCTATTGTGTGTCGAGTGAGTTGTCTCGTGACAACTTGCTTGGATAGGTCCAAGAGGCTTAAAACCCGCGATTGCTTTAAAAGTGATATCCGCTGAATTCGTAGGTCGATAAAATGTAAAACACCGGCGTTTAATTGAGTGACTGTCACTTTGGTTTGGTTTGAACACGTGGTTAAAGAGATGTAAATGTTCACAGATACACCCTGTATAGCTATACCTACCAGATCTCATGACATTTGTGAGTGATTGTCATACTGACATTATATTTTGTTTTTGTAGCATAGACAAGCGTCACAAATGTCACTTTTTTCTTTTTTAATTATTTATTTTTCTTTTGCCTCATTGGCCTTGGTACATAGTCATGATGTGCAGTACACTGCGTCAAGAAAGTCGTGGCAACGGATTTTTGAATAACTAACGTAAATCCCGTGAAATATGGGATGATGCCGCATTTTGATGTCTCGGTAGTGGCGCCACTGGTTCGCACTTGTACATCACACCCAGAAATTGTATTGTGTTTGTTGTTTTCTTTTTGTTGTATGCTTTGTATTGTACCTGTTGTGTCTCGGTCTAGAATGTTGACTTTCTGTATTAATATTTATTTATGTATTTCAATATATATCTGCCACATTGTACACTTCTTTTAATATGTAATATACGTGTATAATATGTCTATTCCCACCTGCATTAAATATTGTATTCCTTCTTTTAGATCCTACCTAACTCACTCGCAACCAGGTCCCACCAGAATACCAGAGCGCTGCTGCGGCATCGCAGATAATGCCGTAGCAGCAAATGCTGAGGCTGGGACCTGATTGGCCACTCCCTTTACTTATTCCTTACAAAATTTAATATCCACCATTCAATGTTTCCGCTGTTGTATGTCATTCTGTATTATTGTATATTGTTTGTGGCCAATAAATGTATTGTCTTTCTTTCTTTCTTTCTTTCATCTCAAAAGCCAAAGTCGAGTGAATGAACGAATGACATTATAAACCGGCAAAAAATAATATGTATGCATTGTTTGACGATATATCCAGGTGATAAGATGTCTCTATGATGCCGCTACTATGTCCGTCCAAGTACAGAATCAGCAAACAAGTCCTATACCATTGCATTGAGGAGTGAGACAAGGGGACGTCATCTCCCCGAAATTGTTCACAAATGCAATGGAGGATATGTTTAAGACGCTGAACTGGAAGAGCAGTGGCATCAACATCAATGGCGGATACATCTCTTACCTGCGATTTGCAAACTTCATAGTTATAATGGCAGAAACGCTGCAGGACCCACAACAGATGCTGAATGACCTGGCTGACTCTTCTAAATGCATCGGCCTACGGATGAACTTGGACAAAACCAAGGTCATGTTCAATGAACATGTTCTACCGGAACCGATTGCAATTCACGGTGCCGTCCTAGAAGCTGTTCAAAAATACGTATACCTCGGGCAGACTTTGCAATTGGGTAAAAGCAACTTCGAGGATGAGGTGAATAGGAGAATCCAGTTAGGTTGGGCAGCATTTGGAAATCTACAACGTGTCTTCGTACCAAAGTTCCTAAAGACGAAAGTCTTTAATCAGTGCGTCCTACCCATCATGACGTACGGAGCCGAAACGTGGACACTTACGGTACGGCTGGTCCACAAGTTAAAGGTCGCTCAGCGGGCTATGGAGCTAGCAATGCTCGGCGTCTCTCTCCGAGATCGAATCCGAAATGAGGTGATCCGGCAGAGAAGCAAAGTCATCCGCATTGCTTACCGGATTAGCAAGCTTAAGTGGCAGTGGGCTGGCCATATTAGTCGCAGAACCGACAGGATGGGGTAAGCGAGTTCTAGAGTGGAGACCGCGTCTTGGCAAACGTAATGTAGGGCGCCCTCTGGCTGGGTGGGGGGACGATCTGCGCAGGATGGCTGATAAGAGCTGGATGCGAGAAGCCATGGATAGATCACAGTGGCGAACAATTGGAGAGGCCTACGTCCAGCAGTGGACTGCGATAGGCTGATGATGGTGATGATGATGTATTGTTTAGTTGTTCATCGTAATGACTCTGGGATAATTTGGTTAAAGTGACGGGTAGGGCACACTAGCGACGCCAATCGATTTTAATGTTTAGCTACTAAATCTGATCAATTTTAAACTATTTCGGGATTACAATCTCTCGGCAGACACCTATACTATTTATTTAATACTTATAGTTAATTGTTTGGTCTGCTTTTGCACTCGAATTTTGGACTGCCGCCAAAAATGGCGGCTTTTGGCATGAATCAATTTTTCGTGTACAAAATAGACCCAACATTTGTGCATGGTTATTTAATAAATAGTATAAGTGGTTGTCGAGAGGTTTTTAAACCGAAATTGTTTAAAATAGATCCGGTTTAGTAGCTAAAAATCAAAATCGATAGGCGTCGCTAGTGTGCCCCACCCGTCACCTTAAGTAGCATTATACAGGTCATGTCACTGACAACACACTGGTGTTGCAGGTGTCCATGGGCGGCGGTAAATGCTTAACATCAGGTGATCCGTCAGCTAGTCTGCCAAAAAAAAACTACTAGATCCAGTCCAAACCAATTTTCGTTGTTACTCATGATAATGTACATCATATATTTTTTAGTTTTATAATTCATTTACTATAGAAGTTAGAGAGGGGGGGGGGACAAAATTAACATATTTGGGAGCGTCTCTTGCGCAAAGTATTGTGTTTAGGAAAAAATGATGCTAAAAACCTCAACATCATTTTTAAAGACCTATCCATAGATACCTCACACGTATAGGTTTAATGAAAAAAAAAATTAGTTTCAGTTTCAAGTATGGAGACCCCTCAATTTTTTTTATTTTTTCCAATTTTTGAGTAATAATCGTCATGCGGTTGACAAAATACATCTATTTACTAAGTTTCAATAGTATATTTCTTATAGTTTCGGAGAAAAGTGGCTGTGACATACGGACGGACGGACAGACGAACAGAAATGACGAATCTATAAGGGTTCCGTTTTTTGCCATTTGGCTACGGAACCCTGAAAAGGCGTTGTCTGTTGGATGAGTAGTTGGTACAACGGATTTTTTTACACTGCATATAATTGCGCTTTACCATAGATTTATTGTTGGCTAAAGATTGGACGAATTGGCCCTAAGATAGATAATTTTAACCCCCGGCAGTGCAGCATAAATTAGCATAAACTCGACCAAGCAGCGGCTGCACTTTGGGTTCCGGGTATCCGGAATTCCGGTCAATTTACGTAAGAACACACAGTCTTGAAATAGACAAGGTAAACCCTCTAACCTCGAATCTAATTGTGAACTGTAAAGCTGTTGATCCCGCATCTGATTCCTCTCTGACTTTGAGATATTGCTGTCACATCGTATTTTGAGGGCTTAAAGTATATTAAAAATTGTAATTGTAAATTTGATTGAATTAAAATTTAATTTTGATTTTATCTATTTATTATATAATGTTTATTCTAATGTAATTCAAATAATTTTAATTTTAACTTTTTGATTTTAATTGTAATTTATTAAACTGATTGAATAAATAAATGTACAATATAAATATGAGGATAATATGACCATGGTTGAAATAAATGAATTTAATTTTTTTTCATTTTTTTTTATTTTTATTTATATTCCAAGTTTTGTACTTATATAGTCCGTAACTTTTCAGACCTCCACTTTGCATTCAAGCCAATTTTAGACATTTCATACATTTGTTCATACAAATCTTGAACTCAACTTCCATGTCAAGTTTTTTTATGTGATAGGTGGCAAGCAGGCAGACAGATCGCCTAATGGTAAGCAATTACCGCCACCCATAAACACCAGTGGAGTCACAAGTGCGCTAAGAGAAAAAATGAAACGTCAAGAATTTCATTTAGACGCTATTTCATGACAATTGTTTCCTTTGATGAGGCAGTTTAAAGATTACATTTACCATGCTGTAATTAAATTTCGATTATGGCAAATTATTAAACATCAAAATTTACATATTGCTCTAAATTACATTAACAAATACAAAAAAAATGGAGAAAAAAAATACACTTTAATAAGACCCTCTTAACGTTTTAGCTAACAAAGGTTTAAACATTATTATGGGTAAACTTTTATGCCCATATGTTTCCGCCGATTGATACCACGGCCTCACAGATAACCGGCGTGAAGCAGCGTCTGCTGCATGAATTAGGGTCATCATCATCATCATAAGCCCATTTAAGTCCCCACTGCTGGGGCACGGGCCTCCCTCAATCACATGAGGGGTAATTGCCATACTGACCACGCCAGGCAGACGGGTTGGCGAGGGTTTTGATATAAATGCAGAGTTTTCCTTCTCTGGGTGCTCATGATCATGCCAGCAGCTTTACCTTAGTCGCCTTTTACGACACCTCGGTAAGAGTGAGGGTGGCCTATTCTACTCCGCCGGGGACCACACGGCGAATGAGGGTATCGGAGGCCTAATCGGGGGAAAGGGATTTAAAAGCCTGGCAGCCCGCTTAGGACTCCGCTAATGTTGCGGACGTCTTGTCTATGAGCGGCCGCAATCGCTTACCAAACACAAATACCTTTATTGCTTATTAAGGCATGATACATATAAGAAACATAACAGTAGGTAAATTAAGTCCATAATATAAGCAAAAAGAAGTGGCTCAGCTTGTTCTGCCACAGAATGAGACAGACGGCCCGTTTAGAACAGTGGTAGTGAATGCTGCCTTTGGTCCAAGGGTTGCGGGTTCGATCCCCGTACAGTACAAATATTTGTGTGCATGAACATGTCTATTTGTATTGGTCTGGGTGTTTCTATGTAGTATAAGTATGTATTTACAAAAGAAAAGTATTATAGGTATGTATATATTTGTAATTCCGCTGTTGATTCTGATATCCGTAACACAGGTGCTTGAGCTACCTATCTCGGAATCAGATCAATGTATGTGATGTTGTAAAATATTTATAAAAAAACTAGCTGACCCGGCAAACGTTGTTTTGCCATATAAATAAAAGGGTTGATCGTAGAAGGGTGAAAATTGAGGATTGTATGTATTTTTGTATGTTGTATCATAAAAAAAGAGAAATTAAAAATTTTGTCTAAAAAATAAAAATAAAAATTTAGGGGTGGACTACCCCTAACATTTAGGGGGATGAAAAATAGATGTTGGCCGATTCTCATAGATACCGGATAAGCACAAAAAATTTCATCAAAATCGGTCAAGCCGTTTCGGAGGAGTATGGCAACGAAAACTGTGACACGAGAATTTTATATATTAGAAGATATATATTCTAATACAGCGCTGGTTTTCAGCCAATCCAGCTTCTCCGAAGGTGGAAGTCGAGGAGGTAAGTTACCATCAGGTGACTCTCAACTCATCTGCCACCAATCATATTTTATTTTTTAATAATGCTGTGTTACACAATACGAGTATGTTCAAAGTAAAATAACTATGGGAGAGCCTCGTAATGCCATGAATGGTCCGGCTTGACCTGAGTGATACCACGCCTTCATTTAAAACTTGCGTGATGATGCGCCCAATCCGGTAAATAGATTTTATAAGGGATACAAGCTTTTATTCTTTCTTTAATGTGATAGGTGGCAGACGAGCTGACGGATCACCTGATGCTAAGCGACTACCTACTCACCAACAGGACACTGGTGACGTCACGCACATGTCCTGACTTTTATAAGCAGCCCATGTTGTAGCAGATAACACGAATGAGAAGTTTGAACATTCAGCATCTCATAGGGACAATACTGATGTACTTACTCACCAACAGGCCCCTTTTTTTATATGATAGGTGGCAGAAACTTACGGATGACCTGATGGTAAGCAATTGCCGCCGCCAATTGACGCCCGCGACACCAGTGGAGTCACAAGTGCGCTTCCAACCTTTTAACCCCCCTTTCCCCTGAATTGGGCCTCCGGTGCCCTCACTCACGCACCGAAACACAGCACAGTGCTGCTTCACGCTGGTTTTCTGTGAGGCCGTGGTATCACTCCGGTGGAGCCGGCCCATTCATGACGCTAATTCATATGTGCGCTGCCAACCTTATTAACCCCTTTTAGACCTCCGGTACCCTCTAAATACAATGCAGTTCCGCTTCTATTCTCGGTTTTCTGTGATTTTATTTGAAAAAGCAGCATTTGTCTACTAAATAATAAAATATAACAAGTTGTACAAAGTCACTTAAAGAAGAAGTCAGATAAATTCAAAACGTTTATGAGATACTTACAAGAAAAGTAAAGTAAAGCATCAGCCTATAACTGTCCCACTGCAGGGCAAAGGCCTCCATCATAGAAATCAAGTTAGCGCTACTATGATGGGATTAGGCTTCATCACCACGCTTGCCAAATGCGGATTGGTGATCACAAACCCGAGTTATGTTCGAAAAAGTCGAAACACACTTTTTGCTCGACCCAGGAATCGAACCCAGGACCCCGAGATTGCCGCCCGGTACTTAAACCACTAGACCAACAGGGCTTCTACTTCATTTACAAGAAATCGTACCAAAATCCTCATTCAATGTTTATAAAGCAATTTAATGCGAAATTATATGTAGGGTGACCAGATGTGTTTTGCTCAAAGAATCTTCTGTATTTTAGGAGTGGTTGCTCAGTGAGTAAGAAAACGCCTTTAATAGTTCGTTCGATCGTTGTTCGAATCAGATCATGTACAGTGGCGGACACATCAAGCTGTACAAAACTGTCAAATTTCTTCATTCGATTATAAACCTTATATTGTTACACAATGGGTTCGAAATCGATTGAGGAAATTTGACAGTTTTGTACAGCTTGACCTGTCTGCCACTGTACCTCTGGATTTTTAAATCTATATGCCTATTTCTACCATTAGCTCAGCGGTCATATCCCGCCACCAATCCATGGTCCTTCCTACCGTCTCGGCATACGGACCGAATCTTGGGAGACGCTCACCAGGTACTTGGTGGGCTCTTTCCCTGGTGTGTTTTTTCACTCCCTACAAAGTCTATGTCCTGTCCCTTCTCATTGTCACTTATACCCAAATGGGTCGTGAAACACCATAACACAAGCGACTCACACTCGAACATTTCCTGATCAATTAGTCGATTATAATCCTTCCTTATTTCAAGCTTCTATTTTGTGTGGTATTTTATTGATCTACCATGCTAAATGGACTTCATTTACGAAACCTATTAGGAGGTGTTTGGGATATAAACGATAAAAAAAACTGAGTATTTTAGGGGAAAAGTAAACACCTAGTCACCCTTATCACACGTGTTCTTTATCCTACATTTCTGTTAGAAAAGAAACAATGCTCACAAGCGTGGGAGAGAATTTGTTTAAAGTCACTCTTGTAAGATGAGAAGCACCAAATTGTTTTTATTTAAGCCAATCCTAAGAGGAATGTGGCCAGCTTTGCGAATTTTCCTTAGAATGTGTAGATTTGTGGCAGGCCCCCCACTAGGTAGAACGACGGTGAAGGCCCGGGAATCCATTGGATGCAGGCTGCAGAGGACCGATCTGTGTGGAGAACATTGGGGGAAACCTATGTCCAGCAGTGGGCGTCTATTGACTGAAATGATGATGCGCAGAATTTGCAAGGTTTTTAATTATACGACAAAATGACATCGATGATTCCGTGATTTCTAAATTATATTTGTTGGGTCTGTGTTTCTATAAATTGTGTCGACTAAAACAGAACCAAGACAACTCACTCAATATTTTTTTATTTTTAAATTATAACACTTTTTCATCTTAGTGAAAAGAGTTTAGATTATGTTATCATCATTATCATCAGCCTATCGCAGTCCACTGCTGTACGTAGGCCTCTCCAATTGTTCGCCACTGTGATCTATCCATGGCTTCTCGCAATCAGCTCTTGGCAGCCATCCTGCGCAGATCGTCCCTCCATCTAGCCAGAGGGCGCCCTACATTACGTTTGCCAAGACGCGGTCTCCACTCTAGAACTCGTTTACCCCATCGGTTGTCGGTTCTGCGGCTAATATGGCCAGCCCACTGTCACTTAAGCTTGCTAATCCGGTGAGCAATGTCGATGACTTTGGTTCTCTGCCGGATCACCTCATTTCGGATTCGATCTCAGAGAGAGCCGCCGAGCATTGCTCGTTCCATAGCCCGCTGAGCGACCTTTAACGTGTGGACTTAGATTTTGTACTGATGAAAACTTCCTACATTTAAGTTTTTTTATGTGACAAGTGGCAGATGAGCAGGCGGATCAGCTGTTGGTAAGCGACTGCCGCCGCCCATGGACACCCGCGACAAAAGTGGAGTCACAAGTGCGCAGTTAACCTTTAAACCCCCCTTCTCCTGGATTGAGCCTCCGGTACCCTCACTCACGCAGCAAAACACAGCAAATGATTAGAAAAATATGTCATTTTGGTCGGCCGTACATATTTTGAAATTTTTGGCTAACAGCTACACATCCAACTCAATAGGATAGAATATGAGAACAATAAGCGTAAAAAGAAAGTAAGCGATGTTTGCAAAGTAACAAGCAGCTTTGATGGCGTTCTAAAGGCGGAAATTTGCCATAATTCGGCCTGATATTGGAGGTTATTGGCAATTTTCGACTGCACGCTTCCAATTGCACAGAGAGTTCGAAGTGGAAAGTTAGGCTGCTGCGAAGTGTAAAATACGTTTGTAAGTTTGAATTCAATAAGTATTTCACTCCTCTTCCTAGATAGTTTTGTAAATGCAAGAATGTTTTGTATCCTACCTCTTGTTGAATTGGTCGTCTCTAATCGAACTAACTGATGTAACTGACTTTTATAGAACAATCTATTTACAGTTCAAGTTACCTATGATTAAAGGAATGAAGTCGGTTAGGTAAGTTCAAAATGTCAGATACGTCAGTCAGATTAGCGACGTTATGTAATCGTGTCTGTGATTAATATACACCGTTATTTTTTATCGTTTATATCCCGAAAACTTCATAAATAGGTATCGTGAACAAAGTTCATTTTGCATGTTAGGTCAACAAAAATCAGCTGTTCCATCATCATCATCAGCAACCCACACTCGTCCACTGCTGAACATAGGTCTACCCTAATGCACGCCACTGCTCCCGATTTTCGGCCACTCTCATCCAGCCCACACCATCCAGCCTTCGAATGTCATCATCCCGGCTTGACGCATGGCGTCCTACACTACGCTTACTCCACTCAAGGACTTTAGGGCTCCAACGGCTATCAGTTCTGCGGCTAATATGACCAGCGCCACTTCAGTTTGCTAATTCGGTGGGCTATGTCGACTCTGGTTCTCTGTCGGATTACATCATTTCTGATGCCGTCCTTCAGAGATACTACGAGCATAGCCCTTTCCATAGCTCTTTGAGCGACTTTGAACCGGTGGACTAGTCCAGCCAGCTGTTCCATACAGAATAGTATATCTACCGGCAATCATGTTGATTTTTTGAAAGCTGATTATTTTTTCGCTTATTTTGTTGATCTGGACGTTGAAATGGACTTCATTCACTTTACCTATTATGAGGTTTTCGGGATGTAAACGATAAAAAAATCAGGGTATATGTTTACTTACTTACTTTTGTTAAGTGGAATCTGGCTAAAAATGATAAATACCTATCTTGTCTTCATTCATGCGTATAAGACGTGATAATGATCACAAAATATGAATGTAAATTTTTGGAAAAGGATAAACAATCATGTCTTTTTGGAACCTTTTTTGGGAGAATTATGTTTTTGTGCCTGTACCTAAAACACTAGAATATCAGAATATAAGGAAAGCTTATTAGCATATTTAATGGGTGAATTATTTCTGTTTTTTTATATGAGTATATATTTGTATATATTTATTTATTTGCTTGTTTCGGTTATGTGCAGATAATGTGTTTTAATTAATGTTTTTCTTGTTTTTTAGCGTGTATTGTTGTTGTGTTGGTGTGTTTTTTATTTTATATTTTACATTAAAAAAAAGGCACCCGAAGTGTCGGACCACAGCACATGCTGAGCGGGGACCTATTTTTTTGTACATTCTTTTGAACCATGCATGTAGTGAGAACTCTGTAAATGTGCAAAAATAAACGATTTTTCTTTCTTTCTTTCTTTATTAAAATTACAAGTGTGTTAATACTTCAGAGCCCAAAGTACGCTTGGAACATTATTCAGGTTTTTTTAAGTCTGGTAATAACAATAAATTGAACTGCGTAAGTGACCTTCCTAAAAACCAAAGCAACTGGATCATACAAACCAACTAGGGGCAATTCTCGTACACTCGATATTGAAGTCGAATTTAGGGATGTCACACATTCGTCCATACAAATCTATAAGTCGAATTCAATGTCGAGTGCACAATAATAGGCCACCTGGATACTGGATCATACAGACCAACTGGATCACATACCCCAACTGGGTCATACCAACCAACTGGATTATACAGACCAACTGCATCTGATCTGCATAGAGTTTGTATGAACAATATAAGTTACGTTTGATGAAATAGACACCTCAATTTTGCAATTTTGTCTTCCAATGTTTCTCAAGAATCTTGGATTTTAATTAATTTTAAAGGCTTAAAATCCCGCGAGAAATATAACTTTGGTTGGTTGACTGTCTATGTATGATACATAACCTACAAGTTTATTGTTTAATAATATCCTCCAACCGACAGGGGAACCAGACCAACTCACAGAAAACCGGCATGAAGCAGCACTGTGCTGTGCTTCGCTGCGTGAGTGAGTGTACTGGAAGCCCAATCCAGGGGGAAGGGAGGTTTAAAGGTTGGCAGCGCACTGCTGACTCCACTGGTCGACACTGGGTGTATGGGCGGCAATAGCTATAACGCGATCTGTCTGCTCGTCTGCCACCTATCACATAAAAAACCGGCCAAGTGCGAGTCGGGCTCGCGCACAAAGGGTTCCGTAGCAGCAAATATACATTATAAAGATTTTATATCATCGCGGATTTTTAAAGGTGTACAATACTGTAGTATATTTTTTGATCTATCTTATAAGGTTCAGCCATCGTTTTCAGTGTAAGCACAATAACTTAACCAAAATTACAGTTAAATCAACCTATCTCAAAAACTATAAGAGATACTTTGATCAAACCAAAAATCGTTGAAAGAGTTAATTAGCATGCATCACCTCTATTTTTTTTAGAATTTTATACCCCGTAGTTATAAAAATAGAGGGGGGGGGACATACTTTTTACGACTTTGAGAGCTGATATCTCAAAAACCGTTCACTTTAAGAAAAATGTTTTTTAGAAAACTTTATATCATTTTAAAAGACCTTTCCATTGATACCCCACACGGGTATGTACATCGAAAAAAAAAATTTCATCCCTCAGTTACATGTATGGGGGGCCCCACCCCCAATTCTTTTTTTTACTATTTAGTGTCATATTTTTGTAGCGGTTCATACAACACATATTCCCATCAAATTTCATCACTGTAGTACTTATAGTTTCCGAGTAAATCGGCTGTGACAGACGGACAGACGGACAGACGGACAGACGGACAGACGGACATGACGAAACTATAAGGGTTCCGTTTTTGCCATTTTGGCTACGGAACCCTAAAAACAGCATTTGTAATCTACTAAATAATAAAATATAACAAGTTGTACAAAGTCACTTAAAGAAGAAGTCAGATAAATTCAAAACGTTTATGAGATACTTACAAGAAAAGTAAAGTAAAGTATCAGCCTATAACTGTCCCACTGCAGGGCAAAGGCCTCCATCATAGAAATCAAGTCAGCGCTACAATGATGGGATTAGGCTTCATCACCACGCTTGCCAAATGCGGATTGGTGATCACAAACCCGAGTTATGTTCGAAAAAGTCGAAACACACTTTTTGCTCGACCCAGGAATCGAACCCAGGACCCCGAGATCGCCGCCCGGTACTTAAGCCACTAGACCAACAGGGCGTCTACTTCGCTTACAATAAATCGTACCAAAATCCTCATTCAATTTTTATAAAGCAATTTAATGCGAAATTATATGTAGGGTGACCAGATATTTTTTGCTCATAGAATCTTCTGTATTTTAGGAGTGGTTGCTAAGTGAGTAAGAAAACGCCTTTAATAGTTCGTTCGATCGATGTTCGAATCAGATCATGTAAAGTGGCGGACACATCAAGCTGTACAAAACTGTCAAATTTCTTCATTAGATTATAAACCTTATATTGTTATACAATGAGTTCGAAATCGATTGAGGAAATTTGACAATTTTGTATAGCTTGACCTGTTCGCCACTGTACCTCTGGATTTTTTAAATCTATATGCATATTTCTACCATTAGCTCAGCGGTCATATCCCGCCACCAATCCATGGACCTTCCTACCGTCTCGGCATACGGACCGAATCTTGGGAGACGCTCACCAGGTACTTGGTGGGCTCTTTCCCTGGTGTGTTTTTTCACTCCCTACAAAGTCTATGTCCTGTCCCTTCTCATTGTCACTTATACCCAAATGGGTCGTGAAACACCATAACACAAGCGACTCACACTCGAACATTTCCTCATTAATTAGTCGATTATACTCCTTCCTTATTTGAAGCTTCTATTTTGTGTGGTATTTTATTAATCTACCATGCTAAATGGACTTCATTTACGAAACCTATTATGAGGTGTTTGGGATATAAACGATAAAAAAAACTGTGTATTTTAGGGAAAAAGTAAACACCTAGTCACCCTTATCACACGTATTCTTTATCCTACATTTCTGTTAGAAAAGAAACAATGCTCACAAGCGTGGGAGAGAATTTGTTTAAAGTCACTCTTGTAAGATGAGAAGCACCAAATTGTTTTTATTTAAGCCAATCCTAAGAGGAATGTTGCCAGCTTTGCGAATTTTCCTCAGAATGTGTAGAATTGGTGGCAGGCCCCCCACTAGGTGGACCGACGGTGAAGGTCCCGGGAATCCATTAGTTGCAGGCTGCAGAGGTCCGATCTGTGTGGAGAACATTGGGGGAAACCTACGTCCAGCAGTGGGCGTCTATCGACTGAAATGATGATGCGTAGAATTTGCAAGATTTTTAGTTATAAGTACGACAAAATGACTTCGATGTTTCCGTGATTTCTAAATTATATTTATTGGGTCTGTGTTTCTATAAATTGTGTCGACAAAAATAGAACCAAGACACCTCACTCAAGATTTTTTATTTTTAAAATTATAATACTTTTTCATCTTAGTGAAAAGAGTTTAGATTATGTTATCATCATTATCATCAGCCTATCGCAGTCCACTGCTGGACGTAGGCCTCTCCAATTGTTCGCCACTGTGTTCTATCCATGGCTTCTCGCATCCAGCTCTTGCCAGCCATCCTGCGCAGATTGTCCCCCCATCTAGCCAGAGGGCGCCCTACATTACGTTTGCCAAGACGCGGTCTCCACTCTAGAACTCATTTACCCCATCGGTTGTCGGTTCTGCGACTAATATGGCCAGCCTACTGCCACTTAAGCTTGCTAATCCGGTGAGCAATGTGTAACAATTAAAAATAATTGTACAAAATAATTACTATTTCAAGAATAACGCCATCTAAGCAGACTTCTCAAGAACACTAATTACTCTATTCAGCGCCTTCTGTCGCCGTATTTCCAAACCAAAGCGCTAAATCAATATGTACGTATGACCTCTGTTGTCTAATGTCCGCAATGCATAGGAAAACATCTTTTAACAATATTTACGTCTTCCACTCACGCATAGATGTCGCTACTGACTCACAAATAAAAAATATTGTCTACTATATCTTGGCAGTTAGGGCAAAATTAATAACTTTGTAACAAAGACCTATTTTTCAGTAACCTTTAGGACATTTCTAATTTAGTTTCTTTGAATTTTGACATCTTCATTTCATCATCATCAGCACGCCATCTACAGGATAGTCGATGTACTTCCCAAATATGGTATTCAGAATGCATTCAATTTCCTGTAAATTAGTTAATCTTCTCGCCGCTAGTAAGGCGACACTGTGTCGTGACATCATCTATTTCTGTCTTATGTCATGAGTTGAAAAGCAACAAAATACAAATAGAAATTCTAGAACAATTAGCTTAACAAGGTTGTTTAAAGGTCAACTTTGGGCGGATGTGAGTTTTTTTTGAATAGAAAGACCATTCCAGACCTTTTAAGCAATAAATAGGAGTGACGGAGCCTCGCGAAGGACACATTCAAAATTTTAATTCTGGAAGACCCCTCGCTTGACCTATTCGTGATTCCTAACCTTAAGTGTGTGCTGCATAAGTTTTGAGGTGAAACATTTCGATTCGTCGTCTTAATCTTAACAAAAATAAGTGTTTGCTGTCGTTCCCCGTTTTGGGTAAGTACTCATATTGTCTTATTCCATAAAAGGAATAATCCAAGGAATCCTTCTGTAGGGCGTCCTTCATATTGTGAAATCGTTGTTATAGGGCCCTATGTACCGGCAAGAACCGAGACCAGTTAGATTCGTTGAGGGCTACATAGTCGACGGGAGCTTCCAAGGATAGAACCAACAGGCCACGCTGGAGGACAACAGAGTACCTGGCACGACAGTTCTGGACCTGCCAAGGACAAGCTTCCGGAGGGCTGCGTCGCGTTACCTCAATCATAAGTTAAGTCCCATACTTACCTAGAACAATCTTTTAAACCTAACACAGAGTTACGGTTGAGCTAGGTCAGACAGGCATTCTCACAATAATATGCAATAGCAGAGTCGTAATCCCCGCCAGCTGGATCCATAATTAAGACCCTTAATCTTAATTTAATTTAGTATTTGTCATATAAAAATCAACCGCTGTGTAGTTATAATATGTACTTAATTTAAGCGTTCAACTTGTATTCCTGATTATATTGTAAAGGCTTAAGATTAAATTAATTAAAAAGGCAATAAAGTGTTTTCCTTCACACACCAAATAAAGGCGCCCTGGGATCATAGTCTCTCGCTCTGGGGCTGAGTGGCCGGTGAGGTAGCCCAGAAAAAGGGGTTACGATGACTTTGGTTCTCTGCCGCATTACCTCATTTCGCATTCGATCTCGGAGAGAGACGCCGAGCATTGCTCGTTCTATAGCCCGCTGAGCGACCTTTAACTTGTGGACTTAAAGATAAAGATAAAGATTTCTTTATTGGCCACAGAACACAATTTATTTTTACAGACTTAGATTATGTACTGACTTTAAATTCAAATTATTACTAGTTTATTTAAAACATTGTCTTATGCAGTGATAATAAAGGTTAAACTTGCATAGATCTTCAGAGGTCAGTTCATTACGACGCATTTCAGTTCATATTCAAAACGTACTAAATGCAAAACTTGTGGCAGACGAGCAGGCGGATCAGCTGCTGGTAAGCGATTGCTGCCGCCCATGGACACCCGCGACAAAAGTGGAGTCACCAGTGCGCAGTTAACCTTTAAACTCCCCTTCTCCTGGATTGAGCCTACCCTCACTCACGCAGCAAAACTCAGCAAATGATCGGAAAAATGTCATTTTGGTCGGCCGTACATATTTTGAAATTTTTGGCAAACAGCTACACATCCACCTCAATAGAATAGAATATGAGAACAATAAACGTAAAAAGAAAGTAACCAATGTTTGCAAAGTAACAAGCAGCTTTGATGGCGTTCTAAAGGCGGAAATTCGCCATAATTCGGCTTGAAATTGGAGGTTATTGGCAATTTTCGACTGCACGCTTCCAATTGCACAGAGAGTTCGAAGTGGAAAGTTAGGCTGCTGCGAAGTGTAAAATACGTTTGTAAGTTTGAATTCAATAAGGGGGACTATTTCACTCCTCTTCCTAGATAGTTTTGTAAACGCAAGAATGTTTTGTATCCTACCTCTTGTTGAATTTGTCGTCTCTAATCTAACTAAACTGACGTAGCTGACTTTTATAGGACAAGCTATTTACAGTTCAAGTTACCTATGATTGAGGGAATGAAGTCAGTTAAGTTCAAAATGTCAGATACGTCAGTCAGATTAGCGACGTTATGTAATCGTGTCTGTGATTAATATACACCGTTATTTTTTATCGTTTATATCCCGAAAACTTCATAAATAGGTATCGCGAATAAAGTTCATTTAGCATGTTAGGTCAACAAAAATCAGCTGTTCTATCATCATCATCAGCAACCCACACTCGTCCACTGCTGGACATAGGTCTCCCCTAATGCACGCCACTGCTCCCGATTTACGGCCACTCTCATCCAGCCCACACCATCCAGCCTTCGAATGTCATCATCCCATCTTGTCGCAGGGCATCCTACACTACGCTTACCGAGTCGCGGTCTCCACTCAAGGACTTTACGGCTCCAACGGCTGTCAGTTCTGCGGCTAATATGACCAGCCCACTGCCACTTCAGTTTGCTAATTCGGTGAGCTTTGTCGGTGACTCTGGTTCTCTGTCGGATTACATCATTTCTGATGCGGTCCTTCAGAGATACTCCGAGCATAGCCCTTTCCATAGCTCTTTGAGCGACTTTGAACCGGTGGACTAGTCCAGCCAGCTGTTCCATACAAAATAGTATATCTATATGGCAATAATGTTCATTTTTTGAAAGCTGATTATTTTTTCGCTTATTTTGTTGATCTAACATGCTAAATGGACTTTATTTACTATACCTATGAGGTTTTCGGGATGTAAACGATAAAAAAAATCGGGGTATATGTTTACTTACTTACTTTAATTAAGTGTTAAGTGGAATCTGGCTAAAAATGATAAATATCTTGTCTTCATTCATGCGTGTAAGACGTGATAATGATCACAAAATATGAATGTTAATTTTTGGAAAAGGATAAACAATTATGTCTTTTTGGCACCTCTTTTGTGAGAACTGAATAATATTAAAAAACAATTTAACACAATAATTAATCAATACTTAATTAATAAATCTTTTCTTTTTGATCAATGGTGTTCCTCCTCTCCATTTTTGTTGTGCCCGACAGGGTTCACAGTGATCTATTGTGTATACCTATATTTAAGATCTTATAATGTACACTGTGAAATGCAAATAAAATATTGAGTATTGAGTATTGAGAATTGTCTTTTTCTGTACAGACACAGGTACGGACCTAAAACACTAGGATATCAAAATATAAGGAAAGCTTATCAATAATAATAATAATTCTCACAACATCTCATACATTACAAGTGTGTACAGTTTTCATACTTCAGAGCCCAAAGTACGCTTGGAACATTATTCAGGTTTTTTTAAGTCTGGTAATCACAATAAATCGAACTGCGTAAGCGACCTTCCTAAAAACCAAAGCTGGATCATAAAAACCAACTAGGAACAATTCTCGTACACTCGATATTGAAGTCGAATTTAGAGATGTCACACATTCGTCCATACAAATCTATAAGTCGAATTCAATGTCGAGTGCACAATAATAGGCCACCTGGATACTAGATCATACAGACAAACTGGATCATACAGACAAACTGGATCATACAGACCAACTGGATCACATACCCCAACTGGGTCATACCAACCAACTGGATTATACAGACCAACTGCATCTGGATCTGCATAGAGTTTGTATGAACAATATAAGTTATGTTTGATGAAATAGACGGCTCAATTTTGCAATTTTGTCTTCCAATGTTTCTCAAGAGTCTTGGATTTTAATTAATTTTAAAGGCTTAAAATCCCGCGAGAAATATAACTTTGGTTGGTTGACTGTCTATGTATGATACATAACCTACAAGTTTATTGTTTAATAATATCCTCCAACCGACAGGGGAACCAGACCAACTCACAGAAAACCGGCGTGAAGCAGCACTGTGCTGTGCTTCGCTGCGTGAGTGAGTGTGTACTGGAAGCCCAATCCAGGGGAAAGGGAGGTTTAAAGGTTAGCAGCGCACTGCTGACTCCACTGGTGTCTCGGGTGTCTATGGGCGGCGGCAATAGCTTACTATGAGGCGATATGTCTGCTGGTCTGTCACCTATCACATAAAAAAGACCCTATTTCAACATTTCAAATGCTGGCTAGCTAAACTAATCTAAGGTTAGCTTTCAAAATTCTGAACTTCCCACGTTTCAAGTTTCAGATCGCCTACAACGAAACCGTCCCGTGACGAACGAGAATATACCCGTCGCATCTAACATAAAACGCACAGTGTGGTTGAAAGGGACAGGGATAAAGATTCGGACATTAATCCCGTTTCCTTGTAGGCTCTAGGGAGCGATTTGCAAGTATTACTGCTGACATCGACTCAAACGTCTATTGTACTCTAATTATGTTTGTATAGGACGATCATTTTTAGTGAAGAGATACGGTTCTAAATTAATCGATACATTCGAGAAAACTTTAAGTTTTACACATCGAATGGTCCTCAAGACGATTTTTAATGGACTTTACCCTCTTCCTTTGGAGAAGTCTCTTCATATTGTATTTTATTTTGTTTTTTATTAAAAACTATTCTTCTAATTTATTTAGATGATCCGTTAAATAAAAAAAAACCTTTTATTAATAATGTCTTCGCTTTAATACGGTAATTTAATTTGAAAACAAAAAAAAAAAACTATTTTTAACCCCTGACGCAAAAACGGCTGGGTGTTATAAGTTTGACGTGTATGTGTGTGTGTGCCTGAGTGTCTGTCTATGGCATCGTAGCTCCCGAACAAATCAACCGATTTTGAATTTTTTTTTTGTTTGAAAGATGAATAAGGAGGAAGGGTTCTTAGCTATGTTGGATAAGAATCGATCCAAGATGGCCGCCGTCACAATGATTTGGATTTTATTTTTTAACACAACTCCCACTATATGGGTATCATATAAAAGGGCTTGAGTAGCAGAATATATTAATTGTAAAAAATTTCATATCCGAGATGGCCGCCGTCAGCTTACCGAGGTGTCGTAAAAGGCGACTAAGGTAAAGCTGCTGGCATGATCATCAGCACCCAGAGAAGGAAAACTCTGCATTTATATCAAAACCTTCGTCAACCCGTCTGCCAAGCGTAATGAGTATGGCAATTACCCCTCATGTGATTGAGGGAGGCCCGTGCCCCAGCAGTGGGGACTTAAATGGGCTGATGGTGATGATGATAAAACTGGCAGAATTGCAGCACCTTTAAATTTACAATCCGCTTTTATTTTAACCCTAACAGTTAGGACACTAACAGAATCGTTGTCAAATTATACATATAAATTGAGTAGTGTTCATCATATGTTTTTATTATTATTTAGCTATTTCTTTGCATGTTTTCTTAAGTAAATAATGCCCTAAAAATCGATACATCATTCGGATTGGACTCAAACCCACGACCGAATGATGTGTCGAGGAACTTTATTGGTGTTCGTCAAACCAAATCTTTCACTTAAACATTAAAGCATTTTTTTTACATTCAGATTCGATCGTACATTCGTTTTCAGATTAGGCCTCTACCTAGCTTCCTCTAAAAGATAACAACACGGTGCAACAAAACTCGTCACCCAACGAACATTTAGGATTCCGTAGCCAAATGGCAGCAAAAAATCGAATCTCTTATGGGTTTTCAATCGAATTGAATACGATTACGATATTTCAAAATCATTCGAATAAAAGTTAACCCGAATCTCATCCCTAACCCCATTGTCTAGTCCAGAACCATTGTTCTTGTCAAGGTTGAGTCTGCCATATCTTAACATAACATGACAAACCTAATACAAAGGTTTCACCTTACCTATGAGTGTATATGACATGTTCTACACATAATCTGTGATTTTACATGAAAGCCGATTGAACGTATCATCTAATATTCAATGCATGCGGCATCTTTTTGCCGCGAGATTTTTTCTGATTTGTTTAGTTATTTTATTTTATTTTGCATGCGAGATTTTTTCTGATTTGTTCAGTCATTTTATTTATCTTCTCTTTTTTTTAAGTAGCTAAAAACAAAAACATTTACAGTAACACACGCACGCACGCACACACATACACACTTACTATCTCTTTCACACACACACACACACACAGAACAGAACACACAAATTTGGATTTAAATAGATTTTGAAGTGTTATAATATATAAGTAATTAAAGTAACAAGTTAATTTATACTTACCTAGTTCAGATGTAAGATGTAGATACTTATGTAGTTAGATGTCAACCAGCTAAACCATAGGCTCTCAAATTCCGCCTTAGAGAGCCGGGAGAAGTTGAAAACCAGCGCTGACCGAGGGTGTACACTCGAGGCAGCATGAGCTGAACTTCGTCCCTTTGTCTCAAATTTGTTCTCCTTTCTCAACTAATGTACTTATAATTATGTTTTTAAGAGACAATAAACGATTTTATTTATTTATTATCTTAGGTCTATGGTTAAATGTAAGAACCTTAGCTAAATGCAGGAATATGGAATACTTAACTTTTTATGACTGGTAAATCGTAGGCAGAGCAGAGAGAAAAATGCGCTTGAGTTGCACATTAACATTAAAATTTGAGCATTATGTTCATTCAGAGGGAATATCAAATTTCAGTTCCGTGTTTTCCCGCGAGACTTGTGTCTGCATACGCTGAAGACATTTTTTAAACTCTGCCAATGTCGAGTACAACATTTTGTAATATTTTATTTAAAATATTACAAAATAACACATTTGCGTTGTTTATTTGACAGATATTCTTGAATTATAAGACACCAAAATAGAATACCTTTATATAAAAAAACCAAATTCTAATAATTATTTAAAAATCTGAAACCTTAACTAAATGTAATTAAATTTGTTTTGATGTACGTACCATGTACTGCCATGCCTGTATGATTCTGTGCAACAAAAAAGATCTATCTGTCAATCTTAAAAATAGGGGGTATTTATTTTCAAAGCATCGAATTGTCGAATTTTTGCTTCAAAAAGGGTATCATAAATGAAAGGGTAACTGAAATTTGTTAAAAATATTTCATTAAAACGCAATGCGTCTTAAATATATTTTTTAAAACTGAAAAATGTTAGAAAACCCTGCGCGATTCATATCCTGAACTACAGTCGCGAGCAAACAAATCGAATCGGACCTAATTTTATACAAACATACAAATTTCAGAGGCCTAGAAATATGAAAGTATCTGCAAATCAATGTTCAGATCAAGTTAATTTATTTTGTTTTTTAAATAGTTTAAATATAACCTGCAAATAACTACTTTTTATTACGTTTTCGCGGATGATCTGTTTAAGTAACTGAATACTTGAGGACACGTCACTATGTTTAAAAGTTAAACATAAACCATAGTACGTAACCGCAATCGCGCAAAAAAATATTATTTTGTTTTAAAATTTATATTATTTTGAACATTATATTCAAAAACAATATGTTAATTTTGCTTGTGACTTAATTGTAGGATGTTATTGAATTATTGTATATCTATATTTTTCAAATGACGATTTACTACGAAATACAAAAAGAGATACCTATTCAATTGCATTTATATGAAACGTGCAGAGTTAAGTTCTTTGAAATGTCAAAAAGGACTTCATAATTTTATTGGAACAGACTGTAAGAGAAGAACATTTTTGACATATATTTACATTAAAATTATCACTAAAGCACATATATTTTAATATTTATAGACCTCTGAAGTTAGTATGTTTGTAAGAAAATTAGATCATGAATCGATTTGGTGGCTCGCGAGTGTATTTATAAACAGAATCCTCGATGAGCGCTCCCGACTCGCATTTTTTGCTACTGGCTATCTTTCAACTATATTATTTAGGTTAAAAAGATCCATCACATTGCGACGATAACGAAAAAGTTACGAAATCAAATATTATCAGTGAGTTACTGTAATTTTTCAATGCTGCGACTATCTATTGTCCCTTTATCAGTATTGAGAAGAAAATCTCTTGATGTGATAAGATGACACTGTCGGCGAAAATTCAGTGTTAAAATAACTTTAGCTGATGTCAAACTGTTTATTAATATAGTGTTGAATAGTTTTTGTTCATTTCATTGGTGGAAGAAATGTCAATAATGTTGAAGTGGTTGGTTTTGCTGGTTGGAGCAGAAGTGGTGTTGAGTGTACCCCAATATTATCATACTGAGAAGTTCAGAGTTGGGATCGAGTATGATCGTATGTCAAATTTTAGTTTATGAGTAATAATCATATAAAAAAATATAAAATATAATCTTTCTGCCTATTTCGTATATACGGTCGGGGAATTTGCCGCATACTCGTAAACACATACAAACAAAAATCGTTTGCTCGCACGACACCAAAATGACGTCATTTGAAAAAAAAAAATACTATGCAAATTGCAAGCGATTTTCGTTTTTCAAGATCATGAGTCATATTCCTCGTTTGTACAGTGGCGGACAGGTCAAGCTATATAAAACTGTCAAATTTCTTCAATCGATTTCGAACTCAATGTGTAACAATATAAGGTTTATAATCAAATGAAGAAATTTGACAGTTTTGTATAGCTTGATGTGTCCGCCACTGTACATAATGTGTTTGACAAATAATTTTATTAAAAATTACACCAAATAGCTTAGAGCAATAAAAAAATGATAATAAAACATAAATCAATTTTAAATACCTAATTGTCTGTCCCCCTTATTACAAATCGCGAACTTAGGATAGTCCCGAAATAAAACTCAGGCCAGTCCCTTTTAACATTGTGTGTTAGAACGGGATGACATAAGCTTTAGTACGGTAATAAGTTATTACTAATAACTTAAGATCGCTATTCGTAGTAAGGGTGTGTTTGACTGTACCCTGTACATTCATTTTGTAAAATAAGTATCTACCTGCGGAATGCATCGGAATCTGTATAGTTGGTAAAGTAGCTGGGTGGATGATCGTAGTAATTTCAAAACCTTTTATTGTATAAGTACCTAGTCATAGCAGACGAGCAGACGGATCACCTGATTTTAGCGATTGCCGGCCACCATAGTCACTCGCAACACCAATGGAATCACAAGTGCGCTGCCCACCCTTGAGTTACTTCCCCGATTGGGCCTCCGGTGCCCCCACTCATGCGAGATGCATCGGCATAGGTACCTACGCAAACGGCTCGCAGCGCATGGTCGTGTAGACAATAAGTATTAGAAGTAGTTATGTTATACTTTATTATTTTTATTTAGTTAAATAAGCGACACTCATGTGTAATCGTGTCAAGGACAAACCGGCAAGGTTTTTATGACACTCTTAATTTACATAATGTTATTGTAATTATTATAAATAATAAATAAAAGCTAAACACAGTATAGACGCTGCTTCACGCTGGTTTTCTGTGATTGGGTGTATTGTGTGTGTTTAAGCAATCGTAAATATGAAAAAAAAGTTTCTTTGTTAACTTTTTATTAAGTATATAAATAAAAATAAGAAGTTTTTCTCGTAGGTCACACTGACCGATCTTCGTACTCAATCATACACAGACAACAATTGAGTTAGGTCGTAATTATATCATACTAATAGGCTAATCAAAGAAATAAATGCCTTTGACATAACAACAACGCCATTATATCTGATTATTTATTTACTAATATAGTAATATCTTTAGAAATTTGTATTGATACTAGCTTTCGCCCGCGGCTTTGCTCTAGAAAGGGACAAAACAAAGAGACAACATTAGCCTATGTTACTGTTCATCCCTTCAACTATCTCCACTTAAAAAAAACGCTTCAATCAGTCGCACCGTTTTGTCGTGAAAGACGGACAAACAGACAGACAGACACACACCCGTTTAGAATCCTAAAAAACATTTCATGTGCCTATAAAATTGACTGGCTGACCGGATGGCGCAATTGTTAGTGACCCTGCCTCTTACGCCAAAGGTCGTGGGTTCGATCCCCACCCTGGACAAACATTCGTGCGATGAACACTTGTGTTTGTTCAGTGTCTGGGTGTAATATATTGTGTTCGTCTGTTGTCTGATATCTGTAACACAAGTGCTTAAGTTACTTAGTACGGAATCAGGTCAACATATGAGATGTTCTGAGAATTATTATTATTATTATTAAAATTTGAGATCGCTATTTTGCCCGCCCCATTTGCCCTTGATTTCTCGGGATCCCTTCATCAGATCCTGACATTATGAAAACAGGACCAACTTGGAAGTGGGTTCTTTCAAATAAAAAAAGAATTGTGCAAATCGGTCAAATCAATTGGCGGAGAAATGGGTGAACATACTATAAGTGGTGTTTTTCTTCGCCGTGAGCCGACGATAGTTTCATCAATATTATAGGTATGTACCTACTAACATACAAAAAAGAAAATAAACTGCTTAACTCATATGATATGATGAGCCCCACCCAAAGATTATCGTTAAATTTTTAAGTGCTTTTTTTCAGATTAAGAGCATGGAGTACCTATGTTGTGGGGAAAATAAGTTAAAAGTGTTTTCTTTTACTGGCGTGCAAATTAGGGACTGTAAGTTAGTTGGAAGTAGGCGTAATTATTACATACTTTATACATGTGACAGTTTGTGTGTCTGTCTCTCTGCCACTTCCGCCCACTGCTGGACATAGGCTCCCCCAATGTTCTCCACACAGATCGGTCCTGTGCCGAACGCATCCAATGGATTTCCGCGACCTTCACCTTGCGGGGGCCTGCCACGGCTGCGATTTCTTTTATATTGCCTCCACTCGAGGACCTTTCCGCCCCAACGGCCGTCTGTTCTCCTCGCTATGTGCCCTGCCCATTGCCACTTGAGGCATGCAACCCTTTAGGCTATTCAAGTGACCTTAGTTCTCCTGCGGATTTCTCTCTGTGTGTTTGTCCGTATTTCACGGCAAAACCATATTTTAGTGGAGATAGTTGAAGGGATGGAAAGTGACATAGGCTACTTTGTCTCTTTCTAACGCGAGCGAAGACGCGGGCAAAAGTTAGTAATTTTATTGTTACTTATTTATAGAATAAGCATTTATTTGGTAAACACATCACATGATTAGTAAAATAAACAATAAAAATAATAATACAAAATAGAAAACCTTCCGAGATATGGCAAAATGGTAGTTTATTCCCGCTGTCCACCCTCTGCTTGTCCACCCCGGGTGGACAGTGAAACAATTTTTAAAAAAAATCCCTCTGTCCACCCCTTCTTGGTTGAAAGAGGGGGTGGACAGCGGGAATTTTTTAACAATTGTTTCACTGTCCACCCGGGGTGGACAAGCAGAGGGTGGACAGCGGGGATAAACCAAAATGGTTGCCACTCAACAGTACCTACGTCACGGCGCCGGAACGTCATTACGCTGTTTTTCTGTGGGAACCCTATGGTGCCCCTATGGACACCTACCAAAAGTAAGCAAAACCCTGAACTTATAATTTGATAATTTTGTTTTCAGATTCCTTGCCTATGAACGGTGGGTCTGACCGGTACCGACACAGGAACAACTATGAGCCTTTCTTCATTTCTGTTTCTACTTCCGCCAAGGTTAGAAATTAAAATAACGCTTATTCATGACCGAATATACCTATTATCCCTCACACTTTCATGATACATGCACCTACCTAACCATTATTCAGTTAGTCTGGATTAGGGTCATTTCACTTTAAAAAGCAAACAAGCTGATGGTTCGGCATTGTTTCGGTAGATGTCACTATGCAATATTACATTCCGCTAATCATCATCATCATCATAAATCAGCCCAAATCCATCCACTGCTGAGTATAGGCCTCTTCTTTATCCCGCCATTCCAGAAAGACTACGTCATCACCTACCTCGACGTCACAGCAACGGTCGACGACGGCGGCGAGATCGACTTCCGCGTGGTCCGCGGCCAGACCGGCTCCAAGTCCATGATCTTCCAGCTGGTGTCCAATCACAGCGACTTCCTGTCGTTCAGCTACCTGGCCTATGGGATCAGGGAGGATGAGTATAAAAAGGTGTCTTTGTCTATATTGTATATGTTAGCGCTACGGGTGTTGGGTTCCCAAAATGTTGACCACAAGTTTGGAACAGTGGTAGTGTACGCTGTGCGGGGATCAGGGTACCAGAGGGTTGCGGGTTCGATCCCGGCACAGTACAAACATTTGTGTGCATGAACATGTCTGTTTGTATTGGTCTGGGTGTTTCTGTGTATTATAAGGATGTATTTACAAAAAAGAACAATTATATGTATATATTTGTAATCCCACTGTTGATTCTGATATCCGTAACACAGGTGCTTAAGCTACCTATCTCGGAGTCTACGTGGGGCTCTAAAATCCACAATATGTGATGGGAGTGCTTCACTGGTGTTACAGTGCTTTGATTTAGGTACCTCCAAGCTTGGCTTGGACATCTCGAGAGGTGGTACGAAGATCGTCTCTTGAAACAGGCATACCAGGCCCGCCCCGTGGGCCGATGCCCAGTTGGGCGACCTAGGTATCGCTGGAAGGTCGTCGTCGAGACTTATCTGCACGAGCTCCAGGTCAATAATTGGCAAGAAGAAGTGCAGGAATCTCTTGTTACGGAGGCCAAGACTATTTAGGACTATTTAGGTGGCTGAGCCAGTAAGTAAGTTAGGTACTTATTTTCAAAAACTTCACAGCGTCAGACAAAGGCATAAAATAATGTTTATGAAAGTTAAACACAACACTACTTACATTAAAAATTAAGAAACCAATATTCAAACCTACCTGATGTTGTTTTTTTTTCTTTTTACGCGAGACGACAAACGAGCTGGTGGGTAAACTGATAATCACCGCCGCTTAACAAGAACAGCTGCGAAATCAGAGGTCACTACTCGCTGATGCGTTTACAGCCTTTTAGAACGAGTAGGTAACTAGGTACGCTCTTCTCTTGAAGTCGAAGCCGATGATCACATATAAATGAATCACCTTTCAAAATGTATTCAAGTTATAATTGGTTTATCTCGGTTTAAAATTTATTTACAATCTACACAGATTTAAAAGTTTTTATCAATCAATTTCACTTGCAAATAACCTAACTTTGTGACTCAGTTATGCAGAAAATCTGTTTAATTTTACAAAATACCCGACAATAATTTGTTTCAATGTTTTGTAGCAAGTAGCGACATCTGTACTTTGACCACGTATTTACTTGAACACTTAGTAGGCGGTTCATGTTTTACGCGTACTGTAAGTCAAGCAGAAATATGTTATCGTAGTTTCCAGAACCGCACATAGATGGCGCTATTCAACTATTTTTTTTATTTATAAAATAAATTTGTAATGCTACACAGATAAAATTAAGTAAATAATAAATCAATTTCAATAGATATGAGGACTTACATAATGTAACAAATAACTCCAAGTATGCATATCTAAATATTAGAATAAACTTTTAAATACTGTAAGATAAATTGGTAAAAACTTGGATTTTATTGTCGTTCGATATTTTTAAGGCAATTTCTCACTTATTTTTTTCTTTTCAGGTAGTAAACGTCATAACCATACCTATACCAAGTGGTGCATGGAGAATTTATAATAAAAAATCATGTTTTAGTATTTTTATTGTTTTATACTTAGTAATTAAAAATATTCTATAAAGTTAATTAGGTTTTTTCTACTACCATACACTATGCTACTACATAGATACTTAATTACTTACCTACCTATTCAGAAATAATGGTCATGAACTTAGATCAAGAATAAATAATACGGATTTTTTTTTTATGATATAGGTGGGAGACAAGCCGACATCCGATGGTAAGCGATAACCGCCGCCCATGGACACTGCAATACCGGAATTGCACAGAATATGGTAAATAGCTCAATATATAAATGTAGGTTTTTTTTATGCTACAGGCGACACACGAGCAATCAAGTCACCTGATGGAAGGTAATCATCGCCACCCATCAACATGCGCGAAATCGAGATCGTTAGGTAATGTGTTGCTGGCCTTTAAAAGGTAGGTGTGTGTAATCATCATAATAATAAAAAACCTTTGACGACCCGATTGGAACAGTAATAGTGAACGCTGTCTCTGATACAAGGGTTGCGGGTTCGATCCCCGCACAGTACAAACATTTGTGTGCATGAACATGTTTGTTTGTATTGGTCTGGGTGTTTGCTATGTATTATAAGTATGTATTTACAAAAGAAAGTATTATATGTATATATTTGTAATCCCACTGTTGATTCTGATATCCGTAACACAGGTGCTTGAGCTACCTATCTCGGAGTCAGATCGATGTATGTGATGTTGTGAAATATTTATTTAAAAAAAAAAGAAAAAAAGGTAGGTGTAAGAAAAAAAAAGATAGACGCAATTTGGAATAATTTATTATTAATAACATACAATTTAAAATGACATACACACATTAATCCACTAATCAATTATATTTACATTTAATAATCATACCACAACTTCTCATTGATTATCAACTTTTTAGTAAAATTATTAATTTTTTTTTTTTTTTTACTGTAGATAGGTAAGCGTTTGACCATATTTCACCTGATGGTAAGTGATAATATGGTCTAAGATGTAGCACGATTACCTAGAAGATACCTATTCACTCGCGCTTTGAAAACCCCCAAATTGTAGCCACTAGGGAACACCTCCTCAGGCAACTGATTCCACTGTTTCGCAGTACGAATAAGAAAACAGGATTCAAACCTCTTTGTGCGGACTTTTGGTATTTCTACCATGTACCGGTGTCGATTGAGGGTCTGCCTGGTGGAGTAGTGGAAGAACGGAGATGCTCCAATGGCATTGTACAGTTCCGTGGCGCACTCTCCAAAATGTATCCGATAGAAGACCGATAAGCTTGCTACCTTGCGTCGGTGTTCAAGGCTTTGTAGCCTCTTACCCACAAGCTCGTCGTCGCCAATTAGCCTCTTGGCCCTTCTCTCAATACTCTCTAACGCCTCAAGCTGGTATTTGGCTGAGCCATCCCAAAGATGAGAACAGTACTCCATGCAGGCTCGGAATTATTTTTATTTTGACCGCGGTAGAGCCACGCTTCAGCATGAATGGGCCGGCTCGACCGGATTGATACCACAACCTCATAGAAAACCAACGTGAAGCAGCACTGCGCTGTGTTTCGCGGCGTGAGTGAGGGTACCGGAGGTCCAATTCGGGGGAGAGAGGGGTTTAAAGGTTGGCAGCGCACTTGTGACTCCACTGGTGTCGCGGGTGTCCATGTTCGGCGGCTAGCTCGTCTGCCATGCCGAAGCCGTAGGTAGATCTATTTGACTTTTTTTTTCCTTCATTTTGATTGAGTAATTACAATCTTGCACCAAAATCGTTTCTTTAAGTGTTTATGTGTATGTGCGTATGTGTGTGATGTGTGTGTATCAATGATTATACTAAACTATAGGCAGTTATCTGTTAAGAATTAATTTGGTTCGGTAGGCTGCTCTTGTATGGTCCTACCTTACCGAGGAATGGTTATTTTACCAAGGGATAGGAATAAAAAGTTTTACTATTCTTAAAGTAATCATTGCTCACTTTTTAATAAAATGTTTCTTATTCGCCACAATCATTATAATAGAACTTGGCGGCGCTTATATCGTCACGGTATCACATAATGAACACTTTATGTATCTAATTTCCTACTAATAAATAAAGAACTGTAAATGTCGTATCAATACATAATCGACTTTAGTTAGAAAGCTAATTTTGACGGACGTTCCTGGAACTTTTTTTTTATTGATGATAGGCTTACTCTTGGCTCAGTGAACCCTAGAGTTGAGAAGGAGAAAGAATCGCGAAACATTCACCAAGAAAAGATGATAACCCGCAATTATTCAGCTTTCACGATGGTAGGAAGGTACTTAATATCTTAAGCAGTATTAGACAGATGGAGAATCCTGTTGATCGTATTCAAGTATTTTCCCAAAAGACCAGGATCAGTTGAGTTACTGGCAGGACACTTATCCACGCTCACGCATTCCCCGTTATCATCCCTGAGAAGACCACTGGTGCAGATGCAGCCACCGGAACAGAGCTTGGTGCAGATAGGCTCAGGATCGGCGCAGGAGGGTTCGCAAGCACCGTTGCAGATGTCATAGACTTCGTTCTGGTTGAAGCATTGTTCTGGAAGAAAGAGGCAGTATCAGAAGTTGTCAATTTGGTAACAGAATTCGTGTTGTACAGTCAAAAGCACATTAGACTATACACTTTGACCTTGAGACCGCCCTTATGTCCGGAGCATAAGCTTTATTATCGTACTGCAAGTGTATACCGTGATGTGCTGTTGACCGTACCTACAGGTGGGTATTCACTATGCTCGTGAAGCTTTCATGGTCCGCACATTAGCAACTGCTCCACCTAATGAATACGCCTAATATATATTTAAACAAATTTAAAACTCCATTTACTAAATTAAAATTAGTTTCATCCAGCCCCTATTAATGTTTATAAGAATATACAACTACTTACCAAATAATATAAAAAACCAAACAAATACAAAAATGTTTAGCAAAATATTGTAGGAATACTTAATTAACCAGCCGTGTGGTCCCCGGCAGAGTAGAATAGGCCACCCCCACTCTTACCGAGGTGTCGTAAAAGGCGACTAAGGTAAAGCTGCTGGCATGATCATCAGCACCCAGAGAAGGAAAACTCTGCATTTAATCAAAACCCTCGCCAACCCGTCTGCCAAGCGTGGTGAGTATGGCAATTACCCCTCATGTGATTGAGGGACGCCCGTGTCCCAGCAGTGGGGACTTAAATGGGCTGACGATGACGATGACACTGATGTAGTAACCAACGATGTACTCATCAACAGGACTTTGGTCAAGCGTGACGCACTTACAACCGGTGACGTCACGAACGTATCCTGACTTGAGGAAATAATCCATGCTCTAGCTGATGACGAGAAGTTCGTACCTTTAAAATCTCACAGGGATGATACTGATGTAGTAACCAACGACGTACTCACCAGCAGGACATTGGGCGAGCGTGACGCACTTGCTATTGGTGACGTCACGCACGTATCCTGACTTGCAGAAGCAGCCCATGCTGCAGGCGATGCCGCATACGACGGGCTCGGGTTCGGTGCAGGTGCCAGGGCAGGCTGTTCCGCAGGAGAGGAACTCTTCGTTGGCCTGGCATACCGAGTTAGTACCTGCATAAAAAAACAAATGTAACCAAAGTTCATTGGCTTTTGACGTGAAATTTTGTTTTTCCTAAATAATACGGAAATTCATGGAGTGGCGATATATCCCTTTAAGAGTACGGCTGTGTGTCATTCAAATTCAATTTGTGGCGAGCTTCTCCGTTCCTCGGACATCTCGCTATCTCTGTGTCGCCATCGCGACCGTTCCGAGCGACTAGAAACAGCAAGATAGCTGTTTGAAATTAGTAAGAGAATTGTGAGCATGCGTCAATACCAAAAATTATGATGAAACTTGATTACGAGTATATTTAGATTTTCTTTAAGACATTTTGTAACTTGACAATAAAAGGTGTGTCTTTTTAAAAAAAAAATGAGTTTCAACATAAAACCAATTGGCAGAAAATAGCTCGCTAAGGTCGAAAAATTTGCATGTAATCGCATATATTTTAAGTGGGTGAATATTTGTAAGAGTAGGAGTTAACCGAGACATAGATAAATACTTTCTCAATCCGAGTAACAGCATTGAAATGTCGAGATATTCTAAAATTTGCAAATTATTTTGGTATTTCGTTTGCATGGGAAATACGTTGGTCGCCGGATTCTTAAGGTGACGGGTAGGGCACACTAGTGACGCCAATCAATTTTAATTTTTTGCCACTATACCGGATCTATTTTCAACAAATTCAGGGTTACAACCTCCCGACAAACACCTATACTATTCATTAAATAACCATGCATAAATGTTGGGTCCGTTTTTGTGAGCGAAATATTGATTCACGCCAAAAGTGGCCGTGATTGGCGGTAATTCAAATTTCGAGTACAAAAGTAGACCCAAAAGTTAAGTATAAGTATTAAACAAATAGTATAAGTGTTTGCTGAGAGATTATAACCCCGAAACTGTTTTAAATAGATCCGGTTTAGTAGCTAAAAATTAAAATCGATTGGCGGCGCTAGTGTGCCCTACCCATCACCGTAACCATTAATTACCCAACCAACTATTCCGAAACGTCAGTTCTACGACCTTTGGAAAAATGATTTCTTTTACTTTATACAAATTTTATACGAATATAATCCAATACTTTATACGAATTTCCAAAAGTCGTAGAATAAACGTGGATCAGAATTGCTGATAGAAATTATGGTAAAAGGGGTGTAATTGTTTACTGATACACCATATAGAAAGGAGAGTAGTTGTAAATGGAGAAGGACCAATAACAGCTAACCGAATTAGCACACCCGACTCTGGTTTGAGTACTTTCACTACATAATACGTATTATGTTGATAATTAAAGATGGCAATTTATCAAAACGATTGTAGGTATACTCGTGTCTAATTTGTGTCCAGAGATAAAATGTAAATATCCCACTCACCACCAACACACTGATCCTGACTGACACAGGTCCCATTCTCGTTCCTTAAGAAGCCGGACTTGCAGAAGCAGCCCTCCACGCAGTCCTCGGAGCAGGTCACGGGACCCACAGGGTCGGTGCAGTTGAATGGGCACGCGGATCCGCACAGGAGATATTCTTCATTAGGTGGGCATTCCTCTGTAAGAATAATTAATATTTATCAGAATACAAATCACAGGTTAGACTATCTTAGGGAGTTGCCACACTGGCGGAGTGCGAGCGTTTTCAAAGCGGAGCGGCGACGCAGCGAATACGTCGCGGATGCACAAGTGCACAACGGATCCGTCAGGTGACTGCTATCTGAACTAGCTTCATTGTAATTATTAGACTTCCCAAATCCTGGATCACGTTCCAAGCGTACCCTGTCTGAACGGATGCGCTGTGTATGGGTTTTTTTTTTATTATAAAATGGCTTGCATGACCTCATCCACCTGATGGAAAAGTGACAAAAATGGTCTAAGATGTAGCCACGATTACCTAATAAGATACCTATTCACTCGCGCTTGAAAACCCCCAAATTGTAGCCACTAGGGAACACCTCCTCAGGCAATGATTCCACTGTTTCGCCGTACAGGATATAGAAAACCGGATTCAAAACCTCTTGGCGGACTTGTGGTATTCTACATGTTACGGTGTCGATTGAGGTCTGCCTGGTGGAGTAGTGAAGAACGGAGATGCTCCAATGGCATTGTACAGTTCCGTGGCGCACTCTCCAAAATGTATCCGATAAAGACCGATAAGCTTGCTACCTTGCGTCGGTGTTCAAAGGCTTTGTAGCATCTTACCACAAGCTCGTCGCGCCAATAGCCCTCTTGGCCTTCTCTCAATACTCTTAACGCCTCCGCTGGTATTGGCTGAGCCATCCCAAAGATGAGAACAGTACTCCATGCAGGCTCGGAATTATTTTTATTTTGACCGCGGTAGAGCCACGCTTCAGCATGAATGGGCCGGCTCGACCGGATTGATACCACAACCTCATAGAAAACCAACGTGAAGCAGCACTGCGCTGTGTTTCGCGGCGTGAGTGAGGGTACCGGAGGTCCAATTCGGGGGAGAGAGGGGTTTATAGATTGGCAGCGCACTTGTGACTCCACTGGTGTCGCGGGTGTCCATGTTCGGCGGCTAGCTCGTCTGCCATGCCGAAGCCTTTGGTAGATCTATTTGACTTTTTTTTTCCTTCATTTTGATTGAGCAATTACAATCCTGCACCAAAATTGTTTCTTTATGTGTTGATGTGTATGTGTGTATGTGTGTGATGTGTGTGTATCAATGATTATACTAAACTATAAGCAGTTTTCTGTTAAGAATTAATTTGGTTCGGTAGGCTGCACTTGTATGGTCCTACCTTACCGAGGAATGGTTATTTTACCAAGGGATAGGAATAAAAAGTTTTACTATTCTTGAAGTAATCATTGCTCACTTTTTAATAAAATGTCTCTTATTCGCCACAATCATTATAAAGAACTTGGCGGCACTTATATCGTCACGGTATCACCTAATGAACACTTTATGTATCTAATTTCCTACTAATAAATAAAGAACTGTAAATTTCGTATCAATACATAATAGACTTAAGTTAGAAAGCTAATTTTGACGGACGTTCCTGGAACTGCTTTTTTTATTGATTATAGGCTTACTCTTGGCTCAGTGAACCCTAGAGTTGAGAAGGAGAAAGAATCGCGAAACATTCACCAAGAAAAGATGATAACCCGCAGTTATTCAGCTTTCACGATGGTAGGAAGGTACTTAATATCTTAAGCAGTATTAGACAGATGGAGAATCCTGTTAATCGTATTCAAGTATTTCCCCAAAAGACCAGGATCAGTTGAAGTTACTGGCAGGACACTTATCCACGCTCACGCATTCCCCGTTATCATCCCTGAGAAGACCACTGGTGCAGATGCAGCCACCGGAACAGAGCTTGGTGCAGATAGGCTCAGGATCGGCGCAGGAGGGTTCGCAAGCACCGTTGCAGATGTCATAGACTTCGTTCTGGTTGAAGCATTGTTCTGGAAAAGAGAGGCAGTATCAGAAGTTGTCAATTTTGGTAACAGATTTCGTGTTGTACAGTCAAAAGCACATTAGACTATACACTTTGACCTTGAGACCGCCCTTATGTCCGGAGCATAAGCTTTATTATCGTACTGCAAGTGTATACCGTGATGTGCTGTTCACCGTACCTACAGGTGGGTATTCACTATGCTCGTGAAGCTTTCATGGTCCGCACATTTAGCAACTGCTCCACCTAATGAATACGCCTAATATATATTTAAACAAATTTAAAACTCCATTTACTAAATTAAAATTAGTTTCATCCAGCCCCTATTAATGTTTATAAGAATATACAACTACTTACCAAATAATATAAAAAACCAAACAAATACAAAAATGTTTAGCAAAATATTGTAGGAATACTTAATTAACCAGCCGTGTGGTCCCCGGCAGAGTAGAATAGGCCACCCCCACTCTTACCGAGGTGTCGTAAAAGGCGACTAAGGTAAAGCTGCTGGCATGATCATCAGCACCCAGAGAAGGAAAACTCTGCATTTAATCAAAACCCTCGCCAACCCGTCTGCCAAGCGTGGTGAGTATGGCAATTACCCCTCATGTGATTGAGGGACGCCCGTGTCCCAGCAGTGGGGACTTAAATGGGCTGACGATGACGATGACACTGATGTAGTAACCAACGATGTACTCATCAACAGGACTTTGGTCAAGCGTGACGCACTTACAACCGGTGACGTCACGAACGTATCCTGACTTGAGGAAATAATCCATGCTCTAGCTGATGACGAGAAGTTCGTACCTTTAAAATCTCACAGGGATGATACTGATGTAGTAACCAACGACGTACTCACCAGCAGGACATTGGGCGAGCGTGACGCACTTGCTATTGGTGACGTCACGCACGTATCCTGACTTGCAGAAGCAGCCCATGCTGCAGGCGATGCCGCATACGACGGGCTCGGGTTCGGTGCAGGTGCCAGGGCAGGCTGTTCCGCAGGAGAGGAACTCTTCGTTGGCCTGGCATACCGAGTTAGTACCTGCATAAAAAAACAAATGTAACCAAAGTTCATTGGCTTTTGACGTGAAATTTTGTTTTTCCTAAATAATACGGAAATTCATGGAGTGGCGATATATCCCTTTAAGAGTGCGGCTGTGTGTCATTCAAATTCAATTTGTGGCGAGCTTCTCCGTTCCTCGGACATCTCGCTATCTCTGTGTCGCCATCGCGACCGTTCCGAGCGACTAGAAACAGCAAGATAGCTGTTTGAAATTAGTAAGAGAATTGTGAGCATGCGTCAATACCAAAAATTATGATGAAACTTGATTACGAGTATATTTAGATTTTCTTTAAGACATTTTGTAACTTGACAATACAAGGTGTGTCTTTTTAAAAAAAATTGAGTTTCAACATAAAACCAATTGGCAGAAAATAGCTCGTTAAGGTCGAAAAATTTATATGTACGCATATATTTTTAAGTGGGTGAATATTTGTAAGAGTAGGAGTTAACCGAGACATAGATAAATACTTTCTCAATCCGAGTAACAGTAATGAAATTAAAATTTGCAAATTATTTTGGTATTACGTTTGCATGGGATCGCCGGACTCTTAAGGTGACGGGTAGGGCACACTAGCGACGCCAATCAATTTTAATTTTTTGCCACTATACCGGATCTATTTTCAACAAATTCAGGGTTACAACCTCTCGACAAACACCTATACTATTCATTAAATAACCATGCATAAATGTTGGGTCCGTTTTTGTGAGCGAAATATTGATTCACGCCAAAAGTGGCCGTTATTGGCGGTAATTCAAATTTCGAGTACAAAAGTAGACCCAAAAGTTAAGTATAAGTATTAAACAAATAGTATAAGTGTTTGCTGAGAGATTGTAACCCCGAAACTGTTTCAAATAGATCCGGTTTAGCAGCTAAAAATTAAAATCGATTGGCGGCACTAGTGTGCCCTACCCATCACCGTGACCATTAATACTACCAACTATTCCGAAATGTCAGTTCTACGACCTTTGGAAAAACGATTTCTTTTACTTTATACAAATAAACCAAGTTACGGTGACGGAATGTCCAAAAGTCGTAGAATAAACGTGGATCAGAATTGCTGATAGAAATTATGGTAAAAGGGGTGTAATTGTTTACTGATACACCATATAGAAAGGAGAGTAGTTGTAAATGGAGAAGGACCAATAACAGCTAACCGAATTAGCACACCCGACTCTGGTTTGAGTACTTTCACTACATAATACGTATTATGTTGATAATTAAAGATGGCAATTTATCAAAACGATTGTAGGTATACTCGTGTCTAATTTGAGTCCAGAGATAAAATGTAAATATCCCACTCACCACCAACACACTGATCCTGACTGACACAGGTCCCATTCTCGTTCCTTAAGAAGCCGGACTTGCAGAAGCAGCCCTCCACGCAGTCCTCGGAGCAGGTCACGGGACCCACAGGGTCGGTGCAGTTGAATGGGCACGCGGATCCGCACAGGAGATATTCTTCGTTAGGTGGGCATTCCTCTGTAAGAATAATTAATATTTATCAGAATACAAATCACAGGTTAGACTATCTTAGGGAGTTGCCACACTAGCGGATTGCGAGCGTTTTCAAAGCGGAGCGGCGACGCAGCGAATACGTCGCGGCTGCGCAGCGTTCAAGCCGCGGATGCACAAGTGCACAACGGATCCGTCAGGCGACTGCTATCTGAACTAGCTTCATTGTAATTACTAGACTTCCCAAATCCTGGATCACGTTCCAAGCGTACCCTGTCTGAACGGTGCGATGTGTAATGGGTTTTTTTTTATATTATTAAATGGCTTTGCACTTGACCTCATCTCACCTGATGGAAAGTGACAAAATGGTCTAAGATGTAGCGTGCTTACCTGAGAAGAAGCCTATTCACTCTCGACTTAAAGACACTCGAATTGTAGCTCTCTGGGAATTCAGAAGCCGGCAAGTTGTTCCATTCCTTAGAAGAAGCGAAACGCTTAGTGGAGCTGAGCACTTCCAGAGTGTAAGGGTGGATTCCTGTCGTCTTCCGCAATGTCCGGTGGTAGAAAGGTTTTATTTTAACTGCCAGACTTTCCAAATTCTGGATATGCTTCCAGCAACGCCGGGAGCAACAAGTTTAGACGCTCCGAAGGAACAGGTTTAGACTTCAAGAGGAATGACGCGCTGACATAAAATGAGGAAGGTGTCTTTAGAGCCTGGAGTTGCGGTTTCTCTAGAATTTTCCTGTTTCCACGTGATAAAGAGAGGTGTGCCTGGACCCGATAATTGTGTTTTCAAATCTCATAGACGTTCCTATACTTTGAGTATCAAAGTGACCGAAGTTGCTATTGGAATTGCAGACTTGAATCACGATTTTCCGGAAAAAAAGTATTCCGTGCTTTGGAGCCTTCGTGCCTTCGGTTTTCTCACTTTTAATCATTTTTATACAACTATAATTACAAAAGAAAAGATGTTACTCGTTTGCCTCGAATATGCCTAGCGTGTAACGAGTTTGCTTGCCTATAAGATGCCTATGATGTTATGTATATATATTAGTAATTGCACCGTTTGTTCTAAAAAGCGTAACACAGGTGCTTGAGCTACCTATCTCGAAGTATGTAAATCAATGTATGTAATGTTGTGAAAATATTTAATTTTTATATTAGAAACTTCAGCGCTTAACAGCCTACTTACCACGATAAAAAAGAAGAACAATATTACTGATATGAAGATCAGTGATATAACGCTTGATATTGCGACATCAAGACACAGATGGTTATGTAATAATAGAAAGAACGAGCGAAAACATAATTGAATCAGGACGTCTTGTTATAAATCAGTACAGCAATTAGCACAAAAATGTAACGAGGCACAGTATGAATGATAATAGTGAAGTAAAAAGGGATATGAATAAGAAAAGTTAAGAAAGTGTGCCGCGCGGGCCCGGCAGAGTAGAATAGGCCACCCTCACTCTTACTGAGGTGTCGTAAAAGGCGACTAAGGTAAAGCTGCTGGCATGATCATCAGCACCCAGAGAAGGAAAAGTCTGCATTTATATCAAAAACCCTCGCCAACCCGTCTGCCAAGCGTGGTGAGTATGGCATTTACCCCTCATGTGATTGAGGGAGGCCCGTGACCTAGCAGTAGGGACTTAAATGGGCTGATGATGATGATGATGATGATGATGAAGAAAGTACAGATATAAGAAAGCGAAAGTCTTAAGTCATCTTATATTTATGACATGTTGAAGCAGCTCTCTTATATCAAGCAATTACAATAAGCAAAGAGAGTAGATAATCTGTTAATATTTTTCGTAAGGAAACCGGCATGTTTTTGGACAGTTTCTGAAAGGTGCAACCATGATATAGTCGGTTTGTTTCCCCTATTAAATTGTTGCGAAGGTATTTTCATTGTAATTACCAGACTCCCAAAATCCTGGATCATGGTTTAAAAATACGTACTCGGGGCTCCTCCGAAGCGACCAGCTTTGGGCGTAACCGTATATTTCACGCTGAGTTGACAGAAATCTTTAAATTTATAGAAAATATGGACTTCCCTCACTGCACTTCCGTTTGTTTCGGCATAGTTAACTAAACGCTCGGCTAACTTAATCGCCGACTCATTTCACACTTGACTAATTACAGCTTACAGTAATTACTTCCGTAATGCTTTTATTCGGCGACAAAGAACCGATTATTATGGTCTTTTTGGTGTTTTTGTTCCTTGTACTTGCTGAAGGCATTATGTTGAGTAAGGGAAACATTATCATTTTTGGTTTATAGCAGATGAATTCAGAAGATGAAATAAATACAAAAAGTCAGACCTAGCGCCATCTATTGGTACAAACTAGAACGAATACGTTTAGTAAATAAGGAATATCGCGCTACTAGTTGCTGATAATGAAACTGTTTCCAAATTATAGAAAAAGAATGTCCCTATGACGAGGTACACAGATCCTGTGCCTTCTTCCCGGAGTACACCTGCTGGAAAGACAAGGACAAGATGGAGAGGGTCATCATCCTCCCGAAGAGACTTGACCATTGTCGGTCTGGGTGTTATTGCAAGTATGTTTTACTTCAATGACCTATATACAGTCACTCAAGAAGAACCCTAGTCTCTCACCAATCTCTCGCAAAGGCAATAGACACCTACAGAGCTTTCTATTTTATTAACCTTCCACTATCGCACTTCAGCCTAGAACAGCAGGGGAGCAGGACAGAATTAAAATAAACATTCCCGTTTACAATAAATAGAGGTTTATTGCAAAATTGTGACTTACATTCACTCGCTATGGTCATCGGTTGAAGCGTAAGAAGGGGACTTCGTAGGGACAGCCCTACTATGCAATTTATCCAAATAACGAATATTATGTGTCTCATGTTTCAAATCTATGTGCATATTTCTATCATTAACTCGGCGGTGAGGAAAAACACAGGCATCGTGATGATCTTTACGTCTCGGATCACCATCATCATCAGCATCATTTCAGCCAATAGACATCCACTGCTGGACTTAGGCCTCCCCCAAAGATCTCCACACCGATCGGTTCCGCATCCAATAGATTCCCGCGACCTTCACCAGATCGTCAGTCCACCTTGTGGGAGGCCTGCCACGGCCTCCACTCGAGGAATTTTCCGCCCCAACGGCCGTCTGTTCTCCTCGCTATGTACTCTGCCCATTGCCACTTGAAGCATGCAATCCTTTGGGCTATGTCTGTGACCATAGTTCTCCTGCGGATCTCATCATTTCTGAGACGATCACTCAAGGAGACTCCGAGCATAGCCCTCTCCATTACTCTCTAGATGACTTTGAGCCTCCTTAATCGGCCATGTCTCGGTTCTGTATGTCATCACTGGCAACACACACGCATTGAAGAATTTCGTCTTGAGACACTGCGGTAGATGGGTCGAAAACATGCTGCGTAGCTTCCCGAACGCTGCTCAGCCGAGTTGGATTCGTCGATCGGCCTCTTTCTGGAAGTTGGACTTACCAAGCTGGACTTTTTGTCCGAGGTAGATGTACTCGTCCACAACTTCCAGTGTAGAGCTTCCAACCTTTACAAGACTGGGTACGACATGGGAATTCGACATAATTCTCTCGTCTCGGATAGTTTATCAAAATTTGTGGATACGTACAATATTTGATATCTGGTTCTTACCGTGTAAAAATGATCTCGTTGGTCTGGTTCCCCCGTCTAAGGGTTGTGAATGTCAGACGGCAGTCGCTTCATTGCGATTACCAGACTTCCCAAATCCTGGATCATGGCCCATGTGTACCCCGGACTTCGAAGCGACAGCTTTGGAAGCAATTACAGCTACGCTAAGATGAGGATTGTCTGATATCCTTTAACATAAGTGCTCGTGCGCAGGATTCGGGCTAGTCCCAACAGCATCCTCAGAAATAGTCTGAGTCTCACTCACGCAGCGAAACACAGAACACTGCTGCTTCACGCTTGTTTTCTGTGAGGCCGTGGTATCACTCCCGTCGAGCCGTCCCTTTCATGCCGAAGCGTGGCTCTCCCACGGTCCCACTTCCACAATATTTGATACATGCGAAGCGATTGCCTCCGCCCATGGATGGACACCCGCGACACCAGTAGAGTCACAAGTGCGCTGCCAACTTTTAAACCCCTTTCCCCCGGATTGGGCCTCCGGTACCCTCACTCACGCAACGAAATACAGCACAATGCTGCTTAACGCCGGTTTTCTGTGAGGCCGTGGGATCAATCTGGTCGAGTCAGTTCATGCCGAAGCGTGGCTCTCCCACGGACAGTCATGTATGTCAATTATTAATTGTAGTGTAGTAAAATGTATGTAATCTTATTAATTAATTTCGTTTGTTGTAACTATGATCTCAGTAAGTCGAAATAAAATTATTTTGTTTATTTATTAAGGTGACGGATAGGGCGACGCCAATCTGTTTTAATTTTAGCTACTAAACCGGATCTATTTTAAACAATTATGGGGTTACAACCTCTAGGAAAACACTTATACTATTTATTAAATCACCATGCACAAATGTTGGGTCCGTTTATGTACGCGAAAAATTGATACACGCCATAAAGTGGCGTGAATCAATTTTTCGCGTACGCGTTGGAGCCCAACATTTGTGCATCGGTTATTTAATAAATAATATAAGTCTTTGTCGAGAGGTTGTAACCCCGGAATGGTTTGAAATAGATCCGGTTAAGAAGCTAAAAATTAAAATCGATTGGCGTCGCTAGTTTGCCCTACCCGTCACCTTAAGGTACAGGAATCAGATCGAATGTATGGGATGATGAAGATGAATGTACAATTTAACTGATACCTATCAATCTTTTTTATCTTGACTTCCAGAGGTAAGCCTCGTCAGAGAGTTTCCGGAAGGGCAATGCATTCAAGCTGTCAATTGCCGGAGCAGAAAACTACATGACCTACTTAGGAAAATACCTACTGACTTCTCTAATTTGTAATAAAATTCAAGAAAATACTCATTCGTTTTCAAAGCTGAAAATTTTAGGTGGATTATATTACTCACAATATTTTGGACACATTACACGAAGGAGTGGGGATAACTTGGAGCGATTGATTGTAACAGGTAAAGTAGAAGGAGTAGACCGAGAGGTCGTAGTCCCCAGCGATGGTCAGACCAGATAGCGAAACAGCTCGAGATCCCGATAAGCACTGCCCTGCACCGAGCGGCGGAGCGCAGCCGATGGCGACAGCTGGTCGACAAAATCGGAAGGAGTCATGATCCTCAGCAGTGAGGGAATCGACAGGAGAGAGATATTACTCCACAAGCCTTATATTCGTATAAATAAATAAAATAAATAAATAAATATTTCACACCATCACATACATTGACTCCGAGATAGGTAGCTCAAGCACCTATGTTACGGATATCAGAATCAACAGTTGGATTACAAATATATACATATAATACTTTTTACTTGTAAATATATACTTATATACATAGAAAACACCCAGACCAATACAAACAGACATGTTCATGCAAACAAATGTTTGTACTGTGCGGGAATGGAACCCGCACTTGGACCAAAGGCAGCGTTCACTACCACTGTTCCGAAAGGGTCGTCAATATATATAGGTATGTATGAACAATTTTAGCTATGAAGAACAGCATGCTGAAAGTTTCTAGTTCGGGGAAAACCAACACCATCTATCAATTAAAAGTTGTAAAAACGGACGGTTTATAATTGAGCTTATCTAGCTAACTGGACGTTAGATTATAAACTAATGGGTTTGGCAACGTGTATAATGAAATACACACGCGTACGCAAAGAAAACTATTAAAAAACTCACCTTTAGCAATAAAGATGCCACCGCCCAGGGCTGCCACTGCCGAAAAAATCAATGCAACTTTTACTCCCATTTCGCTATTGTTATCCCACAACCAACCACTTCGACTGACCAAAACTATATGGTCATAGAACCAGATCCATCTCAGGGCATAGATGACCTTTCTACAGTTGAATGCACACTTTGATTCTGCGTGACAAAAAAATGTGTGCCATCCTTGGATTCGATAGAGCGTTGCATTGCAACGCGAACAGCCAAAGAATATTCAATTTTGGTGGTAGGCTTGAAGGTTGGTTTTTCATTGCAATATTTTGACGAATTCATTATGATTGATTTGTTCTAGAATTGTATTATTGTTATATTGTGCAATGTTTACTACAAAAAAGAATTGTTATGTCAGTTTTTAGTATTATAATTTCAATAAGAGCTTCTTGTTACATTTTTTATTGAATGTGTTGTAAACATTATTGATACGATTAGGTATCAGACAAGTTGTGGAAAGAACTAAGAAGATTTTTTTTCTGTTCATCTTTATCTTTGAGAATACCTATACGGTCGGAAAACATTGGCAACGAATTAAGAATGATGAAAATTCATCTAATTTTTTTTCTTGAATCTCAAGCGATTCAATAATTTATTTTGCTGATACCTACCTATGTATTAAGAAAGAAAGAAGGAAAGAAAGAAAAATTTATTATTTTGGACATCACAACACTACATACGAGTACAACATTAGTTACAAAAGAACAAACAAAAAAAAAATAGATACAGAAAATAAAAACAAAACAAATTATAGGGTTATTATTACTGGGTCGTTCTTCTTTTTATCGACAGTGAGCCAAACTTACAAATCAACGTTTAACTTTTATATAACAGACTACAAATGAATAGTATGTCTTAAATATTTGTTAGTGTACTATTTTACAGATGGACTATTACATGATGTAAAATTTAATTGATAAAGAGTACTTTTTGATTGATATGAACACCACTGTCACGTCCCCCGAAATTAGTGCCATTTACAGCTCTGTTACGCTTCATATATTTTTATACATAGTCAAATGATGCTAAAGTACAGTGGCGGACAGGTCAAGCTATACAAAACTGTCAAATTTCCTCAATCGATTTCGAACTCAATGTGTAACAATATAAGGTTTATAATCGAATGAAGAAATTTGACAGTTTTGTATTGCTTGATGTGTCCGCCACTGTACCTAAGAGGTGATAAAACTATGTCATTATTTCATGGTAAATTAGGAATATCTTGATGGTGTAACGTATATTTTTTAATATAATTAATTACTTCATACGTGACTGAGGAACTGGCTCATTGTCTATAGAAAAGAAGAACAACCCTTCTTACTTATATGCTAAACTCGCTTATGAAACTGTAGTTGATTTCCACCGAAGCCAAGTCATCAAACATTGAAGCCACTCCATCGGATATCGCAATTTAATAATAACGGTCAACAGCCGCCATCTTGTTTGCCAATCACGGTAATGGCGGATACCGTGTCGCTTGCTTGTTGTAGGCTCGAGGCGGATTTTATTATGCACCCTGTTTAAGCAATTTGGGAAAAACCAACTAAATGACAGGTTCAAGGAAGAGTCAGTATTTTAAGGGAAAAGGGAGAAGAGCAAACAAGTCACCTGGTAAAATGATCACCACCTCGCAGTGATACCACGGCCTCACAGATAAGCGGCGTGAAGCTATACTGTGCTGTGTTTCGCTGCGTGAGTGAGGGTACCGGAGGGCCAGCGCACTTGTGACTCCACTGGTGTCGCGTGTATCTATGGACGGCGGCAAATCGCTTACCATCAGGCGATCCGTTTGCTCATCTGCCACCTATAACATAAAAAAGCTATGGACATCGGCTTCTACATCAGAACGAATTCAAATACCTTCCTTTTAACCAAAATGAAGGATCGTGGGTACCTCTAGATTTATTAAATCTATGTGCTTTTTTCTACCATTAGCTCGGGAAAACTAAGGTCCTAATTTAAAGCACACGTTGCGACCGAATCTGAGTTTCCTTCTCTTTCACACGCGCGTTGTTTGGATGCGACAGGTACCTATATTCTCGTTCGTCACGTGACGGCTTTATTTTAATTAAATTAAAAAAATATGTTAAAATAAACAATTACATAAAGAAGACAGAAAAATTAATTAGAAGAAAAAAATGCCAGCAAAAGAATCTACAATTACGAAAACAGCGTGTAGATTTAGTTGATAGCCTAGAAGTGTATAGTAAAAAGTTAGATGAGAGTAGGTATAGGTATGAAACCGAAACACAGGAGCTACAGGCGGAAATCTCGCGGCTACACCGGTCTTTGGAACATATGACCGGCAATTACAACTCTGCCCAGGCTCAAATAAGCGAACACATCCTCGCTACAAACAAATATATAGATCAGTGCAGCTGTCACTTGGTGGTGGGCCACTCTGACCAGCACCAGGTAGGGAACGAGCCGCAGCTTCAAGAAGAACCTGAAGAAGATAGATCTAACTTTATATTGCCATTGCCATTGCCATCAACAACATTATTAACCAATGATGTAATAATATTATCAGATAAAATTGGAGTTGGTTATGGACCTCTTTTAAATAAAAACTGTGTGTGTAATGTGACCAATTATTGTATGCCTGATGCCTCCCTAGAGCAAATGATAGACAGGGCCAAAAGCTGTAACATAAGTAAGGAGACAATAATCATATTAATGATTGGAAATGCCTCAAATATCAATAAAAGAAATATTATTCAGGGGTTCACAACCCTTTCAGGGCTTAATGTGAAAAAAATTATCTTGTGTGCATTTCCCTTTTCTAGGTACTACACTCCTAGCCAAAATAACAGTATTCATTTGTTGAATACATTATTATATAACTTGACATATAGTCATAGTGACAAGTTTGTGTTTTTTGACACAAATAAATTTATTGATAATAAGTTTATTCTGACTGGCAAAACTTTTTATTTGCCAAATAAAATTAAAAATGAATTAGCTACTCTGTTAGCGTTTAATATTAAAAACCTGGTTACTCAGAGTTTGGAAGTGATTCCAAGTAATTTAAATTACAATATGAGACAATAGAGGAATCCTCTAGCAAATCAATAACAAAAGGAAACCCTAGTCATCTGAACCTTATACATCAGAATATCCAGGGTTTGTCTGGCAAAGAACTAGAATTAGAGTTATTTTTAAATGAAATGAATATCCATATTATATGTATTACAGAACACTGGTTAAGACAGCATGAATTAATTATCAATATAGATAACTATAGCGTCAGTAGTTCGTTCACGAGAAAGTTGGCAATCAGAGGCGGGTCAATTATTTTATTGAATAATACAATTAAATTTAAAGAACGTAAAGATATTGTCTCACTCTCAGTTGAGCGAACTATTGAGTTAGCGTGTGCAGAGCTGGAGCGGCATGTCATTGTCTGTGTGTATAGGCCCCCAAATGGGAATTTTACCATGTTTGAATCCACTATGGAAGAAGTTTTGAGCAAAATATGTTCATCTAATAAAAAAGTAGTTGTTTGTGGAGATTTTAATATCAACATTTTAGATAACTCACAGAACTCTGTTAGGTTTCTGAATCTCTTTAAATCATTTAATTTACATCATCTTTTCAACGAACCCACGCGAGTCACACCCACCTCAGCTACTTGTTTAGATAACATATTTTGTAACTGTGAAGTTATGGACAAGTCCATAATAAATTTTATCAATTCTGACCATAGTGGTCAAATGACTGTGTTTGAGCACCGTCATGCCCCTTCTTCATATAGTTTTGTATGTAGACCAATCACTGAAAACCGTATAAATAGATTTAAAGAAACTATCTCACAAAAGTTGTCTACATTGTCCTATAATGAAGGAAATGTAAACCAACATTATGATAAATTATTTAATGTCGTTGAAAAAGAATTTAATGGTATCTTTACCAAAAGAACCATTAAAACAAATACCTCTAAAACCAAATTCAGTGACTGGGCCACTACAGGTATTTATAAAAGCAGAAAGAGGTTATTTGAATTGTATGATATTAAGGCCAACTCTAATGACCCAACGACATTAGAATATGTTAAGAAATATTCAAAGCTATTTAAAAAAGTTTGCGCAGTGGCCAAATCAAATTACTTTAAAAATAAGATAATGAAAGCTAGTAATAAAAGTAAAGTTACATGGAAAATTATAAATAAAGAGACTTGCAAAAACAAAACACAACACAGCAAGCTCTCTCTTAAAATTGATGGCAAATCTATTGATACAGACTCTGAAGTGGCAAGCACATTTGAGTCATTCTTTTCAAACATTCCAGTCACTACCACTAAAACATTAAATTCGAGCCCGCATCTCGCTGCTTCTCTCATCAAGTCGCATGTAGATGAGTGCACCACATCTTTTAGATTTAGTCATGTAAACTCAGAGATTATTCTTAAAACATTAAAAGATTTAAATATTAAAAAGACTGAGGATGCATGGGGAATTTCGATAGATATAATAAAAAATATAATACACTCTATCGCACCCCACTTAGCTATAATATTTAACGAATGTGTTGACGAGGGTCAATTTCCAAATAAGATGAAAATTAGTAAAATCATACCTTTATTCAAATCTGGAGAAAGGAGTGACCCGTCTAACTTTAGGCCAATATCCATATTGCCAGCACTCAGTAAAATATTCGAAAAAATTATATTCACTCAACTTTTATCTCATTTTAATATTAATAAATTACTGCATGAAAAACAGTTTGGATTTACTAAAGGAAAATCCACTACTGATGCAGGAGTGGCTCTTATCAAACATGTTTTTGATGCGTGGGAGAAAAAGCAGGATGCAATAGGTGTTTTCTGTGATTTGTCGAAAGCATTTGATTGCGTTAATCATGAAACACTATTGATGAAGTTACGGCATTACGGTGTATTGAATAACGCACTTGATATGATTCAATCTTATTTGTCTGATAGGATTCAAAGGGTTAATGTTAATGGAATCGACTCTTCTGGCGCTCCTCTATTAATGGGAGTGCCCCAAGGCTCAATATTGGGGCCTTTGTTGTTCTTAATATACGTAAATGACCTTCCATACTTTACGAAAGATCTATGTGAGATAGTGTTATTTGCTGACGACACTTCCTTGATTTTTAAGGTTGATAGATATAAAAAATCAATTGACGACGTAAATGATACTCTCTCACAGGTATTGCACTGGTTTACGACCAACAATTTACTTCTTAACTCAAAGAAAACTAAATGTGTAAAATTCACCATGCCAAATGTAAGGCAGGTCGATACAAGTATTAAGATGAACAATGAATCTATTCAAATCATTAATTCCACAGTTTTTCTCGGTATAACTATAGATGCGAAATTGCAGTGGAGTCCCCATATTGCTGCCTTGGCAGGAAGACTAAGTTCCGCTGCATATGCAGTAAGAAAAATTAGGCGTCTGACTGATATCGAAACGGCAAGACTGGTCTATTTCAGCTATTTCCACAGTGTGATGTCATATGGTCTACTGTTGTGGGGGTCTGCTGCTGACATACAAACTATTTTTGTATTACAGAAAAGGGCCATCCGCGCTATATACAGCCTTAGATCACGTGACTCACTTAGGGAAATATTTAAAGAAATAAATATTTTAACCGTGGCTTCCCAATTTATCCTCGACTGCATTATGTATGTACGTAAGAACTTGCACACTTTTCCAAAAAAGTCCGATAGTCATAGTCTTAACACCAGAAATAAACATAGGCTTGCCGTCCCGGTCCTCAGACTTCATAAAATCGGTAATTCGTTTGTTGGCTTAAGTATTAAGATATTTAATAAGCTACCACAAAATGTCATTAATCTATCACTGGATAAGTTTAAGTCTCATATTAAAACCTGCCTAATGAAGAAAGGTTACTATAGTGTACAAGACTATTTAAATGATAAGGATTCTTGGTCAAGTTAATTGATAAATATTTTGAGTTGTTATTCATAGTAGTCTATTAACTTTCATAATTGTATTTTTTTTTCTCGATTGAAACTCTGTAACATCATCAATATTTGAAAAGAGTAACTACTGAGTTTCTTGCTGGTGTCTTCTCAGTAGAAATCGACATTCCGAACCAGCGGTAGATATTATGTACCTATTTTGACATTCATAAGTGTTCTGTGTGGACCTAAATTGAATAAATAATTTTTTATCTTTATCTTTATCTTTATCTTTAGATTAAGCCTGTTGCGGATAAATAGTTTTTTAGATTTTCGCGTTGCATTATAACTTTAATCAATCAAGACGGGAATTAACACGATATTTATTATGTGATACTATAACGTGAAGTCGGCTGCTGTAACGTAGCCGAAACGTCGAGCAAAATATGTGAGTACACAATGTTATATCATATAATAAATATCGTGTTAATTCCCGTCTTGATTAATCATGTTTCGGGTAATTTCTGAAACCTGTAACTAAGATTAAAAAAACTAACAGAAAGTTGAATTCTTAAGGACATTTTTGCACTCATCATCAACAAAATTGACATATTAACGCAGGTCCTTATGGCAGGTTCATCATCAGAAACCCACACTCGTCCACAGCTGGACATATGTCTCCCCTAATGCACGCCACTGCTCTCGATTTTCGGCCACTCTCATCCAGCCCACACCATCCAGCCTTCGGACGTCATCATCCCATCTTGTCGCAGGGCGTCCAACACTACGCTTACCGAGTCGCGGTCTTCACTCAAGGACTTTACGGCTCCACACTTCAGTTTGCTAATTCGGTGGGCTATGTCGGTGACTCTGGTTCTCTGTCGGATTACATCATTACTGATGCGGTCCTTCAGAGATACTCCGAGCATAGCCCTTTCAATAGCTCTTTCAGCGACTTAAAACCGGTGGACTAGACGATTTTACAATTCCTAGCCTATTCTCACAGACCGTGCTTTCCCAAATTGAATAATATCTCCTAATCTTATCCTGCACGCCGAAATTGAACCCCTAGTTCACAACTTTATAACATCCTAACTGCAACTTTGAATCTTAAGACAAAGGACTAAGGGAGAAGGCAAGTGTAAATGGTAGAAAGACTTTGCAGTCAGCAAATGCACCTTCATTGAGGAGAACTGGAGTGGAAGTGACGAAGATTGCAGCGTCGGTGTCAGACCTTTGAAAACCAGGTCACAGGGTTGGTGACATTGAAGGCACTTCAACGTATGTAAGTGACAACAAATGTGACAGTTTTCTCCTATCCACATTTTACCGCCACGACCGTGGGAGAGCTACGCTTCGGCATGAATGGGCCGCTCGACCGAACCGCGTGAAGCAGCACCGTGCTGTGTTTCACTGTGTAAGTGAGGGTACCGGAGGCCCAATCCGGATTAGGCCTCCGGTAATTCCCCGGGGAAAGGGGGGTTAAACATCGGCAGCGCACTTGTGACTCCTCTGGTGAAACGGGTGTCTATGGGTGGCGGCCAGTCCGTCTGCTCGTCTGCCACCTACCTATCACAAAAAAAAACCCCGGGTTCAATCCCCGGGTCGGGCCAAAAATGTAAATCACGTTGAGCCGTTGATCCTGCGCCCATTCCCTCTCGTGTCACGCTAATGTCCTATCGAGACAGAGTTTGCACTTGTATTTGCGCACACACTTGAGCACTACAATATATCCTGCGTACGTGGCTAATAGCTGAGATTGGCCACCGTGGCCGTAATCGGTTGGAGGATATTATTATTACCGTCAGGTAAACCGCTTGCTCGTTTGTCACGTCTAGCATTTAAAGACATTTTAATATATCAAAAAATAAACGATATTGTAATTGCATAAAGAAACTTAAATAACACATTGTGGGTATTTATGTTAACATGGGAATAGGCTTGTGTCCTATTTTTTTCTCTTGTTGGTAATATAAGAACCCCTCAAAAGTGAAAACATCGGTGAAAGAATGGATTTGTTAGCTTGGAAACTCTTCAAGATAGGATAATTTGAAAATCACTTAAAATAGACTTGCCCAAAACGCTCCATACAAACAGCGACGCGAGGCGTGACGTCAGCCCTCACTAGTTTGTGCGCAGAGCGAGATAGCTTTGTTCGATATATATATGAAATAGTGAGTTTATGAAAATAGTTTCTTAACCTTAAGGTGACGGGTAGAGCACACAATCGATATCTTTTTTTTTTTTTTTCTTCTCGCTGGGGAATGCCGCCGGCCCGTAGTGCAATGGCCGACGTCGCCGCCTAGTGGCGGCGCCTTATGCATACCCTCCTGCCGGGGAGCAGGAGGGTTATGTCGGGCTCTCCTCTGGCGGGGGCTTCTCCTAACGAGAAGCCGGCCAGAGGCATACCGACTAAACCCCAGCGGTTTTCCCTCATCGCCCTTAAATGGGAAGGCGTCGTGGGCTGTAGGACGAACCTATTACCCATACGGGCGCCACGACCCTCCCCGGGCGGTGCCCGCCTACACGGCGGGCCAGGCGGTTCCTCCCCCGGCTTGCTGGCCGGGAGAGGGGGTAGGGACGGCCGGGAAAACTGAGCCGTCCCTACCGGGCTGCTGAGGGAGCCTGTGCAATGCCGGCGCTGGTGACCCCCCACCATGCGCCAGCGGGCTCCCTCTGCGGAGAGGAGCGAGACGCGCATCTGTTCGGCGTCTCCTACCCCTCCTTGCCCTTCGGAGCGCGGGAGCGAGAGGATTTGCTTCGCGCTCGCGCTCCGCCGCCTCCTTCGCTGCCATTACGTGCTCGCAATAGTCAGCGAAGGCGTTCCAGGCCACCTCGCTCACTAGCATAGCTCTCACTATGCTAGGGAGCGAGAGGTCCTGGCCGACCTTCGCGACCAGCGCATCACGCTGCCGAGACCACGACACACACTCCGCCAGGGTGTGGTGTGCCGTGTCCTCGACAGCGCCGCACGCATGGCAGGAAGGCGTCTCCTCCCGTTTGATTAGGTGCAGGTAGTGACCGAAACAACCGTGCCCGGTCATTACCTGCGCCATTCGGAAGGAGACGTTGCCGTGGTGACGCTCAAGCCACAGGTTCAGAACCGGGGCGAGCGCGTCGAGGGTCCTACGGCCGTACGGAGCGGTGGTGAGATAGTCGGACCACCGCCTCAGGAGGCTCTTCTGAGCCCTCCTCCGTACGGCTTCCCTCTCGACGGGGCAGAGGCGTTCCCCCTCTGCCCTACTGACCACCATTTTCTTGTAAACGGTGGTCAGCACCACGGCTTCTAACTCCCATGGAGGGGTCCCAGCGAGCAAGCAGGCCGCGTCAAATCCTACCGTCCGGTAGGTTCGAGCGACCCGCTGCGCCATCACCCGCTGAGGCCCCCGCAGGAGGGGAGTGTTGTCCCGTCCTGCCAGGGAGTCAGCCCAGACTGGCGCTCCGTAGAGCGCCATGGAACGCAGGATGCCGGCGTAAAGACGCCGGCACCTCGAGCCTGGGCCTCCCAGGTTGGGCAGCATCCACGTCAGCGTGTCTGCTGCCTTTAGGAGTCGCGGTTGTAGCCCGCGAAAATGCGGGCCAAACTTCCACCGCGAGTCCAAGGTGAGGCCGAGATAGCGCATCTCGGCCTTCACCTCAACCTGGTGTCCCCCCACAGTGATAAGCGCACCGTGGGGGAACGGTTCCCGAGGCCCTTTAGGAAAGTAAAGGGCCTCGGTTTTCTCCAGCGCCACCTCGAGCCCAAGGAGGCGCATTCGGGATACGACTAGGTCGCCGCCGTGGGACGCCACGCGAGCAGCGTCCCTGTACGTTGACCCCCGGGAAGTGACTAAGGTGTCATCTGCATAGCAGATGACACTCATTCCCGGGAGGAGTACACCGCGGAGGACCCAGTCGTACCCGATATTCCACAGGAGTGGTCCGAGGACCGACCCCTGTGGAACGCCTAGCTCGACCGGGCGGCGCTGGATCTCCCCATCCCGGTCCGCATACATGACCTCCCTCCCCTCGAGGTAGTTCTCGATGAGGAGTTTGAGGTACTGGGGCACTCGGAAATGTTCGAGTGCCTCCAGTATGACCGGGTGGGGGAGCGTATTGAACGCATTTCGGATGTCGTAGCTGACAGCTACGACACCCTGGCTGCGTCGAGCAGCCTGGCGGGTCTCGTCCCGCAGGCGGGTCAGGGCGTCGACGGTGGACCGCCCCGACCTAAATCCGTACTGGGCCCCGGACAAATCGGGCCCAGTAGTCGCCATGTGCTCGACGAGGCGGGAAGCGATGATCTTCTCGAACAGCTTCCCTACCTCGTCGAGCAGGACGATCGGTCTGTAGGCCGACGGAGAGTCCGCCGGCCGACCCGCTTTTTGAAGCAGGACCAATTGGCCCTGCTTCCAGATTCTCGGGAACCTCCCGACCGCCATACAGCGGTCGAAGAGGTCCCGGAATCTCCCCTCCATCTCCCCGATGGCGATGGCGATGACTCTCGCCGGGACGCCATCGGGGCCGGGGGCGGTCCTCTTGGCGCGGAGTTTCAACTCTGCCGCGCCAAATTCCTCCGTGGAGATTGGGAGTGGCCCTACGTCCACGGGGGGGACCACCCACGCAGGCGGGCGCATTCTGGGAGGGACGAAGTTGGTGCGGACAGGAAAAAGCGTCCGCACCACTCTCTCCAGGAGCTGAGGCTGGAGAGTCTCCGTGACCGGGGGGCCTATGGGGCGCAGTTTATTCCGCGCCGCCTTATAGGGCCTCCCCCAGGGGTCACGGTCGAGACTCTCCAGCATCTCGTCTCTCGCCGCGTCCTTGGCCCTGCCCACCTCATATTTGAGTGACCCTCTCGCCTGGCGGTATGCCTGGTAGAGGCGGTCCTCTAGGGCAGGGTCCCGCCTGCGCCTCCCCCTTGCCCGTTGGAAGGCCCTATGGGCCGCACGACATGCGGCCCTGAGGGCCTCTAGGTCCGCCGACCACCAATAAACAGCGCGGCGGGGAACCGGGCGGCGTGACCGAGGCATGCACGCGTTACATACCTCGGTCAGACTGGTGCGGAGAGCGGACGCAGAGAGGTCCACGTCATCCTCGCCCAGGACTGGGTAACACCAGTCCTGGACGAAGGCGGCCTCCTTGGCCCTCTCTTTGTCCAGCTTGGTGACAGCCCACCTGGGGAAGGGAGAGGGCCGCCTCCTGGCCGCCTGGGTGGACGCCGACGAGTTTCGGACCACAAACTTGATGTGTTTATGGTCCGAAAGGGTTTCCCCTGGATCCACCTCCCACACCGTCGTGCGCGCCGCAATGGATGGGGTGGCGAACGTTACGTCGACCACTGACCCTCCATTGTGTCGCACGCACGTGTGTGTCGTGCCCCGGTTTAGCGTGTGGAGACCGATCGTTGTCACCCACTCCCTCAGGGCACGACCACGCGCGTCAGTGGCCGGATTCCCCCAGGCCGGCGACTTGGCGTTCAGGTCCCCGGCGATGATAATAGGGCGCGGTGCCAAACGGCCCAAAACCGCGCCCAGAGCCGCCAGGAACCCCTCGAACTCGAAGAGAGGCCGGGAAGGGGAGAAATATACTGCAACGACGGCGATATTCTCCCCCCCGGCCACGACGTACCCCGACCCCCTCTCAACGAGGGAGAGCGGGGGAAAAGGGGACGACGGCCGCTGAAAAATAGCGGCCACGCCATCCCTGTCGCCAAGCCAACCGTCCGGGATACGGTATGGCTCGGCGACCACGGCGGTGTCCACCTGCCACTCGGCCAGACGCTGGTAAAACAGGTCCTGGGCCGAGCGGCAGTGGTTGAGGTTTGTTTGGAGGAAGGTGCGGTGTCCCAGGTCCATTATGATTCCGCACCCTCCTCCATACACTCAACCACGGGAGGCTCCGTGGGAGCCTCTGTGTTGGCCTCTGTCGCTGGCCGTGCAGGCGGCGGCGGTGGTCTGCCCGTCTTAGGAGGAGGACGATAGTTCTTCCCCCTCATTATGTGCCCTGCTGGCCTGCCGCTTGCGGCACAAACGGCGCAGTGAGGCACTTTCTCCTGGCAGTCCGCCCTGGCGTGTCCCTCCTTGCCGCACCGGACGCATAGCGCCGAGCGGTCGATTGAGGGACAGAGGGCCCGCGTGTGGCCGGTGCCGAGGCACCGGAAGCACCGGAGGGGCTCGTCTTCCAGAGCCCGTACCCCCGCCGATGTCCAGCCGACTAAAAGTCGGCCGGCGGCCAACACCACCTTGGCAGCGGTGGTGGGGCAGTGGACTCGGATTCGGCCCATTCCCCACCGGCCCCGGTGAAGCTCCCCGCACTTAATGGTCGACGGCTCGCAGCCGCCAACCTCCGCCACCCTGTTGATCACTTCTTCCTTGACGACAGAGTCGTCAAGGTCTGTGATGAGCAGGGTGGCGCGCCTCACTGGGCGAGACACGACTGCCGTCCCTGCCACCGCCTCGCGGAGCTTCGCAGCGAACGTGTCCGCGAGTGCTCCGCTTTGCGTGCCAGGGAGCTCGAATTTACGAGCTCCCGTCACTGTGTGGCGGCAGCGCATTGGGGGAATGCCGAGGGACGAGGCGCCTCCTATCGCCTGTCTGGCCTTCACCAGGGCGGACTCATACGTCTCGCCCTTTTCAATGCCCTCCGCCGTCAGCGTCACCACGACCGCAGACGACCTCGGCACAACTATTTTCTTGGCCGGCGGAGTCGAAGTTGGGGAGGACTTCTTCTTCCTCCCCTTTTTGTTTTTGTTGGGCCTCTTGCCCCCAGTGAGGCCCACAGCTTCCTGCGCGGTAGGCGCCGCCGCGGTGCCACCAGTAGTGGCTGGGGCTGCTCTCATTCTTTTTGTTCGGCGGCCCACCGTTTGCCACCCGTCGTTGGCTACAGTAGTGGAGGGTAGGAGGAGATCCTCGCGCGGCCGACGGGTATTTGAGGAGGATGCCGCAGGCTCCTCATCGGCTATAGTAGGAGGCGCCGACGTTGGGGGCCTCACATTTTCACTGTGGCGCATCGCCCCGGCTGCGGTGGCCGCAGCGAAAGTTTTGGCCCGCGTCACCGGGCCGGACGAGGTGGTGGATGTCAACGTCCTGGTTGACGACTTGCCTACTCCCTTGCCCTTCGCAGAAGGAGGGGGGGGAGGGGGGCATTAGGACCTCCGGGCGGATCTCGGCGGCGGCGGCTCTGCGCCTGTCCGCTTCTAAAGGCGGCCTTATTATTGGGGCCGGGAGGAGGCGGTCCTCCAGGCCAGCGATGGCAGCGCGGGTGAAGTTGCGCTGCTCCATCGTGTGCTCCCTTAGGAGCTCCGCCAAAAGTGGCCTGAGTATTTCCTCCAGGGGGGGTTGTTCCTGTGAGGTGGGCCTGGGGGCAGGTCGGCTTGGCTTCCCTCTGCTGGTGGAGGGAGCAGTGACCAGGGGGGCAGCGGAGGCTGTGGGAGCGGCCTGAGGAGGAAGTAGGCCAGCCCTCAGCCTGGCCAGTTCTTTGCGAGTTTCGCATAGTTCCTCCTCAAGGCGGCGAACAGTTGCCTGCAGGGCGGTGGTCTCGTCCGAGACACTTCGCTTGGCCAGCTCGCTCGCCGCCTCCAGCATGGCCTGTGCATGGCCTTTTAGAGCCTTCTGGCAGGTCCCTTTCAAGCTGCCAGATTTGTTGGTGACGGAAATGATGCCCGCCAAGTCCAGTTGGAGGAACTCCTGGAGCTCCTCCACCGTCATCCTCTCATATTGGACGTGGGAGGTACCATATCCGTATTTGATGGTGGCCTGTCTCCTCCTGTCCTCGGCCGCCGAAATTTCAGCATCCAGCTCGGCCGCCGCCCGCTCGCGCTCCTCCTGGCGCTGAGCGGCCTTTTCGGCCTTTCTAGACGCTTGGAGGCCCACGTACGCACCCGTAGTGATGGGCCTTCCAGCTCCCGCCGCCTTTCTGGCAGCGCCCTTCCTTTTCGCATCCGGGCTGGAGTCGGACGATCGCTTCGCGACCGCCCGCTTGGACCCAGCCCGGAGATACTTAGAAAAGTCCACGGTGCTGGCAGCGGAATCGGTGTCGGACTCGCTCACCGATTCCGCATCCGTTGCCAGCGCGTGGAACCTTCCGCCGATTAGCGCTGCTGGTGGTGTTGGTGTTGGCGGTGGTGTCGACTTAGCCTGGTCAGCAGCCGCCTTCGCTGACCTAAGCCGGGTGAGCACCACCGCCTGCACTCTCTCCACGTCTGGTTGGGGTTTCTTCCCTTTTTTAGGGTCCCCTTTTTGCAGGATCAGAGAACCTCTCGATCCTGTTGCCGAATCATATTCGGAGGCGGAGACGTCGGATTCGGCCGAAATCTCCACCTCCAACACGCCGGAGTCCACGACGGGCTCCGGAGCCACAAAACGTGCGTCCGAGGACGCGCCAGAGTCGTTCAGAGGGGTGCGCACCATCTGGGTGCGCTTCCCCCCCGCCAGTTTGTCGGAAACCAAATCGTTGGAGCGATCGGTGTCCAGAGAAGAATAGCCAAAGTCGTTTGTTGAAAGGTCCGGTTTTTTGGGGGTTTTATTTGCAGTGTTCATATCCATAAGAATCCCACGAGTAGTCTCTGAAGGAAAGTCCACCGCAGCAGAGCAGGATTACTGCGGTAAGCCAGATACGCCAGAGGGTTGGCAGTTCCCCCTGGGAGGGCCGCTAATGGGCTGGGTACCTCCCCAGCCACCCGAAGGCGACCGACGCCGCGCGAGGCCCCGAATGGGGCGCCCCAACGTCGGTCCTTTGAGGTTTTTTATCGAGGTTGTCTCCTCTCAGGCCGGCCAATTAAGGCAAGCCTGCTCCCCACCACTGAGCCCCTTTCGAAGCCCAGTGCGCTAGCAGGTTAACCCTCCCCGACAGGCACGCCGACCCGCCGGTTTGGGGTGATTTTTTATAGAGGTTTTCTTCCTCGCAGTCCACTCTCAGTGAGTGGACCCCCGGCCCCCTCTCAGTGAGGAGGTTACGGTGTGCCGCTTTTGGTCCGCGCCGGCCGAAGCCGGTACCTCCCATATCTGGAAGGCGTTCCCCTATCCGCCACCGGGGGACGCGTCCGATAGCTGAGCGGAATCGGCCGACTCGAGGTGCAATGAGCCGACCAACAGCCACGGAACACAATCGATATCTTACTCAATTAATAGCAACTGTTGTTAACAGTTGCTATTAATTGAATAAGATATCGATTGCTATATTAATATTTCGTAAATTTACGACTTCAAATTTACTTCCCTAGCCTTTGAGGGCTCATAACAAAAATAATACTTAAGGTTTCAAGCTGAAATTTTGTACATAGCTCCTTTTTCAGAAAACCTAACTTAACTAGGTTGGCGCAGCGACCCATAGTGAGTCTTGGCCTCCGATAATAAGAGCCTGCATCTTGGTCGATCCTGCGCCACCTCCTGCCAGTCATCTGCCGAGAGTCCGCGCAGGTCTTTTTCGACCTCATCCTTCCAGCGATATCTCGGACGGCCGACTGGCCTTTTGCCATTAGGACGTCGCTGATACGCTCCCTTTACCGCCCGATCGTCTCCCATTCTTTCTAGGTGGCCGAGCCAGCAAAGTCGATGCGCTTTAGTCTCACCAATGATTTTGGGCTCGCCCACCTGGTCTTCCAGTTCCCTGTTCTTTAGCCTCCTCCAGGCGCCATCCGGAGTCTGTATAGGTCCCAGAATCTTTCTCCAGATCTTTCGTTCTGCCATGAGTAGTTTGGTCTCTTCTTTGCGGGTCAATGTCCAAGCTTCACAGCCGTACATCAAGACTGGACGTATTACTGTCTTGTAGATACGGATTTTTGTGCGTTTGCTAAGAAGCCTGGACACCAAAAGCTGCACTACAACGGAGGGCATTTTGGATCCTTGTATCAGAAAACCTACCTATACCTAAATGTAACCTAGATGTAAATTAACTCTTGTATCTAATAATACCTTCATTATGTGCATAAAAATTTATAATAAATTGCCTGATCATTTTAAAGAGTACACACTTTCACAATTCAAAATTTTACTTAAGATATGGCTCGTAGAGAAATGTTTCTACAGTATTCAAGAATTTATGCAGTATAGGTAATAATTGCAAAATGTAAATATAATAAATAAGATAAACTCATTATGTACTCCGTTACCGATTTATAAAAAAAAAAAAAAGTTTTCTCAGTTTGTGTATACACCTGAAAAGGTAGAACGAACTGATGCCTGAAATATAATTGTAACAGCCTATGTAACCTTTGTTCTTACTCAATAAATACTTACTTTTGACCATTATTTCTCAATGCTATTTAAAAAATCTGCACATCTCTGACCTAGTACACAAGTCTATTGTCCACACAAGTTTGCTCATCTAAATGCATCGCAAATTCTCAGACACAAAGCGCTGGCTAGCCATCTAAGACTAGTAATTTCCACCACAGACGCGCAGCCCGAAATCCTTTAGCGACTATTTAGGTCGTTCCAACGGGAACGTGTTGTAAACCGTAATGGAACCGCGGATAGACAAATTGGTTCTGTCGCGTTCCGCTGGAACAAGGTAAGGGCGGGAATTGGAACGTTTTAGTTAACTGCTAGTCAATGGACTGGAAATTTGGTTGGCAATTCGGTCTCATTTTAAATAATTCAATTTTTATTTTATTATGGAAAATTCGTATTCTTTTGCCGACTGTTGTACCTTTGTCGGGTGCGGCACACTAGCGACGCTAATCGCTTATCATTTTTAGCTACTAAACCGGATCTATTTTTAACAATTTCTGGGTAACAACCTCTCGGCCAATACCTATACTATTTATTTAATACTTATAGTTAACTGTTTGGGCTGCTTTTGCACTCGAATTTCGGATTACCGGCAAAAGTGGCCGCTTTTGGCGTTAATCAATTTTTCGCGTACAAAAACGGACCCAACATAAGTGCATTGTTATTTAATAAATAGTATAACTGTTTGCCGAGATGTTGTAACCCCGGAATTGTTTAAAATTGATCAGGTTTAGTAGCTTACAATTAAAATTGATTGGCGTCGCTAGTGTGCCCTACACCTTAAGAGGATTGTACAGAATTAAAACACTGTACAAAAATCACCAAATATATTTACAAACATTAATTCCATTTTTTTTTTATACTGATGGTAAGCGACTACCGCAGCCTATGGAGGTTTGCAACTCCAGTAGACCTGCATACGCGCTGCACACCAACGCATTTGAGGTCTTCCTCTTGAGCGTTCTCACCCTTTAGTTAATACCATTGCTTAGCACCACGAGCCGTGTTTTCAGGCGACATGACCAGATCTCACTTCAAATTCAATATCCGTTTCGCAACGTCGCTTACTTTGCTGTGTTCTCTGAACCCCTCATTTATTTTCTGGTCTTTGCGTTTACTCTTACTGACTTGTAATCCTAGACTGGTAGTCCTCTCAATTGCCTTTTGAGTTACCTGAAGTTTATAGAAAATATCTTTAGTAAGATTCTGGATTCTTATCCAGGTCTCAGCTTCATAAGTGAACGGTTAAAATCTAATAAATCTATCTAACTTTGATTTTCGCTCCTATAGCCACTATCAACCGGATTCAAAAGAATTGAGTCCAGCAGCTAAAGGCTTTCCCACCAGAGTTATCGCTCACATCAATCCTCTAAGCTCTAAATTGTGCAGTCAGCAGAATGAGGAGTTTTCCAATGACATTAGTCAGTCGGTTTCTCTAAAGTGATAACAGATGGCACAACCCGTATCTGTATAACAATTACAGCGATTGGTCACGGCGTTTTAAGTGTTGCCATATTTCATTTTCATTTACCCATGAATAAAGAATAGATAGGTTTTATTTAAAAATATTTTTTATTTTAAATAATCAACAACAACAATGAACTCCTTGTACAAACTATAATTCGATAGAAATATTTAATGACAAACTGCTCATTTTCAAACGGGCATAAATCAAAAACATCTCCAAACGCCATGGCAGACATTTTTTTACAACTTATTTTAGGTTTACTTGAGGTTGGTAGGTATAAAGTGTTATTTTCCATGTATTTAACCAACCATACTATGGTTACTTTGAAATACTAGGTAAACGTAAAAAACTTAGCACACAGATATTTTCCCATAAATTTGGGAGCACAGGATTATATCATCCAACGCCTACAATATATAGAGACTGCTTACACCATCTAGCGAATAAGGCCAAAGTTAATAAATACCTACTGGAAAACTGCTCATTGTAGCTGGCGACATCTATTTATTGTTCCAATCGCAGTTTCAATGATTCCTCCCTTACCTTGTTTCGCGGAACGCGACCGATCTTATTAAAGCGTTCCAAAAAATATTGACACTTATGCTTCATGCCCATTAACAAGTTTTTTATAGGTGCTCAAGCGATAAACCGGGTCACCTGTTTTATGGTAAGTGATCACCACCGCCCATGAATATCTACGAGGTAAAAAAGGAGTTACTATTGTTATGGAAAAGTTTTTTTTAATATATATAATCAAACCTTCACTACAAAAAAGCTACGGCAATTAGGCAATAAACTATAAATCGATATCCGAATGTAATATAATAAATTAATTTCTGTTAACTGTAAAGTATTTGAATAAGAAATAAAATAAAATTATTATTATTTTATACTATAATAAACAACAATATTAGGACAATAAAAGGACAGACTTTTTATTCGCTTATTTTTTAACCTCAAGCATAAGGTTAAGGGTATACAAGATCTACCTATTGAAAGTAGTTAAGAAATAAAAACACATTTTCAAATAATATGTAACTTTCATGGTCACTATTATTAGAATAGTTGTTTACGAGATTTCTTTATTATTCCCGTTTCCAATATTATTTACTGCGAAGGAGGGTAGATGGATATATCTGCCAGTAACAAATTACCCCCAAAAATTTCAGTTACTCCGTGACCATGGCGCTTGCAACAGCCGCCAAAACTATTATTTTTATGTGATAGACACAGTCCCTCCACCAGCCCATGGTCCTTCCTACCGTCTCGGCATACGGACCGAATCTTGGGAGACGCTCACCAGGTACTTGCTAAGGGCTCTTTCCCCGGTGCGTTATTATTTTTTTTTTTTATGTGATAGGTGGCAGACAAGCAAACCGATCACCTGATGGTAAGCGATTGGCGCCGCCATGGACACTCGCGACACCAGTGGAGACACAAGTGCGCTGCCAACCTTTAAATCCCCATTTCCTCCGGAATGGGCCTGTACCCTCACTCACGCAGCAAAACATAACACAGTGCTGCTTCACGCCGGTTTACTGTGAGGCCGTGGTATCACTCCGGTCGACAACAACATTGTGTATATACAAGTAATACTCGAAGTTAGTTACTCATTTTTGCACAAAAGGTTACAGAAGTAAATTCTAATGAGCTCATTCTATCGAACTAACGCCCTGTTGGCCTAGTGGTGTAAGTACCGGGCCGTGATGTCGGGGTCCTGGGTTGGATTCCCAGGTCGAGCAAAAATCATGTTTCGAATTTTTCGAAGATGGCTCGGGTTTGTGATTACCAATCCGCATTTGGCAATTGGTGATTAAGCCTTATCCCTTACTATGATGGTATAGTAGCGATGACTTAATTTCCCTGCAGCCTTTGCCCTGCAGTGGGACAGTTATAGGCTGATACTAAAACAGAAAAACTATTCATGGCGCACAAAAAAGCGCTTAGATTTCGAAGAAAAATAAGATCGATATCTAGGATCGGAACCTACTAACTTCTTTCTTTTTAATAATTTCGATTCACATTTTTCCAAATATAAGTTCTTATAACTTCTTTTCCATTATTATTTTATTTGATTCACGTTTGTTTGAAGTACATATCGATTATTCAGTTTAATCGAAGTTTTTTTTATAGGTCACCTCTCTATTGAGAGAAACGTCACATGTGGCCTTTTATTTTGGCTCAACTGTAGTTACTCATTTTTGCACAAAAGGTCACAGAAGTTAATTCTAATGAACTTATTCTATCGAATGATCCACATCTAACTTTAGATTGTATGCAAGAGTCACCGAAGCTGTCAGGATACGAGTATCTTAGTTTATCAGCTACGATGGAAAAGTCACTCGATATGAGACAAGCGATGCTCAGCCGTGCCAAATCGAATTTTAACGCGCGTCAGGTTTGCGACTCACTTTTGCTTCGATTTTGTTATACGCCAGCGATACTTGAACGAAACTTGTAAGAGTCTAAATACTGTACAATATTTTCTGACAATAGTTGGGCCAATATAAAAGGCCACATTTGACACTTCAACAAAATTCGACAACGTAACCTTGTAACAACGATCATTGAATTTTTGACGACCCGTTTGGAACAGTGGTAGTGAACGCTGCCTTTGGTCCAAGGGTTGCGGGTTCGATCCCCGCACAGTACAAACATTTGTGTGCATGAACATGCTTGTTTGTATTGGTCTGGGTGTTTTCTATATATTATAAGTATGTATTTACAAAAGAAAAGTATTATATGTATATATTTGTAATCCCACTGTTGATTCTGATATCCGTAACACAGGTGCTTGATGCTACCTATCTCGGAGTCAGATCAATGTATGTGATGTTGTGTTGTGAAATGAAGTCTGAGGACTGGGAAGGCAAGTTTATGTTTATTTTTGGTGTTAAGATGAGACAGACAGACAATACATAATCACGACATATTTTCACATCCTAGCTAATTGAATCCTTTTACGCCTTAACATTTTGACAGTTATTATTACATCATAAAACCGCTTGCTATGTTAAATAATATTCTATGTCCCTTTAACAATAGTTTGATATGAATGGTAGAATCCATTGCTTTCTAATGGGGTCTAATACGGTATCAACACGTGCGCATTAGGCATCTGATGCATTATGCATCTGTTTGGGGCCCAAACCGCAGCTACAATCACGACTGTGATAAAAACAAAAACCCGACTACCAAAAAAAACACGCTCTAAAAAGTACGAAACAAGAAAATTGTCTGCGCTGAAATTATTATATCGTATCGCCGTGGTCGTATGCCACATTGATTTTATTTTATTATTATAATGAATCTGTTTTGCTACAGTAGGTGGCATACGACCACGGCGAATACGGCATAATAATTTCAGCAGAGACAGTTTTCTTGTTTCGTACTTTTTAGAGCGTGTTTTATTGGTAGTCGGGTTATAGTTTTTAAACTTTATTTTTATTTAACATACTTGTTGTTATGTAAATAAAATTACATATTTGAGATGTGCTAAAAGCTCTTTCATTTGATACCCCACACGGTACCGTCAATCAAAATTTTTTTAGTTCCTTATTCTAAGTCCCCTAGAGGGCGCTGTAGTAAATTTAACGTGACGTCATGTAACCTATAACCAGAAGACAATCAAGACGCTTCTAACGATTAAATCGGTAATTCATTTGTTGGTTTAAGTATTAAGATATTCAATAAGCTACCACAAAATGTCATTAACCTATCATTGGATAAGTTTAAGTCTCATATTAAAACCTGCCTAATGAAGAAAGGTTACTATTATAGTTAGTGTACAAGACTATTGATAAGGATTCTTGATCGTGTTAATCGATTAGTCTTGTGAGTTGTTATTCATAGTAGTCTGTTAACTTTGATAATTGTATTTTGTTTTATCTTCTCAATTGAAACTCAGAAACATCATCAATATTTGAAAAGAGTTACTACTGAGTTTCTTGCTGGTGTTTTCTCAGTAGAAATCGACATTCCGAACCAGCGGTAGGTGATCTGTGTTCCTATTTTAACATTCATAAGTGTTCTGTATGGATCTAAATTAAATAAAGATTTTTATCTTATCTTTATCTTTATCTGTATGTTGGATAGCGGCTTTTGCGAGACTTCTCCATCTTGCTCTGTTTGTGACACTGCGTGCACATTCAGTCAAGGAACACTTTGTAGCAGACTTGATAATGTCTGTCTACCTTGTAGGTGATCTGCCTCGGGAGCATTGACCTTGTACTCTACCCTGTACCATTAAACATTCCTTGGTGGTGTGTCTTGGCCTGGACGCCGCGTACGGGTAGGAGAAGCGTTGGCAGACCACCAGCCAGATGGGCAGATAATCTCAGAAGTCACGCAGGCATCCTAGAAGAGAGTCCAGAAAAACTGATCAATGAACCGAGTGGAGGTGCTTTGGAGAGGCATATGCCCGAAAGAATTACTTAGGTAACGTGAGTAAGTGAGCTAAATCCATTTAGCAGACTAGATCAACAAAATAAGACTATTGACATACCCTGTCTTTCAAATTAATCAAATAAAATTGTCAACAAACTAAAAAAAACTTTCGTTAAGTTGCACAAAGACTATTTCTCATAAATAAAAGTACGACTCTCTCAATCCAGTTATATTAGAAATACAGTCTACTCCGTAAAATTTACTTCTTACACCTACTCGGAACATTCTAACTGTATCGGAACTATTCCATCCGATATTTCAAAATATTGCACTCAGACTAGGGCGCTGAACACAAATACAATATACAATTTTTTCTCGTCGCCAAACCAAGTTATCGCGCTTCTAAATCGTATTACCGGGATAACGTGTGGTCCAAGAGGTAAGATACCTGCTGTTATATTTTATTAGCCCGTAGAGTCCTATTGCTGGGCAAAAAATAAAAATAATAATGTTTGTTTATCGGACAACATTGATCCATAAGTGTTACTACATACAACTTAGTATTTACTATAATGTATCAATACGGGGATTAACACGATATTTATTATGTGAAACAACATTGTGTACTCACATATTTGGCTCGACGTTTCGGCTACGTTACAGCAGCCTTGGTCACGAGCGGACTGGCGGAGCACGGCGTCGTCTGCTGGGGCCGGGCTGTGAATCGTTTGATATTAATTCGGCACTAAATGAATTGTCAGTGAAGCTACTCCGACACACTACACTAACAGTATCAGTATTTGTTTGCGTTAGTAACGGCCTAGCACGGGGTTTGCACTTGTTAATTACTGGAGTCCATGTCGATGATATTTTAAATCCATCCTCCCGATTGAAAGTCTTATACTTCTTGATCTCAATCTTATTAACTTAGTATTTAATAACTAAGAGCGACCGAGTAATTTGGCATAAGTACTCGAGTAGTGAACAGTCTCCACCATCGGCGATGGCCTTCAGAATCAGGCCACTGTTGCGGCTGCCGCACACTCGTCTTAAGGTGACGGGTAGGGCACACTAGCGACGCTAATCGATGTTAATTTCTAGCTACTAAACCAGATCTATTTTAAACAATATCGGGGTCACAACCTGTCGGACATTTGTGCATGGTTATTTGATAAATACTATAAGTGTTTGCCGAGAGGTTGTAACCCCGACATTGTTTAAAATAGATCCGGTTTAGTAGCTAAAAATTGAAATCGATTGGCGTCGCTAGCATGCCCCACCCGTCACCTTAAACATGAGCCGACTTTCTTGCACAGTTTGGCCGGGCAACTGTCGACCACTGCGTGCGCGAACATGCTATGCCACCTCCAAGTTACTCTATTTACCGCCGCGGATAATCTAAGGACAGCTATACGGATTATTCTACCAGCTACACTTCAGGACCGTGGGAGAGCCACGCTTCAGCATCAATGGGCCGGTTCGACCGGAGTAATACCACGGCCTCACAGAAAACCGGCGTGAAGCAGCACTGTGCTGTGTTTCGCTGCGTGATTGAGGTGCGCGTTGTATCACTCCGGTTAAGACGGTCCATTCATGCCGAAGCGTTGCTCTCCCACGGTAGAATATTTTGGCCCGACCGGTGGAATCAAATCCGGGATCCCAGGGACTCACAATAAAGAGAGACTCACCAGGTCCACCGACGCAGTCAAACAATCAGGCATAGAATGACTGACCGGATGGCGCAATTGGTAGTGACCCTGCCTCTTACGCCAAAGGTCGTGGGTTCGATCCCCACCCTGGACAAACATTCGTGCGATGAACACTTGTGTTTGTTCGGTGTCTGGGTGTAATATATGTATTTAAGTATATATTTGTGTTCCTCTGTTGTCTGATATCTGTAACACAAGTGCTTAAGCTACTTAGTACGGAATCAGGTCAACGTATGAGATGTTGTGAGAATTATTATTATTATATTATTATAGTCAAACAAACACTGCCGTACCATCCTTTACTGGGACCATTTCGCCGCATTTTAAGGCTCCTATTTGATAACCTCCGTATAAGACCGGAACGCAGAAATTTGTACCTCTGTATAAATAGTTAAGATTAAATCGCTCAACGCTCCAAACTTATAACATCGTAGTATTTCATGCAGCAGCTAGTAGTTGCAACGCAGCAAGCTGCACTGAGCAGATTGAGAGATGGAGTCTGCAATACTTCGTTATTAGATCCCGAAGCTGAATAAACATGTAAGTCCACGACATATACGGCGACAGAATAAAGGTATAACTAGGGTATAAGATTCTCAAAGGATTTTAAGGAAGGATTTACGCGGACTTCTGGCGGATGACTGGCAGGAGGTGGCGCAGGACCGACCTAGATGGAGACTCTTATTATCGGAGGCCAAGGCTCACTTTGGGGCGCTGCGCCAACTTATTTAGTTAGTGAGTTTAGTTATAAGATTCTCAAAGACTATCTGGTGATATAATTTGGAATTTTGGATTCGTAATAACTCCCTGGGTGGCGCAATGGTTAGTGGGTCGCACATTTAAAGTGACGGTTGCGCCTGGGGTCACGGGTTCGATCCCCGGGTTGGGCCAAAATTTGTACCTGAGTTTTTCTGTTAAGAAATTCTCAGTGTTAGCCCGGAGTCTGGAAGTTGGCGGTCTTGTACCCCCGTGCCTCAGAAAGCACGTTAAGCTAGGTCCTAAGCCTAATCCCTCTTCGGTCGTGTCACACTAGTGTCCCATCAAAATAAGAGGGTACGGGAATGGAGAGTGCCATTGTGTCTGCGCAAATACTTGTGCACTATAATATGTCCTGCGTCGATGGCTGATCGCTGAGATTGGCCGCCATGACCGAAATATCGGTTTAGGAGGACATTTTTCGTAATAGAACTGAAGTCATCGAAGTTGCATATGAAAATGAAGTAGGCGGTAGGAGTCAAACACTACGCATGGCTGATGCAATTCAAAGGTTTTCAAATAAGTATCTAGTGGTTTTCAGTAAACAATTTTGGTGTTTATTTGTGCAGTGATCCTAATAATAAACTATTTAGTTATATCGTTTTTATTCTGCTATTGTGTGTCGAGTGAGTTGTCTCGTGACATTGTGTTTATCATTAACTTATCCAAGGAAATGTGTCACTTTATGATCAGTTTTGAGCCGTGGGAGAGCCACGCTTCGACACTGAATGGGCCGGCTCCACCGGAGTAATACCACGGCCTCACAGAAAACCGGCGTGAAGCAGCACTGTGCTGTGTTTCGCTGCGTGAGTGAGGGTTGGGAAAGGGAGGTTTAAAGGATGGCAGCGCACTTGTGACTCTATTTACCGCCCCGGATAATCTAAGGACAGCTATTCGGATTATTCTACCAGACACTCTTCGGGACCGTGGGAGAGCCACGCTTTGGCATGAATGAGCCGGTTCCACCGGAGTAATACCACGGCCTCACAGAAAACCGGCGTGAAGCAGCACTGTGCTGTGTTTCGCTGCCTGAGTGAGGGTTGGGAAAGGGGGGTTTAAAGGTTGGCAGCGTACTTGTGACTCCACTGGTGTCGCAGGTGTCCATGGGCGGCGGCAATCGCTTACCATCAGATGATCCGTCTGCTCGTAAGCCTCCTGTCATAAAAAAACAGCCACCGCTCCACCGACGCAGTTAAACAGAAAAAAGGTATGTCAATATTCTTTATGGCGACTTTCTTCACTTTCAACAAACTGTTAGCTTTGCACAATTTTACGATCACTTACTTTCACACTGTAGAACACCTACTCGTATTTCCTAACAGTATTTTTATTTATCCAATTACTTAGAGAATGAGTAAAATGACGAAATACTATGCCATAAATCTCTTTTGCCTAGTCTGAACCTTGCAATCAATTCTACCATGGAAGAGGCAGTTTTCGGCATGCACAAACCGTCTCGACCAGAGTGATACCACGGCCTCACAAAAAAACCGGCGTGAATCAGCGCCTGTGCCGTATATCGCCGAGTGAGTTGGGCTTTGAGCCCAATCAGAAGGAAAGGGGCTAAAATTATTAAGGGTAAAAATAATCGATTAATCGACTGTCAATTATTCGGCAACACTAATGTTATCTTGTCCAGTCTAATATTTTTTTTATTTATCGACCTACGGGACAGGCCTTTTTTTTTTGCAAAGTTTGTGTTGTGCTCAAGCACCTGTGTTACGGATATCTCGGAGTCAGATCAATATATGTGATGTTGTGAAATATTATTTATTTATTTATAGTAAACATTATTACACAGCAACTCAACATATTAATTTGGAATGCATTATTACGTGTTGGCCGCTACACTGGAATGTTGATCTCTACTGACTAACTGAGATCTCATTGCTCACATTACTAGTTCTGTAAACATCATTGCCATAATTTCTGTCAAATATTTCGGGTGCATACAGCCACATATTTAGAGGTATGCGGAACTGTCAAATTTCTTCATTCGTTTCTCACTTTAATGTCAAACACGTTCGGTTCAATGTCAGTTGGGGATTTTGACCGATTGTAGTGGTCTGATGTTTGGTTGTCTGTACCTATCAGGTGTCTTATTACAAAACGATACTGTGCCTAATACTGTAAATGTTATTGTTGTAATTTTTTTTATTTTATTTATTTATTTGGGTCACTAGGTACCTTTATTTTAGATAGCTTTTGCTTAAGGTGACGGGTAGGGCACACTAGCGATGCCAATCGGTTTATAATTTTTAGCTACTAAACCGGATCTATTTTGAACAATTTCGGGGTTACAACCTCTGACTTACAAACACTTAAAATGCTGGGTCCGTTTTTGTACGCGAAAAATTAATTCACGCCAAAAGTGGCCGCTTTTGGCGGTAATCAATATTTAAAAAAAAACGGTTATTTAATAAATAGTATAAGTGTCTGCCGAGAGGTTGTAACCTCGAAATAGTTTAAAATAGATCCGGTTAAGTAGCTAAAAATTAGAATCGATTAGCGTCGCTAGTGTGCCCTACCCGTCACCTTAACAGATGTAGAAAGTTTTATTACAAGACCATTTGTCAAACTAACAATACCAACGAAATATTTACGACTTATAAAAAATAAACTAATAAATTACAACACAAAGTAATCGTTTAGCTAGATTTATAACAAAATATAATCAATCAAATGCTGACAAGCTAATAGTTGCTGTAGTTCTTATGTTGTAACAATAAAGTTTAGATTTGTAAATTCCTGATTTAGGGTTCTGCACTACAAAATAACGTGAAACCATTTTCACTTATTTAGTGAAAATGGTTTCACGTTATTTGGTAAGGTACCTTTACAATGCAAAGGATTTCGAGGTAGCTCTTAGTATGGTGGGCTGTAACTTGAACCACATAGGGGTAGTAACATATTCTTCACCTATTATTCCTATAGTTGAAGAGAGCCCGAGGGGACTAGTTCATGTACAGGCATCTTCTCGTCCGGTTACTTCTTATCGTGTCGATGGCGACAAATTACATTTTTCACACGCCCAATACTTCGCCACACGGACTGTACTGTCGGTAGCCTGCAGGAGGTCTCCATACGTGCAGCTTTCCGGTGACATAGAGGGCAAGTCAGGAGGAGGTCCATGGTCGGGGGGGCGGCGCCGCACTGGCAGGCATTGCTAGACGCGTCTGAGTATTCCCACCTACTCAGGTTTTCCCTTCCACGTCCAACCCAGGTGCGTGACTTATTGAGGCACTTCCAGGTCTGCCACAGCAAGCTATGTCCTGGGGGGAGCGCTTCCTTTCGTAGGATACAGCAAAGAGGATACTCATGCTCCCACAGGTCTGTCCTATTATGGGCTGGGTCACCAGTACTACTAGGACCTGAATTGATTTTGCACCAAACGTATTGGATATTAAGGTGTGAATCGATTCATTGTTTACATTGATATGTGCCTGTCCATACCTTTTTTTTGTTGACCCAGGAGAAATGCGTTAAGCATACCCATCCGTCTGTAAACGGATGGGTTATGTCGGACTCTCCTCTGGCGACGGCTTCTCCTAACGAGAAGCCGGCCAGAGGCATACCGACTAAAACTCCTGGGACTCTCCCTCATCTGTCCATGGGTGGGCGAGTGACAAATTCATTCGCCTAAGTGCAATTCTGTAGAATATCGTATCAACTTACCTTAGTTTAATTATTTTTTAATGTGTCTCTGTGATGAATGTGAATGACCTAACTATTTAAATATCAACAAATTAAAACGAACGCCCTGTTGGTCTGGGTTCGATTCCCGAGTTGAGCAAAAAGTATGTTTCGAATTTTTCGAACATTGCTGGGGTTTGTGATCACCATTCCGCATTACGCAAGCAGTCATAGTAGCGATAACTTGATTTCTATGATGGAGGCCTTTGCCCTGCAGTGGGGCAGTATAAAAGCTTACTTTTTAATACGGAATCTTCGGTGCACCTCGCACTTCCCTGTTCTTTCTTTAGAATAGGCCGTTCGTTGTTCGGTCAAGAGTTACGAGTCTCGGCAGAATTTATTGGACCCACAATATTAAATGGGGAAAAGTATTGTATTAAACATCGTAGGTACCTTTGAAAAATATGGGCTACGTTTACGGCGAATATTTCAATAAAAACTGGTGAGATGTGCGTCGCGAGCTAAATGGTTCTGTAGAAATAAAATTATCAAAACTATTCAAAAAAATCAAAATCAAAAAAGTTTATTTGTTAACAAACCCCATCGTTCACATAGTTTGTGGCGACATACCTTTTAAGTAAATATATACCTGTATTAGGCAGTCGCCGCCAAATCCGACAGTGTTAATGTAAGGCAAGATTAACAATAACTTGAATATAATTATTATTATTTAATAAAAATAGTATATTCGCTCTCTCTGTGCGTTTGTGTGTGTGTGTGTGTGTGTGTGTGTGTGTGTGTGTGTGTGTATTACTATTGCGTAGCCTTATTTATGGATTGGCATTTATATTAGTCATAATGGGCTGGCATTTATAGTTTTTTAGATTTTCGCGTTAATCCTCACTATAATGTATCAAGACGGGAATTAACACGTTATTTATTATGTGAAACAACATTGTGTACTCACATATTTGGCTCGACGTTTCGGCTACGTTACAGCAGCCGTGGTCACGAGCGGACTGGCGGAGCACGGCGTCGTCTGCTGGGGCCGGGCTTGTGAATCTTCGGACACCCTCACATTTTTGATATTAATTCGCCACTAGATGAATTGTCAGTGAAGCTACTCCGACACAACTACACTAACAGTAACAGTCGAGCCAGACATGTGAGTACACAATGTTGTTTCACATAATAAATATCGTGTTAATTCCCGTCTTGCTTGATACATTATAGTGGCTGGCATTTATGTAAGTGTAATATAATTTCTATTCTATTCCACGTGGAACAGTAATACAACTAGCGGCAAGCAAAGATTAGCCAGTACATCAACCATGTGTCGATGGTTAATGTACTGACTAATGAGCAAATTATTAAAATAATAAAACAGTAGGTAGTACATATCTCACGATTCTAATTGTAATTGTAATATATTCAATAAATTAATTTAAAATTGTAATTTCACATCCTAATTTAATTGTATTTTAAATTTTGACAATTGGTAATGTAATTATGAAATTAATCTTGTATATTAATGTTATCTTATCCTCAATATGACCTATGGTTGAAATAAATGAATTCTATTCTATTCTATTCTAAAGATACAGGTATAGATGTATTTGATGACAAATTTTCGTCGTACAAAAGAGCAGTAACTAAACACTTCGCGAATGAAACCCTCTCTCTCTAGTAACTTCAGTAAGTAGGTTATACTTGTTTGACATTGAATTGAATTGTATAGGATCTAATTTTAATAATATTATTTGAACTTAATACTACTATTATAATTAATTTAATTACATACTTAATCTTATTTAATTTTGACATGTTGTGTATACTATTTATGGATTACTGTCTAGTCTTATTTTTATGATTGTTTTTATTGTTGCCAAGACTTATGACTGTAACCTGTCAGTGTACCATAATAAATAAAATAAACAACTATTTGACAAAGAGCCGAGTTTCAGTGCTAGTAAGTTATACGATACACTATTAACCCTAAACTGACCCGATCGAGAATTGAACCCGGCACTTACCCTAGTCAACATTGCGCCATCAAACTGCGGTAAAAAATATTTTAATTTCAACTTTTAGATTTTTTCAACATCGCTCGGTTTACGAGTCAACTCGAACATTTTATTGTATGACGCGTATTTTGATGATTCCGTTGTACAGCCAACCTACTTTTGCAACTTGATGTTAAATCAATGAATTAAAATTAGTGCAATAAACGCATTCGGCAGCTATACACGTTTTGTTATTAAATCCCATCAGCGGTTCATAGGGCGGCGCTGTCTGACATCTCGGTTACTTCTGGCATCTAGTACCGAACGTTACACTCGGTGATGTGATCAGATCATCGATGACTTGATTTCTATGATAGAAGCCTCTGCCCTGCAGTGAGAGATTATATGTGTAGGCTAATACTTTTTGAAATTCAAAATCACCTAACCTAAATCGCATTTTATTTTCTTTTTAAATTAAATCAATTATTTCCCACTGAATTAAACAATTGAGTTCTTCATTCGATCATGCACCATAAGAATGCAATTAAAGTGAACAATAGCTGAACCGATAGACAATGGCCGTCGCCAATATCCGCGGCCCGGACATATCTGACGCGCCGCGAGAGCCTTTCAATATTCCTCATTTCAAATGGTAAAGCCTATTTTCAAATTCCTCGACATTGGTAGCTAGAAATATTAAAAAACGTTAATTAACACGATATTTATTATGTGATACAACATTGTGTCATCATCATCAGCAACCCACATTCGTCCACTGCTGGACATAGGTCTCCCCTAATGCACGCCACTGCTCCCGATTTTCGGCCACTCTCATCCAGCCACACCAGTCAGCCTTCGAATGTCATCATTCCATCTTGTCGCAGGGCGTCCTACACTACGCTTACCGAGTCGCGGTCTCCACTCAAGGACTTTACGGCTCCAACGGCTGTCAGTTCTGCGGCTAATATGACCAGCCCACTGCCACTTCAGTTTGCTAATTCGGTGGGTTATGTCGGTGACTCTGGTTCTCTGTCGGATTACATCATTTCTGATGCGGTCCTGCCGCCGGCCGGCCCCAGCAGACGATGCCGTGCTCCGCCAGTCTGCTCGTGACCACGGCTGCTGTAATGTAGCCGAAATATGTGAGTGCACAATTTTGTATCACATAATAAATATCGTGTTAATTCCCGTCTTGATTAATTATAGTTATAATGCAACGCGAAAATTTAAAAAACTTTAAAAAACGTTCCAACAAAAAAAGAATCGCTGAACAACACTAAAATAATAAGACTTTTCTATTTATCTTCAATAACTAAATACTTAAATTAATTAGTAAAATGTTTTCTTAATTAATTTTAAGCCGACGTCAAATAAGCCTCGACACCGCCACGCCGTGTATTGCGCTTAGGTAGATTGATGTAAGTACTTCATTACACAAAAAACACAACTTAAGTAGGTACTGGGCATTACAGAATTTTATGCACCATTTTGGCGCTCCCTATCGCTGAAAGGGAAAATTAATTAGGCAATTAATTAGTTTATTTGCTAGATTTGATTTATGCTTCTGTTAGTGTTCACAGTTATTGGTTACATGGTTTAAATGGGACACATTTGAATGGTGTTAAATGCAACCACCAAATAATAAGAAGTCAGAAATAACCAGACTGGGCACTGAGACACACAACAATGGACGCGGCAATGACACGTAGAGGTAATGAGTATATTTTATCTTACTGCTTTCCATCAGGTGGGCTGTGAAAATTAATATTATTCCATAATAAGTATCTACCAATAAAATATCGGGTGATTTTATAATACCCTCTGATTCTTAGTTCAACCGGAAAAATATGCGAGATAGTCTACCAACGATTCAAACTGAGGTTTTGATTCTTCTTCTGACTTTAGAGATTATCGAAAATATTTTGATCAGGAGAACCAGACCAACTAGATTTTAGGAACACGTCCAGAATCATCGTCTTCTTTCAACAACATAGCAGTATGTACAGTTTAAGAAATTATTTGTAATGTGAAGGTTTCTCTCACCGCTGGACTTGCGCTAGATTTACTTACTACGCAGGTACATCGTCATCATCGTCATCGTCAGCCCATTTAAGTCCCCACTGCTGGGGCACAGGCCTCCCTTAATCACATGAGAGGTAATTGCCATACTCGCCACGCTTGGCAGACGGGTTGGCGAGGGTTTTGATATAAATGCAGAGTTTTCCTTCTCTGGGTCCTGATGATCATGCTAGCAGCTTTACCTTAGTCGCCTTTTACGACACATCGGTAAGAGTGAGGGTGGCCTATTCTACTCTGCCGGGGATCACACGGCGGACGCTGGTACAGCGAACTAAAATTGGTCTTGGCCTCCGAGGTTAGTGCGCGCCAAAAGTGGCCGCTGTTGGCGTGAATTAATTTTTCGCGTACGCGTTGAACCCAACATTTATGCCTGGTTATTTAATAAATAGTATAAGTGTTTACCGAGGTTGTAACCGAAATTGTATAAAATAGATCTGGTTTAGTAGCAAAAAATTAAAACCGATTGACGTCGCAAGTGTGCCCTAACCGTCATCTTAAGATATTATGTGACTGCCTCGTTGGCGCAGTGGGTAGTTCATAGTGCATTCGCCTGCAGGTCGGGCCAAAATGCGGTAGTCGCTTACCATCAGGCGAGCCGCACGCTTGTTTGCCACCGATATACCATACTTTTTATACCGAGTATAAAAAAAAAATCTGTACAATCCTCTTAAGGTGACGCGTAGGGCCCACTAGCGACGCTAATTGATTTTAATTGTTAGCTACTTAAACAGATCTATTTTAAACGACGGGGCCTTCCGTCTCTCGGTAAAAACCTATACTAAGGTATAGTTAGCTATTTGATCTGGTTTTGCACTCGATTTTTGAATTACCACCAAAAGCGGCCACTTTAGGCGTGAATGATTTTTTTAGTACGAAAACAGACCCAATATTTGGGCATGGTTATTAAATAAATAGTATAATCTGACGACCCGATTGGAACAGTGGTAGTGAACGCTGCCTCTGATACAAGGGTTGCGGGTTCGATCCCCGCACAATACAAACATTTGTGTGCATGAACATGTTTGTTTGTATTGGTCTGGGTGTTTGCTATATATTATAAGTATGTATTTTCAAAAGAAAAGTATTATATGTATATGTTTGTAATCCCACTGTTGATTCTGATATCCGTAACACAGGTGCTTAAGCTACCTATTTCGGAGTCAGATCAATGTATGTGATGTTGTGAAATATTTATATATTTATTTATTTGCTGTTTGCCGAGAGACTGAAGCCCCGTAATTATTTAAAATATATTTGTTTTGGTAGCTAACCATCAAAATCATTTGGCGTGGCTAGTGTGCCCTACCCGTCGTCTTAAGAAATTCTTATTGTCAGCGCGGAGCCTGGAATGCACGTTAAGCCATTGGTCCAGAACCCGATCCCTCACCGGATGTGTCACACTGGTGTCCCATCGGATTATGAGGGCAAGGGAATAGAGATTGCACTTGTGTTACACACTTGAGCAAAATAATATATCCTGCGTTAGTGGCTGATTGTTGAGATTGGCCGCCTTACACGAAATCAGTTGGAGGATATTATTATGTGCTGGACATGGGCCTTTTCAAATGTTCGCCACTCCGATCGGTCTTTGGCTACTCGTTTCCTGTTCCTGCCAGTTATCTTTTTTTATGGCATAGGCAGACGAGCAGATGGATCACCTGATGGTAAGCGATTGCCGCCGCCCATGGACACCCGTGACACCATTGAATTCACAAGTGCGTAGCCAACCCAAGGGGGGTTCCCTTTCCCCCGGATCGGCCTCCGGAAACCCTCACTCACGCAGCGAAACACAGCAGTGCTGCTTCACGCCGGTTTTCTGTGGCCCATTGATGCCTGAAGCGTAGCTCTCCCACGGTCGCGCAAATCGTCATTCCATTTGGCCTGAGGTCGTCCTACAAAACGTTAACCAAGACGCGGTCCATCCAGAACTCGTTTCCTCCAGGAAGCAGTCCATCTATTCGCTCACAATCTACTTCTATCTTCATTTTGGATCAGGTTATAACAATCATAACGTAAGTAAATAACACACTTAAAATTTTCATCTCCGTGTTCAGGCGGGACACGAACCCACACCTTCCACAATCGGGAGAATGTTCTACCAATTAAACCACTGAACGCGTTACAATGCCGACGGAATTTGTAAGTGCTTGATTCGACATCAGCTGTCGATAGTCTCATCAATATTGTATTGTCCCACCTGAACACGAGATGAAATTTTTAAGTGTGTTATTTACTTAAGAATAAATTGCAAAAGATTGCTATAAAAATATCAAGTAATCATAACGTAAGATGTATTTTTAATTTCTAAATAATCAACTTCTTTGGTATTACCATCGAGCACCAGTTCTGTTTCCTCCTTCCAAATTAATACAGTAATCTATCAGTCCTAACCATGTGGCCACTTTTTCAACCCGTCCCATCTGGACTCATTCCTAATGATAATTTGATTGACACGTCCCTTCGCTTCCTTGAAGGGCTTGAGAAGTTGAGATTTAATTATAAATCTTATTTGGGTATTTGGAGTGTCATAAGACAAGATACGAAGATATGAATGTCGTTTCTGGTTACCTTATTATTAGACATCATGTTGGAATTAGTTATTTTAAGGACGAAAGAAGCTTTAGGAGGTTTTTTTACGATATCTAGAAATAGAACAATGGGATAGCCACGCTTCGGCTTGAATGGGCCGGCTTGACCGGAGTGATACCACGGCTTCACAGAAAACCGGCGTGTAGCAGCACTGTGCTGTGTTTCGTTGCGTGAGTGAGGTGAGGATGCCCAATCCGGGGGAGACACAGTCCCTCCACCAGCCCATGGTCCTTCCCACCGTCTCGGCATACGGACCGAATCTTGGGAGACGCTCACCAGGTACTTGCTAAGGGGTCTTTCCCCGGTGCGTTTCTTTACTCCCTACAAAGTCTGTGTCTGTGTCCCATCTCAATGTCACTTCTCCCCAAATTGGGCGTGAAACACCACAACACAAGCGACTCGCGCTCGGGCAGTTCCACATCAATCAATCTCCTAATGTTAAGCCTTTTGTGTGCAAACGCACGCAACCGTCGAAAACCTTCTGCAGAGTTGACCATCTCTTGATGGTATACTGGTCCTATCTCGTTCCTGTTCCAGTCATTCAGCATCTGTTGCCGCTCTTCTTCATACAGCTGACATTCCCACAGCACATGGTCCCGAGGTCCCCAATCCAGGGGAGTCGGGGGTTTAAAGGTTCGCAGCGAACTGTGACTCCACTGATGTCACGGGTGTCCATGGGCGGCGGCTATCACTTACCATCAGGTGCTAAACATGTACCTGTTTCCTCAAGATGTTGTCCCTCGCCGCCAAGCTAATGTCAGAAATACGCACATAGATTTGAATAATCTGGAATGCACCTTTAGATTTAGAGCTAGCGGACCTCGGACTTCAAAAGCGACAAGGACGAAACCGGGACTAAACGCTAAGATGATGACGATGCTCTAGAGTTTGAACCTGTATCTTATCTTATTTTATCTGTTAGGGGTCATTTTCATGGGGCACGTCGACCCTAAGGGATCTTTTGTACCTCCCCTATCTTTTGCGCTCCTACTCACGAAAGATTCGTTTCATCAGCGTCACGATGTCTTTCGGATTGAAGTGCCTGTAGTCTCCTGGTTTAGGATAAGCGTTACCTAGAAGACACATTCTGCCTCTGGCTAGTGAGTCGCATTCACATAAAAGATGTTCTATGGTTTCCGTCTCCTCCTTGCATGCTCTGCAGTCGCTGTTCGATGTTATGTTCATCTTCATCAGCATTTTGTTCGTTGCATAATGCCCTGTTAACGCTCCTATGAGCATCCTTGTCTGTTGTCTATTGCCGCCGAGAAGTTTTTTTGAACCTGTAGACTCCCGTAAAGAAAGCGCAGGTTCGCGCTGGAGCTTCTTATCCTTTAATGAATCAAAGGATAAAAATATGGTTTGATTTAAATGAGTTATAGTGATCTATAACTCATTTAAATCAAACCTTATTCTAACTAAAGTGGGGACCCCACTGTCACCAAGTACTTCAAAAGCCCCCAAACCATAGAGACTCCAAATTCACCGCGTAAATTGTACCTCTAAAATGTAATTTGCTTCTAATTTGGGCATAACAACAGCGCTTAGCGGAACGAGGTAACAGAAGCATCTGCAATGTCTCTATACTGGAGTTTAATTCTGATAATCGCTTCGAACCAGTGCGGCGCGCATACAATGAGACTGGGTGTTGTGGTGCAAGGGAGAAGAGAGCGGAATTTTGTGAAATTAATTTTGCTGCAGCGGTATTTTTTTATGTGATAGGTGGCAGACGAGCGGACGGATCACCTGATGGTAGCGATTGCCGCCGCCACTGGACACCCGCGACACCAATAGAGTCACAAGTGCGCTGCCAACCTTTGAACCCCTTTCCCCCGGATTGGGTCACCGGTACCCTCACTCAGCGAAACACAGCACACTGCTACTTCACACCGGTTTTCTGTGAGGCCGTGGTATCACTCGGGTCGGGTCGGTTTTATTTTTCGTCTCCGACGAGCTAATGGTAGAAATATGCATACACAAAGTATTACAGGATAATAATATTTAAAAAGTAGGAAATTCTAGAAGCTTGTGACTTGGGCCATACTAATGTAATAGAGGAAGGTGAAAATGCACAAAATTATCATATTATAACGCCATTGTCCTCGGTGCAGTCGTACGCGCATCCGCTTTCGTAATTGCGTCGTGGGGTGGCAGCACTGTCGTAGGCAACTCTTTTATTTTTTAATGTGAATTGAATGCGGAAGAAAAAATTATGTTCTTAATTTAAATAGGTTTTTATGTAGGTATTACGATATATTTTTTTCTTTATGGCTGCTACTGTGTTGCCTACGGCGAACACATAATAACTCTGCCAATGTCGAGTGATTAGAGACACGTTAATTTAATGGTTATTGACCGGTGTGACCATTATAGAGGCGGTAGAGAACACTTAGACTGGCAATGTCTCTACGTCGCTGAAGAGGTTCTAGAGACTTAGTCACCTTACACAGTACAGTACACCTTAGGGATAATGCCGGTACACTAATCATAGCCTACAATGACAGCACGTCGAGTTGCTACAAACTGTAAAATATTTCTCTAATTGACGAAGAATTGACTGATTTGATAGTAGGTGGAGCAGTCTCCAATAATCTTTTCACTTCTCCAGCACCTTTTTTTCATTAAACGGCAGACAAGCAGACGAATTAACTGATGGTAAGCGATTGCCGCCGCCTATGGACAGTCGACATCGCAACACCAGTGTAGTCACAAGTGTGCTGCTGGCGTTGCTGCACTTTTCCCCATATTACGTCTCATATATATATGAAATGAATATGCCATGTGGTCCCCGGCAGAGTAAAATAGGCCACCCTCACTCTTACCGAGGTGTAGTAAAAGGCGACTAAGGTAAAGCTGCTGGCATGATCATCAGCACCCAGAGAAGGAAAACTCTGCATTCATATCAAAACCCACGCCAACCCGTCTGCCAAGCGTGGTGAGTATGGCAATTACCCCTCATGTGATTGAGGGAGGCCCGTGCCCCAGCAGTGGGGACTTAAATGGGCTGACGATGACGATGATGATGATATATATGAAAAACATATACATATAGGGTGTATCTGTGAACATTTATATCCTTTTAACCACGTGTCTGAAATCGAAAAGCAAAATAACCTACTAAAACACTAAATAATTTATGTCCTGCTATTATAGTTCTAACTTCCCATAGATTTCCCATTGTCCCCGCCCGAAAACGAAACCAGCTATAAAATAACCCATCATTGAGGTACTTGACAATCTCGTGTTTTATATGAAAAACGATTATTTTGTCCAAACAAAACGAGCTAAGCGAAATTCAACTCTATCTTGTTATAAAACAAAAGTGACATTTGCTCGGTTATAGTAGCGGTTTTAGAATAAAATTGAAGGGAAACTATAAATTATGTCCAAGATTAATTTATTTTCCACAACTTTATGGGGTGATATTTAGACCGTTTTTTTATTTTCTCGTTAGATTTTCTTAAGTCCTAGTTACTGAGCAGATCGTTTCCCTCGTCACTTCTCACCAAAAGCACGTACGTTGTAGAACCAGTTGCCATCGGTGGTGATTCCGAACCTGGTGGTCCAAAGCTGTCGCTTTGGAGCCCGGTGGTTTGGAGTGCCTGGCCCGTGGTCCAGGTTTCGAGAAGTCTGGTAATTACAAAGGAACGACTGCCGTCTGACCTTCGTAACCTTTAGACAGTGGAATCAGACCAATTGAAAGAAAGAAAGAAAACATTTATTATTATAGATATCACAAAACAGAATATATAGCAGTTGTAAACAGAACACAATTTGGCACAGACAGAAAACAAAACATAAAACAACTAAATTACATATAAATAAAAACAATAGAAAAAAAACAAAAATTTATTCAATCATGTCTAGACACTGCCAAATGAGTATTATGGTGTGTTATGACGTCTAGTATAAATGGCTCACTCAGTTTATGTCACAGCCCAGACAAAGGCCATGCACGCTGGTTTTCAGTGAGACCACCTGAGTGAGTGCCACGGAAGCTTGTCTAATGTATTTTGTGTAACTAACGTGTATGTGTGTAATGTGGGAATATAATACTTACATTTGTGTCTAAATATATCTACTAAGAAAATATATATAAATATCCAATAATAATGAGATACATACTATTAAATTATTATAATGAATAAAATTAGGAATGTGGGTATCTACAGTTTAAATTTAAAATTATTACGGCTAACAATTGGATTACGGTTACCTACACGTTCAGAATCATTATCTCAAATATTGAAAAACCACCCGAGACGTGCAAGTTTTCGCACTATGTTTTCCCTCACCGCAATAGATTTGTAAAATCGAGAGATGTATGCTTGGATACGAATCACGACCCCCGAATGGAAATCGCGTTGGATAACCACCGAACTACCATCGTTCGGAACCAGTTATCCATAACAGCCACCTCGGGTGCATTTCACGCAACGACAGTGCACCGAGATCGGCTGATAACGCTCCTCATTCATCACGGGACGCTTAACGAGCGATCTGGTATTTAAGGCAGGGGGGGAAGTGAGAAGCGACTGGTTGGCGAAAGGTTCTGTACGCACGATTTTATTTACATCGAGACAATGTTGGCTTGACGTGAGATGAAGCTTATTAAGTCCCTTAAAGTAAAGTATCAGCCTATATACTGCCCAACTATAGGGCAAAACCCTTCATCATAGAAATCAAGTCATCGCTACTATATCTACTATGATGAGGCTCAATCACTACGCTGTCCTTTTTACCCGACTACGGCGAAGCAAAAAGGAGGGTTATAATTTTGACCTGTATGTATATATGGTTGTTCATCTGATCCCTCATAACTTCTAAACTAGTTATCATATTTGAACAAATGAGGTGTCGTTAGAAGCGTCTTGATTGATTGTCTTCTGGTTATAGGCGACATGACGTCACGTTAAATTGACTACAGCGCCCTCTAGGGGACTTAGAGTAAGAAACTAAAATAAAAAAAATCGCTTGATGGTACCGTGTGGGGTCTCAAATGAAAGAGTTTTTAGCACATTTCCGATATGTAATTTTATTTACTTAACTAAAAAAATGTAAAAAAAAAAATAAAGTTTAAAAACTAAAACCTGACTACCAAAAACACGCTCTAAAAAGTACGAAACAAGAATATTGTCCCTGCTGAAATTATTATGCCGTATTGCCGTGTTCGTATGCCACCTATAGCAAAACAGATTCATTATAATAATAAAATAAAATCAATGTGGCATACGACCACGGCAATTCGGCATAACAATTTCAGCAGAGACAATTTTCTTGTTTCGTACTTTTTAGAGCGTGTTTTTTTGGTAGCCGTGATATAGTATTTAAACTTTATTTTTTGTTCATCCAAAGTCGATATAGCTGCATATATATTATGCCATATGGTATAGCTATATTATAAATCGCGAGTGGATAAACTACTAATATTATAAGCCGGCAAAAACAAATGCATTGTTTTGTGGTCCATGTCAATGACACCGGGATATTTTTACCCGACTACGGCAAAGCAAAAGGAGGGTTATGATTTTGACAGGCTATGTATGTATGTATGTATGTATGTATGTATGTATGTATGTATGTATGTATGTATGTTCATCTGTTTCCACGTAACTTCTTAACTACTTATCAGAATTCGACAAATGACATATCATTATAAGCGTCTTGATCGTCCGCTGGTTATAGGCTATATGAAGTTTCACAAAAACTAATGTGGCGCCCTCTAGCGGACAAAACATACAGAGTAAAAAAATAAAGTTATGATAAATATGCCGTGTTGGTATCATTTGAAAGCGCTTGACTTGTACATTTTGAATATATATATATATTACTAGCACTTGGACACCAAAATAGTACAAATAAAATAAAAGTAAAAAAACTAAAACCCAACTACGACAAAAAACGTCGCTGAAAAAGTATAAAACAAGCCTTCGTTGTCAATTTATGCAATATTCACTATGTAGAGATAAAATTTCATGTTTGGAAAGGCGTAGTCACACGTTAAATATACTACCCTTTGACAACGTGTGACTGCGGATTTCCAAACATGAAATTTATCTCTACATAGTGAATATTGCATAAATTGACAACGAAGGCTTGTTTTATACTTTTTCAGCGACGTTTTTTGTCGTAGTTGGGTTTTAGTTTTTTTACTTTTATTGTTGAGTAGGGTTATACAGGTAATTTCAAAAATCATTAACAGCTGTGACCATGACAACGCTATTTTTAATTCCCTAGGATATTAGTTATTCTGTCGAAATTGGCGGAAACTATACATTAGCATTATATGGATTAAGCGTAGAGTGTTAAGTGAGTAGTTGGTAGAACGGATTTTATATTACACTGCATATAACTGCGCTATATCAGAAATTTATCATTGGATAAAGATTGGACCAATCGGACCTTACTTACTTATTGGGGGCCTTTGTAGGTATTAATGAAAACAAACATTTTTTTTCAAGAAGCATAGGACTAATTTTTTTTTTATGTAATAGGTAGGCAGACGAACAGACGGATCACCTGATGGTAAGCAATTACCGCCGCCCATGGACACCCGCGACACCAGTGGAGTCACAAGTGCGCTGCCAACCTTTAAACCCCCCCTATCCCCCGGATTGGGCCTCCGGGACGAATTGCCTTCGGATACCAATTCAGCTGATCTTTTTTTCAGAATGTTTTTTCAGAGATTAGACCCTAATGTTTCCTGACGGTCCGACTTTACAGGGAATGTCCTAGTTATCAGTGTATAGTATACAAAATACAAATACAAAATTCTTTATTTATCAAAAACTTAATGGCCACTTAACATTTGTGGTGTTCTCAACTGCAAAAGTTTTAAACTGAAGCGCAGTGAGAACGCCCTCTCCAATCAGTGGTTGTTGAGGTTACAATTAGCTAAAACAAACATGCATGAATTACAATTACTAGACTTAAAAGTATTACTATGCTATTAATATTTTATCTGTCTGTGTGTGTGTGTGTGTGTGTGTGTGTGTGTGTGTGTGTGTGTGTGTGTGTGTGTGTGTGTGTGTGTTCGTTTGTGTGCGTGTCTGTGTATGTCTGTGTGCGTATAGTCGTGGTCTGTACCAGTGTATGTGCTGTGTATTTTACTGAGCATATCTTATCAGGTCTTCTGACTCCCGAAACGAGAGCGATACAAGCCATGTAAATAATTTGCGTCTACATAGATATGAGGTCAGGTGGTGAATTTGAACTTCTTTATTGGTATGGTTGTATAATTTAGCACTGAGATGTAAATAATGGCGACCAGCAGCTGCAGTCTTACGTTTTCTTGGAGGACAGACAATGTCTGCTCTGCGTTTTTGTTTCAAAAGCTGAGGATCCAAAACTAATTCTCTATGCTTTCGAGAATGGTTTGCTGAATAAACAGCCTTCGGATGGAAAGGATTTATTTATTTATTTAATATAATTATACGGGATAAACCCAATTACATAATTATACATAATCAGCTCCTATTGTATTTATAAACACATATCAATTTTATTTACTAAGGACTTAACAATTATCTGTAAATATGTCTAGTTCTGGATGCAATGTCAAGAGTACATTACACTCTGAAAAAACACTGTCCGTAGGGTAACATATAGGTTTAAATGTCATCACCTTTAACACAGCTCTTTGTGCCACTTCTACTCTCTGCATATGTGTTAGAGCAGCAGCACCCCACACCGTAATGCAGTAAGAGGCAACTGACTGCGCAAGCGAATAGTAGACGGTTTTTAGTAGGGCGATGTCAGCAATGTAACGCAATTTCTTAAAGACATAAATTAATTTGCGAATTTTAGGCGTTAAAGAGTATGTGTGAATTTTCCAAGACAAAGATGTATCCAACCATACGCCTAGATATTTTACGGTGGGCACGCGTTCAAGAGCTGGACAGCCACAGGTTTCATTAGGAGATGTACAGACATGCACACGAACGGTTAGATTATCAGGCGGCTGCGTCCTTTCCAGTATATATATATATACTTTTCCAGTATATATATTAGTCACTAATATATATATTAGCTGATCAGTGTTAATTTTTGTGGAGCATTTTTTTAACAGTGCGGAACCCTAAAGCCCGCATTCATTACCACCCAAATGAATCCCATCATAATTGTACTGTTTCAAATGATATGATTCATTGCTTCATATCTCGATCGCGTCGGTTCGTGACAAATTATACGAGTGAGCGCGCACACGTGTGCGCGGCGATAGTAAGTCAACGAACCTAGTGGCTTAATTCGAAGCCGTCCCCTAACGAACAAGAATGTACCTGTAGCATCTAAAGAAAGGATACACACAGCACGTGTGAAAGAGAGGGAAACTCCGATTCGATCGTAACGTTTGCTTTAAGCTAGGCCTTATGGTTTTTTGTTTTCCTTTTTTTTTTAGAAGCATTCCCAATTTGATGTCTCGTATGAGCAATCGCTTTTTAGAGTTTTTATTAGGTATCAGACAACAACACAAACTGTATTCTATCTATAGCCTCTCGTTTGACACTCTACATGAAACACCCTGGATTCTCGAACAGAGATTGGGTGAATCGGAATTAATTATTTTGTATGTTACATGGTAATTTCGATCTTAAATTATTATAATCAAGTACGTGACTTTTGAAAGGATATAATGATGAGCCCATAGACAGGATGCCCGTGCTGGTTCTGTGATTGAACCACTGGCTTATGTCATCATCATCATCGTCAGCCCATTTAAGTCCCCACTGCTGGGGCACGAGCCTCCCTCAATCACATGAGGGGTAATTGCCATACTCACCACGCTTGGCAGACGGGTTGGCGAGGGTTTTGATATAAATGCAGATTTTTTTCTTCTCTGGGTGCTGATGATCATGCCAGCAGCTTTACCTTAGTCGCCTTTTACGACACCTCGGTACGAGTGAGGGTGGCCTATTCTACTCTGCCGGGGACCACACGGCACATTCTATTCTGCCGGGGACACACTGGCTTATGTGATTAAGGTGAATGACGGGTAGGGCAGACTAGCGACTTCAATCGATTTTTTATTTTAGCTACTAAACCTATCTATTTTAAACAATTTCGGGATTACAACCTCTAGGCAAACACTTATACTATTTATTATATAGCTGTGCACAAATGTTGGGTCCGTTTTTGATTGAAAAATTGATTCACGCCAAAAGTGGCCGTTTTTGGCGTGAATCAATTTTTCGCGTACGCGTTAAACCCAACATTTGTGCATGGTTACTTAATAAATAGTGTAAGTGTTTGTTGAGAGGTTGTAATCCCGAAATTGTTTAAAATAGACCCGGTTTACTGCTAAAAATTAAAATCGATTGCCGTCGCTAGTGTGCCCTACCCGTCACCTTAAAAAGTAAATATTTCGATTGTGACTGAAAACATACGGCGTCTATAGACTTTTTTTTTTCTCTCTGTTTTTCTTTTTGCTTGGAAGGTGACGTCCATAGACAATTGACGGCACCTCCACACGACCGGTCACATCCCGTTCGCGCTGCACACTCGGCGCGCGGTCACCAAGACTATCACTGTATTATATGTATAGAAAATTACTACTGCTTTTTTGTTTCTTCGTTCTTTTTGTTATCTTTGATTATTTTTCACATTCTTTGTTATCTGTCACATTCAAAATTGATTTCGCCAGTCACTCAAGGTCCAAACTGAAAACCAGCGCGGCAGCGGCTGCAAACCGCTGCAGCACATGCTGAGCTGGGACCTTGTTGACCACTTCACTTTTTCCTTTTCTTCTTCCCTGGTCACTAGTTTATATATTAAGTAATTTTATTTGTTTTTGTTTAAATATTTTTTCCTATGTATTACTGTGCAATCTCCTTATGTTTATGTTATGTGTCCTGTCTATGTAAATCTTTTATGTGGTCAATAAATGTTTAAACAAAATCCCTATAACAAAGTCACTCGACTCCGTACCCTCATCGGCCATCCCAAAGAAATAACCGAACTTAAAACCTCCTAAAACAGAGCTTTCATAAAGAAACTCCATTATAAACTCGGAAAGGGTTCCGCGGGTTTGGACTTCCCTTTATGCGGAAAGTTTCCGACTTGAAAAGAAAGGAAAATTGTTTTACGCACGTAAATGTCATAGTTTTTCGAGTTTCTTTGGGTATAACTTTTGGACTTATGATGTCATTTGTTCTTACTGATTCGATTCTAATAGAACCTACGAGCTAGCGATGAAAACTCAGTGGATATAAATACAGTATAACCGTTCGAATGTTCGAATCGGAACACGCTCCTGGGGATTTTTCAAATCTATGTACAGACAGCCATATATCAGGTTACCACAATATTTTAATTGATGCATATTAAACCAACGCGTTTGTCATTAAGATAAGAATCGACTGAAAAAAATTGAGAGATATCCTATACGTACATATAGAAATATTGTAATGGTAGAAACCATCATGTTAAAAACCGTTATTTTTGTATCATTCCGAAAACCTTATAATAGGTGTCGTGAATAAAGTTCATTAAGCATCAACAATATAAGCGAAAAAAAAAATCCATACATCATAGCCGGGTGAATAATATCCACCGGATATTCTAATTTGTATCAAAACTCAAAACTCAAATAATTCTTAATTTGCATAGGCTTGTATACACAGCAGTTACAAATCGTCATACATTTGAATGACTTAAAACTATTTATAAGTACTTATGTATAATTTACATGTTAATACATATATATGTTGATACATAAAATATACTAAAGAAATAAATAAACATAATGCGATTCTACCACCGGCTCGGAAAGTTGTTTCTGGTCGAGAAGATCCAGCAAGAAACTCGCCAGTTACTCTTTTTAATCGCTTCACTTTCATACAATGTTGTGTCATCATCATACCAAGCCATATAGTTTAATTGTTACACAAAATAAAATAAAGAAAATAATAATAAAATAAATATTATGAGGTAATCCGAAGCAGACCCCAAAGGTGGCACCTGTTCACAAGTATGACGTATGTGTCAGCCATCATTTCACTATGGAACAGCTGATATTGTTGATCTAACAAGCTAAATGGTATATGCTAAAAAATAATGGTGTAATAGATACTATCTATCACACAAAGTTAACAACAGATGTTAAACTATCAGCTCGGGTTGTGTACGAGCGGGAAGCGGTGGTTGTAAGGCACCGCGTCCTTGCGAACAGGATATAAGGAAAGGAAGGGAACCTAACTCTCTAGTGAGGCTAGAGCCCCTTTGTCTATGACACTAAGCCCCTAGAGCCCTAGTCTAGGAATAAATACATAGATAGATAAGGTGAAGAGAGCTTGCTCCCGGGTCGCTGCCAGTCGAGCAGTCTCACTCGACTGATCATCATCATCATTTCAGCCAATAGACGTCCACTGCTGGACATAGGCCTCCCCCAATGTTCTCCACACAGATCGGTCCTGTGCCGCCCGCATCCAATGGATTTCCGCGATCTTCACCAGATCGTCGGTCCACCTTGTGGAGGGCCTGCCACGGCTGCGACTTCCTGTACTTGGCCTCCACTCAAGGACCTGTCCGCCCCAACGGCCGTCTGTTCTCCTCGCTATGTGCCCTGCCTATTGCCACTTGAGGCATGCAATCCTTTGGTTTACTATTTTGATACTCGACTGTACATATTGACGACTAAAGGTGTCTTGGCCGCAGCGGGAGAAATGAGACTCTGGCTCCATTGAAATTACCAGACTCACCAAATTCTGGATTATGGTTCAAGCTTACGGCAGCCTACGGCAGGCTGATGATGAAGTACCCTGTTGAAGATCAACGGCTGGACCTGACTCTTTTATATTGTTTTTGTTATTATACATGTTTACTATTTTGATATTTATTGTTATGTTTATGAATTGCTTGTCACCGCTGCGACCTTGATCTGAAGTGGAAATATGTAGTTTTGCCATTACCAGAATTTTATTGGTACCAGAACCCCAGTTTCTACACATATACAGTTTAATACCCCACACACCCACTCGACCCTAAGAGTAAATGAGTTAACGTTATTAAAGAGTTAAAGTTAACAAGCTTACGGCAGGCTCCAAAACGATTGAGGAGGGGGAGGAGACGCCGAGCAGATGAGCGTCTCCCCCCTCTCCGCGGAGGCAGCCCGCTGGTGCGTGGTACGGAGGTACCAGCACTAGCATTGCACAGGCTCCCTCTGCTGCCCGATAGAGACGGCTCAGTTCTCTCCGCCTGCTGTGCTGTCCCTATCCCCGCTCCCGGCTTGTCCGACGGAGGAACCGCCTATTCCGCCGTACAGGCAGACATCCGCCCGGGGAATATCGTGGAGGGAGGCTTCGGCTGTATCACCATGATATTAGAATATGGGCGATGAGGGAGAACCGCAGGGGGTTTAGTGGGTATGCTTTTGCCTGGCTTCTCTTTGGAAAAAGCCCCCGCCAAAGGAGAGCCCCACTTATCCCGGCTGCCCCCCGGTGGCCTGGTATGCATAAGGTAGTCGGCCCATTTCTTGAGCCGGCGGCATTCCCCCTGCGAAAAAAAAAAGGCTCCAAAACGATGGCTTTGGGAATGGTGATTACACGCTGGGATAATGAGTATCCTGTTGAGGATCGACGGCTGGATCAGCATCTTTTATAGATAGATAGATAGGCAAATCTACTTTATTGCTATATCTTAAGAAACTAGGCGTTAATTTTTTTTATATTTAATTATGTTTTTATACTTTTATTTATTTTGTTTTGTTTATTAATTGCTTGTCTCCGCTGAGACCTTGACCTGAAGTGGAAATAAACTATACAGTTTTACCATTATCAGTATTTTATTGGCACCAAAACCCCAGTTATATACAGGACCAATCGCCCACATACTCACTAGACCCTAACTGTGCATCATGATCATGCGGTATAACTAATGGTTTCCAAAATCGATGAGCTTGTCAGCATAAACAATTTATTCCATAAAACCCCATCATCATTCGGAAGTGAAGCTTACAAAAGTTAACGAATTTTAATTGTAAAAATCTGTAATTCTAAACACCTATTTTGTTGGATTAGCCATCTGTAAAAAGGAAATTGAGCGAGTAAATCTTCAGACCGTGGAGTTGAAACCATTGTTGTCATTAATTGAATGCATTAGTATTGTTCAACTTGTTAAGTGGTTTTCGCGGTTGTTATCATTATACAAATGCATTTGAATAAATATTAGAGTTTATAAATGGACTGGACTGGTATCTTTTTATGTGACCAGGCAGATTACTTTTTGGTAACACCAAGTGGTGTCTTTACATAACGTCAGTGCAGTTCTAACACCACGTAAGTCATTTTAAGCAACTTTTCAGGAAAGCCAAAAATCTGATCGGAGACTTGCGTGCCATTTCCATTAGAATACAATGGTTGACTTCCGTTCTGTTACCTTTTCAACATTTAAAAGGTATTTGATTTCCGCAACTGAATTCTGATTGATAAAAATGATCCGTCTTCCAAGTCTCTAATGAATGGCATCAAAATGTCATGAACGCCACCAACAAATTAGTAAAAAAATAAAATCTAAATTGTGACTTACCTGGTCATCTCGGATGTCAAGGGAAAAGAGAGCCTTACGAACCGAATCTTGTCGGAAACGGACGTTCGGCAATGAACTCGCACAGGGCGGTATAATTGGTGGAGAGTTCATAGAGTCATCCAAGGTCGAAGTAGACGCAAAAAGAGTGCCCAGAAGGTCGGTTTTCTCTTTTGCACTAAGGGCAAGGGTATCATCCAACTTGTGAAGTGGAGGGAAAGACGACTGACTAAAGTTCCCCAGGATGGCCTTAGTGCAGTATCACATCGGCAATATCAGAATCCTCCGGCGTAAAGCAAACTTGCTGCCATGTGTAAGACGAAAAAAAACTTCGCATTCCATCCCAATCTGCTGACCGATAGTGCCAAATACGGCGGGTGCCCAGTTTCGACCGCTGAGTGCTGTTGAGAGGTACAGTGCTCCGTACCAGGCAGTGGTCGAAAGAGCCAAGTGGTACATCTACAGACACTTTGTAGACGTCGGGATGGGTGAAGCAGAAGGTCCAACAAGGTGGGAGTGTGGTCATCTCGATCTAGGCACACGTGTAAAAGTTGATACCAGTTGAGATAGACCATAGGCCAAAGCAAAGTCATGAAAGGTCCTTCCCACATGATCGGTAGTATGTGAACCAAGCCATTCGGCGTGGTGCGCGTTAAAATCACCTTGTATGATGATCTCTGTGGTTGGAACCTGTTCAAGGACCAGTTCAGTCACCATCTGAATGTGCTCAACGAGTCGGTCAGTCTCGATGTTGCCGCTATGAGAGATGTAAAGGCATGAGTAGATGCGGGGATGCTTGGCGCAGTCTACTCGCAGCCAAAAGATGGACAGGTCTCGTGCTTCAAGATTGCTGAGGCGACGATAACAGATATCCTCCCTGACATATGCGTATACATGGGGGAAAGAGGCCGCTTTTGGCGTGAATCAATTTTTCGCGTACAAAAACGGACCCAACATTTCTGCATAGTAATATAATAAATAGTATAAGTTTTTGCCGAGAGATCGTAACCCCGAAATTGCTTATAATTGATCTGGTTTAGTAGCTAAAAATTAAAATCGATTGGCGTCGCTAGTGTGCCCGTGCCGTTAATCGTCTCCCTGACTGCTTCTCGAAGGAGTATTGGCTAGCCAACTGATACCTCTAATTCAGTACATACAGGGTGTATCTGTGAACATTTACATCCCTCTAACCACGTGTTCTAATAACCATTATGAACAAAATTTGTTCTATCACTTTCGGAAATTCGCATGAAAAAATTTCAGATTTTGATACAAATTCAATCACGTGTCTTGGTTATTTTGTATGGGGGGTCGAAAAAATTTTCGACGAATTTCGAAAAGTCGTTGAACAAATGTTGTTCAGATTGTTTGATACGAAACGTGGTTAAAGTGATACTCTATGGTATCTTCCCCTTTCTAAAAGACCACCAACGCTTCAGTCATCTCTCTCGATTAT